>CM022952.1:23451046-23853546 GCA_012931725.1 Litsea cubeba | reverse complement strand
TAATCTAATGCGCCCGCCGTAGTGATGGAAAATGAAGGCATTGAGTCCATGGAAAGAATGGTTGATTAGTTAACAGCTAAGCTAACATTAGGTAGATGATTTTCTCCTACGCATATGCACACTGATCATTGATCACTACGCATAGATGTTGCTTGTCATACAGGACCTGGTTAAATTCAAGGGGGGTCCTGCCTTTGGCGACAATCTAGATGTATGCTCTCATGGGAGAAACTTTTCCAACATTAGGTTACTTAATTAAGAAGATAAGTATGAAGGAAGATATACAAATAAAATTGTGACTTCTTTGCAACGAAGAATTTCCCACAATGAACTAAATGATAATGGTTTGAGAATTTAGAGAAGGTTTCCCTAGTAGATTTTAGATGAATTGCAAGGCAATTCATGGTTTATCTTGAGCACCCTATAACTATAGTTAAAAAAACGCCCACTGTTGCTTAGAACTTAATAGTTTCTGTGTGGGGATATTCCCGAACTCATCAGAGTCCCGGCCAGATGCTCCATCTCGGGCCCCCGCACCAGCAAGTCCATCCCGGCAGGCTCGGTCTCGTGCTCCCGCCTTGGTCTCGGATGAGAGCTCCATGCCTCCTGTGCACAACTCCTCCACTTCGGCAGACTCCAATTCGGCCAAAGCATCCACTTCCGCCAAGTGCTCCACCTCGGCACCATTACCAGATCTCTCTCTAGCCAATTCAAGGTCGTTCTCGACCTCGGCTCCCCAACCTCGACAACACACCCTAACCTCGGTCACAATGCCAGAGCTAGCCAAGGCAGGGGCTGACAGCTGTCCTCCCATGGACGCTCAAGCATGCTACGGCACGTGCGACAAGACAAGGGCACCACCCATAGTCCCTGACAGATCGCCGTCCACAGCTCCCAAAAAGCCATGACAAGGCTTGATGGGACTGCAATTAAAGAAAAGTAGGGTACGATGGGACTGCGCCTCCCTAGTACCTGACAGAGTGGGCTATGACAAGACAGTCAACCACCTCCTTGCCTCCTCTCTTCTTCTATATAAGCACAACTACAGCTCCAGAGCAAAGGGGAGGCCAACAAATACACCACATGCTGGTACGCCATCTTCTTCCCCAAAAAATCTCCATCCTGCTATTCAGTTCTTAAACTGACTTAGGCATCGGAGAGCCCTGCGCTGCCCAAGCCAGGGTCCTCTGACCTACTATTCTTCTACCTTTTCTCAGGTTTCAAGCACATGCATCGGTGTTCCTAATTTCTTTGGATAAGTCCGTGCAGGCACCCCCCCTCTTCTTGTGAGTTACATTTTTTGCACCTACAATTGGCGCCGTCTGTGGGAAACGAGCAAAAAGCCATCTTCCCTACACACCATGCCTCGAAGAACCAGAAAGGGAAAGGAACCACTGACACTGTCGACACAGCTGCCGACGGTCCCCCGCCGGGATAGGTCAGGAGTAAGATTCGGTCCAGCAAGCGTCCAACAGTAGGATACTCGATCGGGTTCATCCTCTAAGGATTCGACCTCGACTCTACCTTCCAAAAGGAGCACCCTGAAGGACAACAGAAGCAACCGAGCTCATGGCGAAAGCTCGGGTAACAACCACGACTTCAGAGAGTGGCTTGATCGGCACATCGAGCAAGCAGTACAACAGAACATGGAGGTAGCCGATTTCGCTCGAGTTCGGCTGAACTCTGACGATTTCGGCACATCCCCCTTCTCTCTAGAGATCAGAAACTTCCTCCTTCCTGAAGATTTCAGCGTCCCGAGGTTTGTCATTTACGATGGGTGCAATCGACGGCCAGACCCAAAAGAATTTCATTAGAAGGAAGAAACGAACAAGACCATCCGAAGAACCAAACATACAAGCAGCGTACGACCAAAGCAAAACATACAAACATCTAAGCCCTACATCAAAACAGCATTAGGGCTATCAATGTAAGTCTTCTTAGCAAAATCATGGGCAATTCCATTGAAACGCCTTGGGATATGAGAAGAAGCTATGACCTCTAAATATTTGGTGAGCCCTTTGATGTCCAGCAAAATAGAGTTGATCGACCAATCCCAACTTCTATTAATTGCCCAAATTACTTTCAAAGGACCAGACAATAAAATCACTTTGGGAGAACCTCCCGTTCTGGCTTCTCTCATTGCGAAAAGGATGGCCACTGCTTCTTTAGAGGAAGGGACATTTGGACCGTCGGATGATCCTGCGAACAAAAGAGAACCATTATGCCAAATTGAGTAATTATAGCATGCCTTTCCATCTGAGGATCTAAAGGCGGCATCTAAACAGATGAGAGCCATAAAGAAACTTATGACAGGAAGCAAGTAAAGACAGATCCTTTGATAAATGGGAGAATAAGATTTTTTTTTTCTTAATACTTTCTCTCTTCTTTGATTTGTTATTTATAATATTTAGAAGTAGAAGGAAAAAGGCAATACACAGCACTCATTGCTGTGAAAACCATGTGGACTGATCTGTCCAAACCGTGTGTCATTGTGTCAAGCCATGTGGATTGATGTGGTTTGATGAGCATGGCTGATTGGATGATTTGCTTTCCATATTTGTTGAATCTCTTGGCTGGATGTATCTTGGACAAATTGTTTGTGTAATCTTCTTTCCATGCATATAGTGCAGATATGCATGGATTGCTTTTGAGAGAACCTTGGATGACCGGGTCTATTGGATTAGTTCTTGTATTGATTGACTCTATCACTCCCCCTCAAGCTGGTGTGTGATAAGGCATGAACACCCAGCTTGGTCCGTAGAGCAATAAATAAAGAGCGAGGAAGAGCCTTGGTAAAGACATCTACAAGTTGATGATCAGTGGATGGAACAAAGCGTGTGATAAGAGAACCTAAAGCCACCTTTTCCCTGACAAAATGAAAGTCCAGCTCAATATGCTTTGTTCGTGCATGAAAAACCGGATTTATAGTCATATGTAATGCACTTATATTATCAAAAAATAATGACGGTGGACGAATAAGAGCAATGTCAATATCCCGTAACAAAAACGTGATCCAAGTAAGCTCGGCAGTAGTGGACGCCATGGATCGATATTCTGCTTCTGCACTTGAACAAGCAACGGTACTTTGCTTTTTGGCACTCCAAGAAATACAATTTGAGCCAAGAAAAACACAATAACCTATGGTTGAACGTCGAGTATCAGGACATCGTGCCCAATCTACTTCTGAGAAGGCATAAAGATCCAAGGCACGTTGGGAAAGAAACTGAAGCCCATGATCCATAGTACCTTTTAGATAGCAAAGAATCCTTTTTACAGCTTGATAATGAGATGCACTTGGTTTATGCATGTATTGGCAAACCAAATTGACTGCATGAGAGAGATCTGGTCTTGTAATAGTTAGATAATGGAGAGCACCAACCAATGATCTGTAAAAAGTTGGATCAACTAACTCATCTGAATATGTGCTAGCACATAAATTATGTTTCTGTGAACTTCCACTCACTAGTCGAAGTCAAGACAATGATACTTCTGTTGACCACAATCAGGCTTATTTAGCTGATAAATCGAGAAATTATAATAACAATGGAAGAGGTCGTGGTCATGGCGGTCGATCTTTCAACTCACGAGGAAGAGGTTTTTGGAGCATATCGTGGCCAACAACATTTTTCACAACAAACTTTTAATGGTGATAATTCCAGTGTTCTTGGACAACCCTTCAAATCAGCAAGTACAAGGGCATGGAAACTTTGGTAATCTACCAAAGAACTCAAATATTGCTCCAAAACCAATGGAGCAACGACCATAATGTCAGATTTGCAAGAAGTATGGGCATGATGCACTGCAGTGTTGGCACTGTTTTAATCACTCTTATCAACCCGAGGACATTCCACAAGCATTAGCTGCTATGTCTCTTTCTGAACCACTTGAGGATCCAAACTGGTATACTGATACAGCGCATCCTCTCACATGACAAATAATGCGGGTAATCTCACTTCCTTTTTCCCATATTTAGGAAATGATAAAGTCTATATTGGTGATGGAAATGGATTAAATATTTCTCATGTTGGGGCTTCTCATATCTCTTCAACACAGGGTCCTATTCAACTTAACAACGTCTTGGTTGTACCTAATCTTAAGAAAAATCTATTATTAGTTAGCCAGTTTACTAAAGATAACTCCTGTTCTTTTGAATTCACTTCTTCTGGTTTTATGATCAAGGACTGGAAAACGGACAAAATCCTGGCAACCGGGAGTAGGGCAGGTGGACTTTATGCTTTGGACAAAATAGAGGAGCAGGCACTAGTAGCAGCAAATAAAGCCAAAGGAACTGATGTTCTCTGGCATCAGCGTTTGGGACACCCAAACTCTAAATAATAAAGACATTATTTTTGCAACAATCTATATATGTGTTGGAATGGTTTAAAATCCCTTCAGTTTGCAATAGTTGTCAAATGGGAAAGAGCTGTAAACTTCCTTTTTCTCTTCATAATAAAGAAACTTATGCTAGGAGGCAAGCTGTAAAGACAGATCCTTTGATAAATGGGAGAATAGTATTTTCTTCTTAATACTTTCTCTCTTCTTTAATTTGTTATTTATAATATTTAGAAGTACAAGGAAAAAGGCAATACATAGTACTCATTGCTGTGAAAACCGTACGTGTGGACTGATCTATCCAAACCGTGTGTCATTGTGTCAAGCCATGTGGATTGATGTGGTTTGATGAGCATGACTGATTTGATGATTTGCTTTCCATATTTGTTTAATCTCTTGGCTGGATGTATCTTGGACAAATTGTCTATGTAATCTTCTTTCCATATAGTACAGATATGCATGGATTGCTTTTAAGAGAATCTTGGATGATGGGGTCTATTGGATTCTTGCAAATCCCCGAAGATTGTGAGTCAATTACCTTGGAAGAGTTCTTGTGTTGATTGACTCTATCAAGCCATGTCCTCTTCCATTCTCAATTTAAAGTCATCATCGCCCCTTTTACTCAAGGGAAAATATTTACTAAATGAAGAGTTGCAGTCTTCTATGGCTATTTTTGCCACACCCAAAGAACTAAGAGGTCATATTTCTTTCCCCTTTGAAGATGAAATCATTTCTGTTCTTCCAGATTGCCGACCAAAGAGCTAGAATCGAAGCTTTGAATTGTGGATCGGAAAGAGAATTGCTGGGATCCTTCAATTCACAAAAGGTCCTCCACCGGTCATGGATTTGAATAAAAGGGAAGGAATGGAGTAGGAGAACAAGATTGGAACCAAACCGTACATGTGGCTCTAACGTGATTACATTGGAATAAAGCATGTTCAATTTACTCTTCACTTAACCCACAAATGGGGCACTCTTCATTATGACTAAGATTTTTTTTCAGGAAGCAACTCACGAACCTGAATGGCCTCATTGAGACATTTCCAATCAAAGAGGATCACTCTTTGGGGGAGAGGGATTTTCCATAAGCATTCCCACTTGATAGGAGTATTATTACTAGCATTGTTGCCCTTACACATAACCTTATAGACCGACTTAATTAGTAGAGAGCTCGCCATGTTTGGTTGAGGGCCAAATCCTATTATCGTCCCTTGACATCTGCATTGTTATCGAAAGTTCTCCTTAATTGAGATCCATTCCATCCTCTTTCACTAATCAATAGATCTTTTACGTACAACTAAATTTGGGACAGTAACTTTGGATATTGGCCTCCTTAAACCTCCCTTGAAAGGGATCCAGTTACAACCCTAAACATATATCTTTTTTCTCAATGCCTAGAATTCATCCTACATTATTATTAATAAAATTGGTTGCTTCTGTAAATCCTCTCCAAAACCATGAGTTGCCCCTTCTAAATTTTATTCCCCAAAGCGTTTTGTTCAAAATAATACTTGGCTTTGAGGGTTTTTGTGCTTAGAAGCTCTTGGTTTTTTTTTGGTTTTTTTTTTTTTTTTTTTAATATCAGAGGGTGTTCCCAGCCCTTTGGGCCAGACTAATCCCTACGAACGCAAGGGGAGCTAGGTAAATCCCCTATGGCCCCAATGTGGTAGCGTAGTTTCGGACCTTCAACCTTTATGAGCAAACCGTAGTCGCAGGCCAACTAAGCTTAACATCTCCAACAAGTCAAGATGTTAAAAGGTGTAATAGTGATATGTGACGACCTCAATTCTGTCTTTGACCTTGACTTAGAGGAAGATTCATTTGCCTTTGCCACAACTCTCAACACATGCATGTGTAGTGTGTACACCACCAAGGATTCATTCCTAATTGGGTAATCCATGTAATAATATATCATGGATTAGTATGAAAGCTCTTTTATTTTTATTTTATTTTTTTGTTTTTTATACACATATGGGAGACCTTTGTTTTGTTTTGTTTCTTTTCTTTTTTTGCCTTGAAAGGTGGAGAGGGAAACTAGATTTAATTAAATAGGTTTTATTGCCCTAATTTTGATGTGTATTCCTATTTTATTTCTTTATATTGAATTGAAGTAAAATAATTTTAATCAAACTCCAAATTGATGAGAGAAGACTTTTTTTTTTTGTATCAAGTCATGGTAAAGAAGTATACTTTAGTCAAAAGCAAACCCCAGACATAGGAAAAGAAGCCATTTCTGTACAAAGAGGAACCCATGAATTGAGACCTTGGCAGTTAGGTGAGAATTAGTTAGGTGAGAATTAGGGTACCTAACAAGCTTCGCAACCCCTTGTAGATATTGACAGCCACAAGTGATCATAGGATAAGAAATGTTTTATAGTTTTACTAAAAGTTATCTTTGTTCGCTATTACATAGGTGAAGTTGTAAACTTTCACAGTTTTTAAGTACTCTAATCTCTTATTTCAGGAATTATCCTAAGGTTTACTCCGCCATATACTTCTGCATATGTGCGCTTCTAGAAAAAACTTTAATATTTGCGCTTTTCCAATGCCAGCGTCCCCGGCACTAATCTCTCACTTCTACACGCACGAGTTAGATCATTTCCCATGAATTTTAGGGCATGGAATTGAATTCAAAGGAATTATAAGAAATGTATTCCTCTCAGTAAGTTCAGATCTTAGAGATTTTAGGGTCTACATCTTCACCTAATATGATTCACCTCTCACATATTTAATATTAATGATTTGAACACGCCTAAGGAAAAAGTTAAAATTCAACACACCAATTAGATCCTGGGATTTTTACCAAAAAAGTGCCCCTATACACAAATACGCCGAATTTAATCAGAAATACTCGAAAATGCCCATTTTGATGTTCGTACAGTGATTCTTTACTCTTTTACCCTCCCTTTATCGAACGATATCGTTTTCAATCCCACCCTTTTGCCCTAAAACCATCGAAAGATTTTCTTCTCCTTTCTTCCCCAAAATTTTTCCTCTCCCGCCACTGCTCACGCCTTCCCTCTCCTTGCATTGCGGCTCTAGCTCTCTCATTCCCTCTCCACTTCGCTCGATGCTCTCTCGTTCCCTCTCCCTTTCCGCTCACTACTCTCTGTTTCCCTCTCCGCTCGATGCCTGGATCAAGCTTAGACTTCAAAATTTAGGCTCAGGCTCGAGCTTGGCAATATGGGTTCCATCTCGAACTCAAGCCAGCCCACATTCATCTCCCATCATCTTTTCTCTCTTGGGTCGGTATTACAAGTAGCCAAAGAGAGAGAGAAGCTCTAAAAAATCTCTACGCATACATCTAGATCCAAGCCCTAGCCCTAATTCTCACTGTAGAGATCAGCATCTGAATAACAAAAATCCAATATGGAAGAATTGATGGGCATGGGAGACTCTGGCTCGTGGGCGCGAGCGATCGTGCGGATCTCACCCTTCACTTTCTCCGCCATTGGAATCGCCATCTCAATTGGCATATCGGTCTTGGGAGCCACTTGGTATGAATTCATTTCTATCCAATCTTTTCTTTTGGATTTCTGGTTCTGAGAATTAGTTTTTTTTCTCTCTTTATAACATCATCAGGGGTATTTTTATAACGGGAAGCAGTCTGATTGGTGCTACAATCACTACACCGTTTTAGGGCTTTTACAGCGCGTCATTTACGGCGTGCATTGAATGCAAGCCGTAAATGATATAATAGTACGGCGTGCACGGAATGCGAGCTGCAAAAGGGTTTTTTCTTCTATTTATTAAGGCGAACATTTTGCGCGCCGTGAGATCTTATCAATTATGGCATGCATTTAGGACGCCGTAAATTATTGAGCATTTGCGGCCCACATTCGCAAGCCGTAAAAATATTAGGGTATCACAGCCCACATGTTGCACGCTGTAAAAGGCCAAGCCATTCAAATTAAGTTCACGGCCTGCTTTGAGAAGCTGTAAGATTAATTAGCTTTCACAGCCCACATTTCGTATGCCGTAAAAAAAGAAACCCGCCAAATTAATATTCCAAAAATATTTCGCACCCTTTTTTTGACACCCAAAATTTAACCGCAAATTAGGGATAGACGATACGCACTGAGAACCCAAATCTTGATACCAAAAAAATTTCGCACACCTTCTTCTTCTCACGATACCCACCGAGAACCCATTGCTCACACTACCAAAAAAATGACTTTTAGCGTCGAACTTTTTGGCCGCGGCCAGTGTTTTTTTGGCTATTTCTCACTTGTTGCCACCACCAATAGAGTTAGTGGCAACAAATCTCATTTTGCCTCGCCCGTGTTTGCCCGTGACAAAACGTATCGGAAAATTTTTTTTACCGACGAAAATTAGCATCAGAAAATTTATCACCGACATTTAATATAAAACATCGGTAAAGGTTGGTAGATTTTTATACTTTTTTTTTTAAAAAAAATTAATTTTTACCAATGAAAATTTCTATTTTTTGCGACGAAAAATAATCGTCGGTAAATTTCCCAATTTTTTTCCCTCTCCGGCCACCGAAACCCCTCTTTTCACTCTCTCTCTTGCGCGCTCTTCTCTCTCTCTTCAACAAATGTTATGTTTTACCGACAAAATATTTGTGTCGCCGGCAAAGGATATATTTTTTGCCTGCGAAATACCTATATCGCCGGCAAATGTCAATTTGCCAAATTTTGATAATTTATTTAACTTGAAAAATTATATTTTCATTATTTTTGTTTTGGAAGAATAAAAGTTAACTCGGGCCTTCAAAATCAATTCACCCCAAAATTAACATTCCACACTGTGCCCGCCCCATTTTCCATTTCCCACACCTGCTTAAGTGCATATCATTTCCAGTTCCCTCGCCTCTTCTCAATCCCTCATCTCTCTTACCCTCTCACTACAACAAAAATGATTTTCCGCGACAAATGTTTCGCGACGGTTTGAAATTTTGTCACTAAATGTTGTTTTTCGCGACGAAAAACTCATCTCGTCGCCTAAAACGAAAACACAAATTATTTAGCGACGATAATTTTCAATTGTCGTTAAATATTGCAGTGAAAAGTTTTGCGCCAAAAAATGGAGTTGGCGCCATGAAGAAGTAAAGTTTTTTCCGACGAAACTATTTATTTGGCGACTGATGGACCGCGCTCCAATGCTCGGTTCCTACCGAGGTCGGCGGACGTGGGAGTCCGTTTGGTTCCGACCCTTTCGTAACCAGGGGGCAGGGGCGTGCATCAACATTTCTTTTTTTGTGTGGGTGTGCCAGATTTTCTATTTTTACTTGGAATTGCAAGTGGTGATCCGAAGATCAACCTTCGCAAGTAAAAAGGAAATCAACTTCTTTCAAGTTTTCCATTGCACATATATTTAAGAAAAGAGACATTTTTCTTGGTTTGTCGTAAAAGGCGATTTTTTTGGCATTTATAGCCGATTTTGGCGTTTATAGCCGATTTTGGCGTTTATAGCCGATTTACAATCCTTATCAATAATGAAAGACAATAATTGTGATTTTTGTCTCTTTTGAAAAAAATACAAACTACAATGAAAAGCAAGAAAAGGAGGATCTAACTTCTCAGGAGATTGTGGGGGACCCGTTTAGATTGACGGTCGCAAGCCATATGTGGGCTTCGCCATCATCCATGCAGATGAGAACGGAGGATGCTATTGATTCGCTTGGCTTGGCTATAACCTCAGGTTTTAGAGAACAAAGACCAAAAGAAGGTCCTATGTCCAATGAAAAGCCGAGTAGACGGGCTGAAAAGCCACATCTAAGCCATTGGCGGCAGAAGGAGAAGGTAAGGACCTTGGGGGGGTACCCCCAAGGAACTTTTGTCACCTTGTTGCGGTGGCCGATGTAGAACTTCCGCAGAGTTTTCTCTCTTTTCCCTTTCTCTGGATTTCTGTGCTTCTGTCTGTCTGTGTGTTTGTGCTTTTTTCTGATGATCTGTTCTTTTTTCTTCTTGGAGAGCTCTCCTATTTATAGGCTTTTAGGTGGCCATTTAGGAGGGTTTATGAGCTTTGATTGTCATAAAGCTACATAAAGGGAGGAGTTACAGAATTGAATTCTTTATTTTGTAACTCCTTTTTCTTGGCTTCTGATTGGCCGGAGGAGATTGAGGGCATTTAAACGCCTTTAATCGCCATGATGGGAGGAGTTTCATGGGTTAAATGCCATGAATCTCTTGACTTGTAACTCCCGAATGCTTGCTTCTGATTGGGCCGTCCAAAAGAAATGGATTAATGACTGTAATAAAGCTAGTCAATTAATCGCATTAAGTGGTCGCCGAGCAGCTGAAGAGTCGCGGGCCGTGCCACGTCTTTTGGGATTCTTCTGTCGATGATCATCGATGGATCTTCATGTAGATCGACATCAGATGACCATGTAATTTCAGATGTTTGTTGCCAACAGCGGGTCGGTGCCATCTGTCCTGTCGATTTCTCGATCGGTCGGGTAGAAAGCACACTTTTTTTGGTTGACCGGGTGGCGATCAATATTGTTTTCGATACTCTTGATGATTGACCCGTGTTTTGGACGGATGTCAGAGGACTTGGTGTCTCAAAAGCATGAATTTTGGAAAGTACCAGAGGCTGGGCTCTTCAAATCGCGAAAAAACGGCGAAAACCGGGGTTTCCGGGGCCTTCCCGGCGACCCCGGGCTCCAAGGTCGCCGGCGACCCTGGCCCAGGGTCGCAGGGGCCTGCGACCTTGGGCCAGGGTCGCAGGGGCCTGCGACCCTGGGGGGGTTTTCCCCCCTTTGTGTCCCGTTTTGTGTCCGGTTTTGCTGTTTTTCGATTCTTTTTCCTTCTGTATTTTTCCTTGACATTTTGACCATTTATTGGCCTGATTTCTTTGTAGGAAACCTGATGATAATCCTTGCATTTTATTTTGCAAAGTTTCCAATTTCCTGAGAAAGCCGAAGACTTTGTCGCGCAGAGCTGCCGATTTTCCGTCAGAAGCTGAAACTGGGTCAAACGATGTCGGAATGACCTGAAATTTGGTGTGAAGCCTCCTGACCAATAAATAAGACCAACCATAGGCTCTTCTTTGAGTTTTGAAGCCGTTTGGGGTCCTATCACCAGTGGACTTGCTTTTTTTCGCGATGAAGATGTCGCGGTTTGATGTGCGGTCAACCGATGTCCGATTGACTTGAAATTTGACAGGGAACCTATTGGAGTCATTTTAAGATGATCCATAGGCTCTGTCTTGGAAACCATGGTCCCGGAGAGGTTTGCCGCCGAGAGGCCTGATTTGGCTTCCGAGCGTCAAACTATGGTCAAATGTTGTGGAAATGACCTGAAATTTGACGTGTAGCCCTTTATAAGCATTTTGAAGCCGTCCATGTGCTCTATCTGATGAGTAATGGCCTCGGTGGTTCTCACCGCCGAGAGGCTTGATTTAGCTGTTCGAGGGTTGATGTAGGGTCAAACGTTGTCGGTTTGACTCAAAACTTGACGTGGAGCCTTTTGAAAGTATTTTGAGACCATCCATCGGCCCTGATCGAAGATTTGGTGTCTCCGATGCTTTTGCCGCCGAGAGCTCCTTTTCGGCTGTCGGAGAAGCGAAGTTAGGCCAAATGACTTTGAAATGGCCCGAAACTTCTTGTGTACTCCTCTTTTGGCTGTCTGGAAGAATCTTGCAGTTTTTGTTTGATTCTGACAAGATTTGATTTTTGGAAGCAGCATTGCCTGTTTATGGCAGGTTGCGACTTCATGTAGCTCTTTGGATCTTGAAGAGGCAAAGTGACATTTTTGGTGTCAACAGCGACCAGGTTTTTTCGTCGGTAAACCATTTGGTCCATTTTTTATTAAAGAATTTTCACGACAAAAATATGTCGTCGTAGAATCCCTGAAAAATAATCCACGACGAAATTATTTCGTCGCGGAATACAGAAAATTTGGGGCGCGCGATCTGGCTTGGCGGTTCATTTTCAAGAACTATTGGGCGACGAAATGAAATAAGATAACACCCTCTCACGCAGACGTCGTCCATCTCTCTGACACCGGGACCAAGGCATAGCAACATCACCTCCTATCCCTCTCGATCTTGGCCCTCTCTCTCCATCTCGCATCCCCCTGCGCAGACCCATCTCAGAGGCAGCCGGCCTCTCCTGTCTCTCTGCTCTTCATCTCTCTCACGCCCGCGGACCGTCGCCCTTCTTCCTCCATGTGCAGACCGCACCACCACCAGCAGCAGCACAGAGCCCCGTCATCTCTCCCTCTGCTCCCTTCACGCGCAGAACTCATCCCATTTACAGGTAAGAGCCTCTCTCCCTCCTCTCTGCATCACCATCGCATCCCTCAGCACCTCTTCTACATGCCAGCACACCCTCTCCTCTCATAGAGATCTCCAGATCTCCAAGAAGGATATCTGTTTTTTATTATTATTATTCTGGGTTTTTCTTTTTGTTGTTTTTGGGGGTTTTTCGATATGGTTTTTTTTGTTTTTGTTTTGTTTGGATGAGATATTGGATTTGGGGGGATGTTTGTGTAGGTAGGTTCTACTATTTGTGGGGTTTTGAGGAAAAGGAGTTTGAGTTTTTGTGTATTGGGGATTTGATTTTATTAGAAGATCTGAGTTGGGGTGGTGTGGTTATTTTTTTTTATTTAACTTGGTGGGTTTCTGGAAGTGGAGGAGTTGGTATAGTATTGCAAATCAAATTTGAAAGTTGGATTTTTGAGCATGGGCTATCACTACAAGAAAATGCGGATTTAGTGACAACTATCCAGTGAGCTAGGAAGGTATTTATTGTCGCTGAAAGTAACTGATCAGTGACAAGAAATTTTTATTGTCACATATAAATAGTCATCACGTCTCACTAGTGACAAGAAAGTATATTGTCACAAAATTGGACTTTTCAGAGACGAGGTGTTTTTGGGTCGTCATTGAATGTTGTCACTAACACTACACCATTTCAGGGCTTTTACAGCGTGAAATGCGCGCCGTAAATGTAGGTTTACGGCTCACGGGGGTCGTGCCGTAAAAGCGCCTGCCGTAAAAGGTTTGAACTATTTACAGCGTGCATATACAGGCCGTAAGTAGGATCAATGCACGCCGAAAATGATGTTGTTAGGAGTTTTTGGACCAGATTTATGGCCTATTAAGCAGGCCGTAAATGCTAAACTTTTACGACACAAACTGAGTGCCGTTAAAGCATTGGTGTGCTTAAGTTTATGGCACACGTAGTACGCCGTGAATACTTTAAACGAAAAATGTTTTACACAGCTTGCATTTGTGGGCTATAAATTGGTTGTGTACAATCTGATTAACGGCTCCAAATGCAAGCCGTAATTGAGTATATATGTTTTTACGACTTGCAAATGCAGGCCATTAAAGAATTGGTGAGTTTTAATTTACGGCTCGCAAGGCGCGCCTTAATTTTTTTTTATATATAAAAAAAATAAATATTTTTTAATTAATAAAAATTAAATCCATATTTTTTTTATTGCTACAAATACAAATTAATAAACTAAAATAAAAAATGTAAACCGAATCTGCAAATAAACACTGGACCTGCAATTAAAAACAAAAACACTGGAGTTGCAGTCTATACATGTAACCACGAAAATGATGTGTAAACGTACACTAAAAATTAGAATATGCCAAGATCAAACCAATAAACCCAAAAAAAAAAAAAGAACGAAAGAAATCTCATGGGCCTTTTTCCATATTTCATATGCAAAATTAGTTTCCTTACAAACTATAATTTTCATAGGGAATTTCTGAGTGTCACACAATAGTAAAACAATCACATCTTTTCTCTCAACCCAAAATTCAATTTCTGTGTTTAGTACCATGATAGTAAGCAATTCAGAACTCATGATTCCTTGTACTCCAAAGAGTCTTTGATAACCTTGCCTTGCAACAATGACAATGCTGAGAGCCTCCCTTGAACTCCACTCACTCTTGAGCTTCCTGAAAAAACATAATAATAATAATAATAACATATGTTCAAGCTTATCCCAAAGTACAAGAAAGCAGGCGAAGCCCCACAATCTGGTTTGGTGCTAATTCAACTCAAGTGAATTGATAATCTGGTTTGGTGCTAATTCAACGTGTGGGTAGTGGAGACACACACAAGCCCCATTAGGAATGATTTCTCCATTCCTGAAAATTTTGGGACACATAAACATACACATATGCCCCAATTATAGTTTATACTTACATTACATAAACATAATGATGAGTAGAAATATCGCAATAATCATTTATAAGTGCATGAGTAACTGATCTACATTTCACATGGAAAATGAGAAAAAATATACAGAACCGCTTGCAAATTTTAAGAGGAAGTTTTGCATGCTCTTCAATACACTTACACAAGAAAAATAGTGTAAATAGCTCAATAATAATCATTTCTGAAATAAAAAACAGGTCTTTTCCATTTTTACATTAACAATAGTGTTTTGAATTACTCCATAATTCACATAATCAAACAGAGTTGCATTGAGAGAATTTATGGCTGAGTGTTTCAGAAGTTCTGAAAAGTTAAAAATGACAATAAAGAGATGCCAATACTTTGCACAACAAAAGGAAATGAAAGACACCAATGACTTAAACCATTCAGCAGTCTGCACGGGTCTACATTCACATGGTTATCAAGATTTCATTGTCAAGGGCAGTTTGGTCTGATCAAAATGCTTGCATTGGGAGAATTTGAATTTAGAAAGTTGTTTCTAATATTAAGCTACCTTGGGAAGTGAGTTATGTTGGTTCTGTTCAAGTGCTATTTGTATAAAGAAGCATATGATAGGGATAGAGTTTGCTAATATGATAGGGTCGATTCAACTGATGAAGAAAGTTTATAATCAAAAGGTTCTCCTCCTCAGATAGGAAAGCCTATTATAGATCATGAGCAGCAATAGTAATTAACGACAAAAAATCTTACTTCTTCAAACTGTAAAGATAGATAAAACATGTGGGCTACATTAATATGGTATCAGAACTTACTTCATCAGGTGAATTATCACCATCTCCTTCTCCATTCTTTTCTTTCCCTTCTCTTGCTCCTCCTCTCTTACTCTCATGCCATTAAGGTATATAGGCTCAGGCCAATGCCAACTTTTGAGGGATTTCTGCAAAAAAAAATGTTGTGTTAGGACCTTAGCAGGCAGAGATTAGATAAACACATGCACTCATCTGGTATGAGCAAACCACTAAAATAGCTGTCATAGATGGATCTTAAAACTTAAAAACAACACATCTTTTGCTACTGCATGCACATGGCCTTTGAAGTGTGGAGTACACTTCATTGCCCACTTACAAGGGAAGTTACATCCTCCATTATAAAAATAGAAGAAGTTAAATGAACTTAAGAAAATACCTCCTCCACTAATCTCAGCTTTTCCATGTTGTTATAAAAATGAAAAGAGATTTCAGAAAAGAAAGAGAGAGTTTGGTTGGTTTTAATTTTCTAATGAAAAATCAAGGATAAGAGTCGACTCATATGACTGCACATATACCATTCCATAATTTTAGCCCCCTTTGATTTGTCAATTACCTGACCTATTAAAGTCTAAAGACATCCTTCAAATGTCTCCTCATATTACTCTAGCTACCAATTAGTAGTGAAATAAGACATTAATGAAATACTGAGCAAAACCACATCATGACCATCTAACTAAAATGAATAAGAAAGTCATTCTTGTCTGGGCATTTCCTGAAGATGAGCACTTAAGGAACAAACTTTGGGAAAAAAAGAAGAAAAGAAGAAAAGAAGAAAAAAAGAATGAAAGTAATGGATAACAATTGAGGAAAAGGGAATAAGTAATGGAGAGCATATAGAATAGAAAAATGATTTGATTTTCAATACAACTCAAACAGAAAGAGAAGCAAAAGAATGATTAAGAAAAACAATAAAGCCCATAGCCCAAACAAATTGAGATCAAATTTACACAAAGAAAACAGATTCCCTCACCCTTTCGCATAAGCATAATCCCCACCAACTTGCAGCAGGAAGTAAACACTATTTCCATCATGCAAAGCCTGCAAAAACAAGATAGAAAAAGGCTCATTTGATATCTTTAAAAAAAATTAAACAAGAACAAAACAGAGAAAGAAACAAAAATCACTCTTCACAATCAGAACCATTCAAAGAATAATCAAACAAATCATTATTTCACTCTAAAGCCTACAATCCCCTCGTCAAAGTTAATATCAGCAAAAACCCATAGAACCAACACCCAAATAAATAGCACTTAGAATGTAAGGCTACATCAAGTCAACAGTGTTGAGCATTTGAACTCAATTGTAGTGTAATAAAACAGAACAGCTCTTGAAAAGTATAAGAAATGCCAATGCATATCAATAAAAAAAACTGTATTTGAACTATCATTCCATTCTAAGATGGTAGGAAAGTATAAATTTAAACTTCAATGAAGGAACGTGTCCTGAAAATCATACATGTACCAGTCAGAGACATTGAAGTTAAGAACCTGAAGTTAATTCTTGAGGAATCGAAGCTAACACAAAATCAATCATTATGAACTGGAACAACCAGAGCAAAGAACTGGTAACTCCAACCAGATGAGATACTTAAAAAATGAAAGAAAAAAATATAAAGGCATTAAGTAAAAGGTAGGAGAAAAAACATGCAAGGAGAAGAGAGAGGATAGGGGAGGAGGGAGAAGGGTGTTACGGGGTTGAAGAAAAGAAAATGAGGAGGGAGCTGCAGGTGTAAGATCAAATTAACCACTGTCCAGAATTATCTGAGAAGCTCCCTACAACTAATCAACAAAGCCTGACATTTCACCATGGAGGAATCAAATACATGCTGGACCTGTTACATTTACATTTCACATGCTGGAATCAAATTACATACAGAATGACCAGCTCTCAACTAGAGAAATCTCAGCAAGTTTCATTTACATGCATGCATATAGTATAGGAGAGAGTCATACATGGTGATCTTCCTCTTCTTCAGCTATCATCCTGTTGTGAAATTTGTATATTAGAAACATAATTTACATGAAAAGACTGTTACAAAAAGGGGGCAGTAGACAGGAACTCACATCAGATTGGTCAATGTCACTCTTCTCAGATTCCTCCTGCACAACACAACACAACATTCATAAGAAGATCATCCCCTTCCATAACAAACTACCATTCAACTTACTAATACTAATAAAGTCTTCAATGCATTTCATGGGTTTTGAGACTAAAAATGAACACATATGGGTGATAAAGTCTTCAATCCCAGAGTTTAATAAACATGTCATCAGATGATGACAACACATATGGGTGATAAACATGTCACCAACAATTTTAGGAAGTTTTCATAATAATCAAAATTCAAAGCATTGGGTGGAAGCCTTCATCAGTTGGGAGAAACAAAAGAAAACAATGAGTATGATATTTATGATGCATAGAACCCTACCTTGACACTTGCAGTTTTCATTCACACATTAAAGTTAGCTAACTCCAATGTCTTAACAAGAATTGGGAAATTCAGTCTGTCATCAAATATTAGCTCATTCACATGTCCCAACAAGAATGAGTTATCTCAATGACTTCCTGGGTCGTTGTGTCTTCCACTCCTTGGGAAGATTTTAGTTTCATCAAATAACCTTTTAATTTCTGTGGCCCACTTGTCTAGAGGATGGTCACAAGGACCACCCTAATGAATGAGGACAAAACTATGTGCCTTAATTTGAGAAGTTTCTCATGACTATCATTGAAGCTGATTTTTAACTCAAAGCAAGTTCAATTTTCTCTATTTCTTCAATATTCTGCCAATGATACTACCATACTTTTGGTCTATGTTGATGATATTTTCATCTCAAGTAGTGACACTTATGACATCCAACACGTAAACGATTTTCTCAACACTTCCTTAATTAAGATCCTGGCCACATGACATATTTGGTGCTCGAAGTCCAGACATATGCTAAAAGGATCTTTGTCTACAAGAACCAGTGTACTAATGATCTTATTTCTTTGGTGTAACTTCTTGAGGTTTGTCTCTATGGATATTCACTTAGAGCTGAATGTCAAATATTCTTGGGATGATGGTGGTTAAGTTTCTGATCCTTCTATTTGGTACTAGTTGGTAGCCTATTCCATCTTACTACTATACGATGGGATGTGTTTTATGCTGTCACTATTGTCAGTTAGTTTATGGCTGACCTTGACATCTTCATATGGTCAAAGATTAGTGCATTATCTGGTATGTTTGTGGTTATAGCCTAATCTTTTTTTTATAACAATAAAATTTTATTTCACCAAAACAAATTAAAAAGAACAAAGCACATCGAAAGTAAATCAACAAAAAAATAAGAAAAATAACTACACATCAAAAGACATGGTAGAGCTAAAAAACTCCTCGAGCAAGACTATTCGCCACAGCAGGTTATAGAGAGATTGTAATTAACCTAATGAAAGGGAAAAAAGGACTTTATACATCAAAAGACATGGTAGAGTCAAAAACCATTTAGGTTGTCTCTCAGTACTACCGTTCTGTAGATCATTGCCCAGACCAAAGTTCCAACTGCTAGAAGGAACCAAAGACTATTGGCATTTATTATAGTCCAACTATAACCTCCAATAGCATGTGATATAGTTGGAAAGCAGGATTCAGGAAAGCCCAATTTCAATCCTGACCTATACTAATTAATTGCTTATCAGTTGCTTGTGGGTTTTCTTGATTCAGTAAGTTTCAGGATATTTGGAAACTCAGACACGAAGGATCCACGCATTCCAACTACACCTTATATTTAACTTCCATCCCAATAGCCCCAGCAAAACTGTTTTCTTTTCTTGGATCTGTTGGTTTCAATTAGTGTAATAGGTGGATTCAACAATACCCCATATATGAAATTCAACTGTCATGTGGGCATATTGTAAAACAGCGTTCAAATCAAAGCCACACATACTCTAATGGGAGCATTTAGTGATCAGGACAAACAAAAGAACAAACCTGAAAACAGAAGGATCATATCAAATAATCAAGATGACTACTTCCAAAAACAGGGTTTAAATTGTCATACTTAATCCTTTCTTCATCCTGACTCCACTCGTTGTCATGCTCTCCACCTTCCTCCATCCCATCCCCAGCACCCAAACCAGGATTCTCGCGACTCCTTCGCTCCGCCGTCGATTGCAGCGACAGGCTATAGGTCTATACTGAATGCAAACACAGACCATGTGAAGAACACACTGCAGAGCATATCCGACGATCCACACCCTCAGAGGCTTCGATTCCCTCTCGTCCCTGCTCAACACCAGAACCGTAATCGTGGCTATCACGAACGAGAAATTCCACATGATGTTGAGAAGGACGACTGCCTCTCCTCCAGCTACTCCGCCGCGGCCTCCCTCACCAACATCGATGGCTCCCTCATGGTCCGACGGCTTCCCGCGCGGAGGAGGAACCTGGTGGTGCCGCGGAGGTCCGGTCCCGGAGAGAATCACCAGCTCCAGACGCCTCGATTTCGAGTCGGATTCTCGAGCAAGGGACTCGGATCAACGGTGGTGCTGTCTGTAGATGAAGATGCAGTCGTTGGTGTTGGTGTTGGTGTTGGTCTCTCCATTTTGAGATCAAGGAGATGAAATGAAACCCTAGTGGTTAGAGGGATCGACGCAACAGTTTTCATCAATTCAATCGAATTGGTATCGTCTGGACCCTATAATGTATAGAAATTTCTTCAATTCTGACTGAATGGATTTCACAAACCAAAAAAAAAAAAGGAAGAAAAGAAAAGAAAAGAGAGAATGGAAAATGGAAGAAAGGGGCGGGATTCACATACCTGAAGACCCGAGCGCTGCTCCTCGTCCGATCCACCTCCTTTCCCGCTCTCTCTCTCTTCCCTCCTCTCCTCTGCTTTCACTCTCCCTACTCTCCCCTGCGCCTCACCTGAAAAAGCAAAATAAAGAAAGAAACGAAAGAGAGGGAAAGAGGAATGAAAAATGAAAAGGGGGAAAGTACCCCAGCCGTTTTGACCTAACAATGAAATAGAAACAGAGGGTATTCTGACCGGGTCCACGCGAAGAGGAATCGTTGGAGGATCGACTCAGTCTCTTCCTCTCGTCTGAAAGTTTCAAATGCTAGGTTATCTTGAACTGCTGTGTGTTTGGGCGGCCGAGCTGTAATAGCTTGAAACAGGCAAAGTCCCTTCTTCACTTCTCTCTCCTGCATAGGCAACAACAGTGAAAACCCCTACCTCTCTCTCTCGCTCTTTCTTGCGAGAGAAAAAGAAAGCAGAGGGCGGGAGGGAAAAAGAGGGGTGAGGGCGGGTGGGAAAAAGAGGGCAGAGGGGCGCGAGAGGGAAAAAAGGCGAAAATAAAATTAAGAATAACAATCCCGGCGCGAATTATGCGTCGGTAAAAATAATTTTCAAAATATATTGGAAAATAAATTTGTGTAAATGATTTATCTGATCTTTGCCGACAAAAATAAAAATACGCAGGGAAAAATAGAACCTTTGCCGGCGAAAATAAAAAAACGCCGGGAAAAATGGGACTTTTGTCGGCGAAAATAAAAAAAAACGCCGGTAAAAATGAGACATTTGCCTACAAATAAATATCGCCGGGAAAACTATATAATATCGGTTTCATAATAACCGATATAAGATATAGCACTTAATATCACATATGTGCTAACTGATATTATATATAGCAATTATTATGTCAGTTACTAATATATATAGCGATTATTATATTGACCGATATAGAAAAATATTAATCGACATAAAAAACCTTGACTGAAGATATTGTATCGGTTATATAAAAAACCGATATAGGGCAGTTTTTGTAACCGATATAAAATGTCCTTTTTTAATAGTGATGGACAAATACAGAGAGAAACAGAGGGAGGTATTGAAGTTTTGGTGTCTGGGGTTTTGAAGGAAGATCTGATGAGTCTAGAAGAGGTTGGATAGATATAGTGAGATGAAATTGCATACCCACATAAGAAACGCATAGCAATTTTTTTAGCAAAATCCCCAAAATTTCTAAATTAAAGAAACCCCAAATCCAGAAAGTCTACAAAATCAGCCCTAATTCCCATCTTTATCCATATATTTGAGAACCCCAAAAATCAAAAGCATGAGACTCTACCTTTGGATTTTCGCAGTGAGCAAAGAAGGAGCCAGAGAAACGAGAACCCTCTGTCCTATCTCGAGTTGCAGTGAGGGTCGTCTTCAATGGGGCGGAGGAACTAGCCTAGGCCAGGGGGTTTTTCTCTAATGATGATGCAGAGAGGAGGGAGAGGGGCTCTTACCTGTGAATGGGATGAGTTCTGCGCGTGGAGGGAGAAGAGGGAGAGATGATGGGGCTCTGCGCTGCTGGTGGTGGTGGTGTGGTCTGCGCATGGAGGAAGAAGGGCGGACGGTCCGCGGGCGTGAGAGAGATGAAGATCAGAGAGACTGGAGAGGGTGGTTGCCTCTGAAATGGGTCTGCGCAGGGGGTTGCGAGATGGAGAAAGAGAGGGCCGAGATCGAGAGGGAGAGGAGGTGATGGTGCTGCACCTTGGTTCCATTGTGAGAGAGATGGACGAGGTCTGCATGCGAGGGAGATGGAGGAGCGTAGGTCACCTGGAGAGATGGAGGAGCGCAGGTCTCCTGGGAGATGGAGGAGAGGGCCGAGGTCGTGAGGGAGAAGGAAATGGAGGGATGGCTGACAAAGAGATAAGGGATTGAGGGATTGTTGGGTGAGAGAGGGTCAGAGAGATGAGGGATTGAGAAGAGGCGAGGGAACTGGAAACGATATGCACTTGAGCGAGCGCGGGAAATGGAAAATGGGGCGGGCACAGTGGAATGTTATTTTTGGGGCTGAATTGATTTTGAAGACCCGAGTTAACTTTTATTCTTCCAAAACAAAAATAATGAAAATATAATTTTTCAAGTTAAATAAATTATCAAAATTTGACAAATTGACATTTGCCGGCAATATAGGTATTTCGCCGGCAAAAAATATATCCTTTGCCGGCGACACAAATATTTTGCCGGTAAAACATAACCTTTGCCGGAGAGAGAGAGAAAAGCGCGCAAGAGAGAGAGTGAAAAGAGGGGTTTTGGCGGCGGGAGAGGGAAAAAAATTGAGAAATTTACCGACAATTATTTTTCGTCGCAAAAAATAGAATTTTTCATCAGTAAAAATTAATTAATTTTTTTTTTGAAAAAAAGTAAAAAAGTCTACCAACCTTTACCGATGTTTTATATTAAACGTCGGTGATAAATTTTCCGACGCTAATTTTCGTCGGTAAAAAAAATTTTCCGACACATTTTGTCCCGGGCAGACACGGGCGAGGCAAAATGGGATTTGTTGCCACTAACTCTATTGGTGGTGGCAACAAGTAAGAAATAGCCACAAAAACACTGGCCGCGGCAAAAAATTCGATGCTAAAAGTCATTTTTTTGGTAGTGTGAGCAATGGGTTCTCGGTGGGTATCGTGAGAAGAAGAAGGTGTGTGAAATTTTTTTGGTGTCAAGATTTGGGTTCTCAGTGGGTATCGTCTATCCCTAATTTGGGGTTAAATTTTGGGTGTAAAAAAAAAAGAGTGCGAAATATTTTTGGAATATTAATTTGGCGGGTTTCTTTTTTTACGGCATATGAAATGTGGGCTGTGAAAGCTGATTAATCTTACAGCTTCTCAAAGCAGGCCGTGAACTTAATTTGAATGGCTTGGCCTTTTACAGCGTGCAACATGTGGGCTGTGATACCCTAATATTTTTACGGCTTGCGAATGTAGGCCGCAAATGCTCAATAATTTACGGCGTCCTAAATGCACGCCGTAATTGATAAGATCTCACGGCACGCAAAATGCACGCCTTAATAAAGAGAATAAAAAGCCCTTTTGCGGCTCGCATTCCATGCGCGCCGTACTATTATATCATTTACGGCTTGCATTCAATGCACGCCGTAAATGACGCGCTGTAAAAGCCCTGAAATGGTGTAGTGTAAATAGGTCATAATATTTCGCGCAAAATACACCGGACTTGGTGCGCTTCGAAAATAATATGTAGTGACAAGATTTATTATACCATAACATAAAATAATATGTGACAACTAAACTTGTCACAGAATCACTTTTAATTAAAAATTAATATTGCCAATTATATATAACATATGTTAACAACTTTCTTAATTTAAAAAACCCAAACTACACATTAATTCTCTCTCCACAGCGTTTCTCTCTTCTCTACAATATTATGCTCCTCGATTCTTCTCTCAAATCAAAGAACCCTAGACCTCGATTCTACTCTCAAATTAAAGAACCCTAGACGACGAAGATAGTGATCTCGCCACTACGACCAAGAGATCTCGCCACGGATTATGAGCAAGAGATAGTGATCGTGACGTTGAAGCCTAGACCATCATAATGCACAATCAATGATTCTGTTGCAAGTAATTAAGATTTTTCATCTTCTCTCCAATGTGTATTTCATACATCTCTTATGGATTTTTAGTTCCTGCACTTTTTCCGGCGTTTTTTCCGGCACAATAAAGAAACGCGTGGAAAAGTATAGCTTTTGCCGCAAAAGCTTATTTCGCCGGAAAAAGTATAGTTTTCCTGGCGATATTTATTCACTGGCAAAGGTCACATTTTTACCGGTATTTTTTTATTTTCGCTAGCAAAAGTCCCATTTTCCCGGCGTATTTTTGTTTTCACATGCAAAAATCCCATTTTTTCCCGACATTTTTTTTTTTTCCGAAAAATGTCCCCATTTTTCTAGCCGCCCCCTACCCACCCACATGCCTTTCGCGCCTTGATTTCGGACTCTCCCCCTCTTGTCCCATTTTATTTCGCTCATCCCCATCCCCATCCCGCTCTCACTCTCTCCCTCTCTGGCCCTGGCCCTCGATCGCTCATACCCATCCCTCTCTCGCTCTCTCCCATCCTCATTTCCATCCCTCTCTCCCTCTTCCCGGAATCTCTATCTCAGGCAGCGCCCATCCCCCTTCAGCAGGTTCTCTCTGCTCCATCGCCAGACCCATGTCGACCCTCCTATCATCTTCTCCTCTCCATCGTCGCACCGTGCGTAGAATCGTAAAATAGGGTGAGGGAATAGCAAACCACTACCCAAAGGACTCATATCCACCTCCCCATTCATCTGATCAGCCATTCGATCATTCTTCTGCAACAGGCTACTGCCCATCTCCACTACTAGTCAATGGAGTTGCTGCCACACTGTTTCTATGATGTTGTTGGTGCTGCTGGTGTGTGACCGAGGTAACTCAAATCCCTTTCTTCTTCTTCTCCTTACTCTTCTCCTTTCTACCTTGTTATTTATTTATTTTTTTCGTTTGCTGGGCTTGGCATTGGAATGCCAAACGGAGGTTGAAGGGGGCAGAGGGGAGAGTTTGGACATCGATCGACTGGGTTCAGCTCGGATGAAGGGGATTTTTGGTATTAGGTATCAGCGTCAGTGATTTGGGTTTCAGGGTTTTCGGGTTCTTAGGTTCGTTTTTACTTGGATTTATTGGGGATTTGAGGCCGGATTTCAGTTGACGATGGATAGAGATTGTGTGTGGTTTTGATTTTGTCAGGATTGTGGGAATGGGTTCTGGTGTCTGGAAGCACAATGTTCTTCCTGGCAATAGGAACCACAAAAATTGTGTGTGCTCTTCTTCTTCATCTTCTTCTTCTTATTCTTCTTATTCTTCTTCTTCCAGGAGTTTGTTTGAGTGATTTTTCAATTATTCTTATCTGGGGTTTTGTGTATTGGCAGGTTGCCTGACATGTTGGTGCCCATGCATCACTTTCGGGAGAATTACAGCGATAGTGGATAGAGGATCTACTTGTAAGTGCTTCAAATGTTTTGGGCAGTCTCTGTTTCTGTTAATTTTTATAGTAACTGTATCATGGGAACAAAAATCATGTGTGTTAATCAGAGTGGGCACGTAGTCGAACATCAGATCTCAAATATCTTATTAATCAGAGTGGGCATGTAGTCGAACATCAATTTGGAGAAGAACCAATGTCGGTTTTCACCTCTTCTATACTTCTTCATATACTGTTCTAGGCTCTTCTTAACCATAAATGGAAAGAACAAGGTCTATAATGAACAGGGTCTGTCTCCTTGTCTTCATCTATTTCTGCTTTCGTTTCCCTGAGTTTGTCTCGTACTGCTTTTGTCTAAATTGAAAATGGTCTCTCATAGGGACTGTTCAACTTAAAAAAATATTACAATTAAAAAAAAAAGATCTATAACACTGAGAGCCATTGAGCCAGAAGTACAAATGGAACTTGATCATATCTTTTATGATGCTTCAGTCAAAAAATGATATTGAGGCATATGACCATTCACAGCATGCGCAATGGTTATATATCTTAGGTCAATTATCTTCCTCATATATGAAGAAGATTTTACTTTAGTTAAGTTTTTTGTTTCTATAATTCATGCATATGCAGCATGTGTGAATGTGTAACAATTCCTTACTCTCCTGGGTCGTCCTTTCTCTCTCTATCTCTTCATTTCTTGCTATCATAATGAAGTTTTGAAACTTGTTAGCATGTTAGATTGTGATCTGTAGGGTTATTTATGTGGGTTTGTTTCTAATTCATAGGTTTTGGGCATTTTGAGCTAAGTTGTGGATTTGAGCATTTTGGATTTCCTCACCCAAAGGCAAGTGAATATGTATTTATTTTTATGGATATGCATGTGTTTTTCAAGAACCTCAGATTTGTTGCAGGGGTCGACAAGAACCTTGATCTTGCTACATTAGTTGGTATCAGAACTCACCTACCAATATTGACACCATGACGATCACCACTCCTACGGTTCTACCAAATACAATAGCCCCTTTTTAGTGTGTCTGAAGAATAAGAAATCTAGGAGGAATTCTTTTTTCAAGAAGAGAGTGATGCATTAGAGGCCCACATGCCAACTTGAATCAGCTCAACCAAAAAAAAAAAAAGAGTTATCTCAATATTCTCATTTGCACACAAGCCTATAGATCATTTGTTTTTCTGATATAAGATATTTTAGATGTAAACACTGAATGCAGACCATTTGTCAAATAACTGTCCACATATTGACACTGAATGTAGACAATTGGTCAAATATTTTATATAAGCACTGTAGAAAGAACTTGAATGACGTGAGTAAATGCATAATATAATAAATGGATCCATCAACAGGTTGACCTGGCCTTGTTTAGAAACTCTATCTAGCATAGGGCCTAGCCAGGCCTTGGACCCAGCTCCCCCTTCCATATATATCATCCCCATAATCTAATTGCTCTTCACCTATGGGATCCATCTACAATGATCCAAAAGTTGCCTACTAAAAAAACAGGCAAAAAGGAGAAGAATTTTAAATAGTCACCATTATAAAAGGAAGCACATATAGAAACGCAAATTGCAGAAATCTCACAATCCCACAAAAGAAAAGTCACAAAACAGAGAGTTTGGAGAATACCCATCAGATTAAATCAACAAAAAAGAAAGAATTTGGAATAACTAATCCAAAACAAAAGAAAAATAGAGAAATCTAGTAGCAGTTAGAAGGGGAAAAAAGAATTAAAAGTGTCAACAACCCATACAAAAAGGAATGCAAACAAAAAAAATTAGAAACTTCTTCCACCCACCTAGGAATAATTAGCTAAAACTAGGAAATACCCAACACCCATCTCATAAAAACCAAAAAGCAGATGAATTTCAAACCCCCCAACAGACACAAAAGTAGGAATCATAGAACTTCCCCATCTAAGCCAACCCAAAAAAAAGAGTAGGAATCAACAACAAGATCTGTTGAATGCACTATTAGGATCCATGATCAATCCAATTTTTGGGTTATAAAATGTTTATCAGGTGATACATTTATTGGATGGCTAGGATGAATGCATGTACATGTCCATCTAGTCTGAATTTCTTACGCTGCATTTGATATTTTCTTATGTAGTTTTCCTTAACCTTATGATGCAGGTTTCTGGTAATAGCTAATGCAACAGCTGCTTCTTATTCCTTCATTCAAGGCTTGCGCTATATTGTGAGTATGCTTAGAGGAAGTGTATTGTTCAACAAGACCTTGGCTTGGACTATCTTCTCATGTGATCAGGTTATTCTTCTTTTACTTGTGTATTTAAGATTTCGGCAGTCACAGTTGCTAATATGTGAATGCATTACCCTGAGCCATAAAGAAATATAAAGGAACCATAATGCCATATAATATGTCCAACTGCCTTATGTTAACTTCACCCACTTGCATTTATAAAATGGAAGGCTAGACAAAGAGCGGATTTATAGATTACACATGGCCAAATTTAAATGTTGATTTAATAATCATAACTATTAAATCAAGAGTATGCAAAATGAATGGTTAGACCAACTTGTTTTAACAATATGTAATTGAGACCCCTCGTAAGATGGTTGTGATGGTTGTATCATATAATGTTGGTGAGATTTGAGCTACAAGAATTGGATTGTTTTTTGAAATGGGTATTTTGTTTTTGCACTGATTTGCTATCTTGTACTATTTGTATTGATGGGTTTCACTAGTTTTGATGCAATTGTTGAGCTATGAATAGAAGTGCTAGCTTTGATGCTTTGCTGATTTTGTTAGGCTGGTTTTGGAAGATTCTTCTTTTTTCATGTAACGAGTGTTCTTTATGGCATTGACTTGGAACATTACAGAATCATTGATTTGGGAATTGGGACCTTGGGTGTATCACTATTTCTTATTCTGTTTGCATTGGTGGTGTATGAATAGAAATGCTAGCAGTGACTTTTGGGTTTTTCAAGTCTGTTGATTTTGGTACAATTGTTCCCTTTTCATGTAATGGGTGTGCGAATTTCCACAAGTTTGGAGCTTTGTAGTGCTTGGATCGATGTTGGAAATGCTATGATGCAATTATAAAAGGTTTCTCCATCATCTAATAGTTTGGTTGTTTATTTCTTCATTTATTAAGAGAGCTCATGCTAGCATCAAATGACAAGAAAAAAAAAAGTTTGTATGCTATCTTCTCCCATCATAATCTAAAAGAGAAGAATGACGAATTGGAAGCCATACGAACCCAATTGCATGAAGTGGGCACATGACGGAAATGAATCGATAGTACTGGTTAGTCTCCCAATTGAGATCTTATACTGGTCATTAATAATTCTGAACTGGTGATGTTATTTTAGAGGAAAGAACTTTAAATTTGGATGTCTATGATAGTATAAGGGACATCTCTTCAACATGTATGTCTAACTAGAGCTAGCTGGTAATTTCTTTTAAGAATATGATACACCTACTGCATCTTTTTTCACATTTTCTAATTTTTTATTATGGAAAGATGGGACTGAATGATGACATGTTTTGTATGAGTGCCTGAGACCTAAGCTGGGCAAGGCATCTTTAGTTATGAAGAAAAAAAATATCAAAGTTAACTTCTGATAATTCAGTTTTATGAATGAATGGAGAGGAGCTTTTGTTCTATAGGTGCTTGTTTGAAAAATCTAAAATCTTACAAGTGGTCTCCAATTCAAGCATATTCGGATTTTATGAGGAACTTTAGAGATACTTTTAGAGAGTTTCTGGGAGATATCATAACAGTGAGTTGTTACTATTTTTGAACTCATGGGTTGTTATTTGGTGATGATGAAAATGATCTACCCCACTTTAAATGGGGATCTGATTGGTCTTTTAATTTTCAGGGAGTTCAAGTTGGAATGGGTCCTGCTGGTGAGTTGAGATATCCTTCTTGCCCTTCGGAGAAGCTGTCGTGGGGCATGGCGATTTAGGGAGCTTGGAGAGTTCCAGTGCTATGATAAGGTAGGTAAGCTATTTTTTTTTTAATTGCATTGACATTCATTTCATTGAATCTGCTGGTGCTTAGAAGAACTCTTTAAACTATTTTTAGTTCATTTGTTAAACTGGGTAATGCTTACTCCATTTGTTTTTTCTGGCCTTGCTTAATTTCCTATTGTTCGTCAGTAGATACTATGTTCATTTGTGAAAATAAGCAATGTATACTCCTGTTGGGTTTTCTGGCCTTGCTTAGTTTCCTATTATTTGCCAGTAGATACTCGGACCCTGTTCATTCACAGTTCATTTGTTAAACTGTGTAATGCTTACTCCACTTGGGTTTTCTGTTCTTAAGTTCCTATTATTTGACAGTAGATGCTCTGGTTATTAAAAATGTGTAATGTTTACTCCAGTTGTGTTTTCTGACCTTGCTTAATTTCCTATTCTTTACCAATAGATACTCTACTCTGTTCATTCAGTTCATTTGTTGAAATGTGCAATGTTTGCTTCAGTTGGGTTTACCAATAGATTCTAAATAAATGTTATTTATTGGTTGTTCCTTTGAATTTATAGTTTTCAATTCAATAGTATGGATGCTTCTTTGTTGATGGGATAAGTCTTTGTTGATGATGGTTATTTTTCGAGTGTAGGGGTTGCATGATGTTATAAAGCTGGTTCATATTGACCTAATGAATAATGGCTTGGCCAAGCAAGGATCTAATGATGTAACTAATGGCTTGGCCAAGCAAGGATCTGAGTAATGCTACCCTTGTTTTTTCAGGTTTTTAAAGCCATATTGGATGCTATCTTCTCACATGCTGCTATTTAATGAGGTTGAAGTCTCCCAGGCACCAGCAATCAGCATGAAATAGAAGTTTAAAAGTTTAAAATAGAAGCACTTTGAAGCTTGCCACCCCTACTGTAAGTTGATTTTTTTTTTTTGCTTGTAATTTTGATTATAAGCTTTCATCTGTCTAGATTTAGTTATATGGGTCAGTTGAATACTTGAAGTCATGATGGATTCTTTTCTGGAATTTTCCCCCAATAGTCAGCGCCTGCAAAGAAAATTTTATAATTAATTATTTGATTGTCTTTTATACTTTTAAAATTGATGTCTTATTTTAATGTGCATTTCACTTTTGGTTATTATTTTTATGTTCTGGATTTTTTAACTTTAGTTTTTCAATTATGTTCTGCAAATACTATTTTTTAGTATAAACATGAGCATCTTATTATTCATATTGATACTCTGCCTGCTGATAGATAAACATTAGCATCTTATTGCTGACATTTTCTTGCTCTATTGTAATACAGCAACAAGTCAAAAAATACAAAGCACAAGAAAATGGTTCTTCTTTTAGAGATGACGTTGTTGCAAAGGTACTCGGTCCTGATCCGCGAGGACGAGTTAGAGGGCTTGGGTATTGAGCAACTCCTTCAAAGTTGGAGGGTCAAGCACAAATGAATAACCTGAGTTGCCTATGATTGTTTTGTATTGTTTATGCCTATAAGAAGAAAAATGTTTGTTTGCCTTGTATTGTATTGGAGTGCTATGAGTAGGATATGTGATTTATTTGTATATCTGTAGGGATTATGGTAGACAGGTAATCACTCCACCCATGGAGCAATTAAATAGAAATAATGCAGTGGTTGGTGGGATGGGTTCATATTTATTAGTGTCATGTGAATCTTGTAAATGAACAAACAAGAATTCCCTAATTGTTTTGGTAGTGATTTGAATGGATGATCCTTTTCATGTATTTTTTTTTTCTCATGGCCTATCTAGCTTGTATAGACTGCAAGTCCAGGTCCAGTGTTTATTTGCAGGTTCTGTTTACATTTTTTTATTTTAGTTTATTAATTTGTATTTGTAGCAATAAAAATGTGGACTTAATTTTTTTTAATTAAAAAAACAATTAATTTTTTATAAAAAAAACAATTAAGGCACGTCTTGTGAGCCGTAAATTGAAACTCGGCAATTCTTTAATGGCCTGCATTTGCAAGTCGTAAAAACATATACTCAATTACGGCTTGCATTTGGAGCCGTTAATCAGATTGTACACAATCCATTTACAGCCCACAAATGCAAGCTGTGTAAAAACATTTTTTATTTTAAGTATTCACGGCGTACCACGTGTGCCATAAATTTAAGCACATCAATGCTTTAACGGCACTCAGTTCGCATCGTAAAAGTTTAGTATTTACGGCCTGCATAGTAGGCCATAAATCTGGTCCAAAAAGTCCTAAGAGCATTATTTTCGGCGTGCATTGATCCTATTTACGGCCTGTATATACACGCTGTAAATAGTTTACACCTTTTACGGTAGGCGCTTTTACGGCACGACCCCCGTGAGCCGTAAACCTACATTTACGGCGCGCATTTCACGCTGTAAAAACCCTGAAATGGTGTAGTGAATCAAAGCCCCTCGTATCATTTCTAAGAATCTCATCAAGTCTGCAATTTTTCCTCTTCAACTGAAAATACTAATGACATTTTCCTTTATTTTGTGCCACTTTTCTTTCGAATAATTGGATCATTTTTATAGACGAGGATCTTGTTTGGTTATAGCATCATCTTAGCTCTTTTTTTTTTTTTTTTTAGTTCTATGTCTCTGTAAATGTGGGGTACATGAAATATAGAATGTTGAATCGGAACCTCATATGTGAATTGCAGCTGGATCTGATTTCACAAATTTTTATTTTTCAGTCTTTGGGTGAAAAAGATAACTCAAAAGACGTGAGAATATCACTATGATCTGAGCGGTACATAGGCCAATTGTGATTCATGAGAGGTGTTTCTGATCTGAAGGTCAAACATGATGAGAGTGACCCTCAGAGTGCAGGTTTATGGATGGTTGGAGCTTTCAAACCTGATTTTTTTTATTATTATTGGAGAGCTAGGATGGTCAGTTAAAGAGTTGGGAACACAGCTTTTTAAACTCCGCACCTTATGCGAGGCAAAGGATGAGTCATTTGGTACTGCAATCCAAGCACATACACTTTATGGAACGTTTATAGACCGACCCAAAGTTTCACTAGAAACCGTTGAGGAATCTTGACGAGAGCATGTAGCAAAGTACGAAGGTTCTCATTGTTGCAATGAGAAGGTCGCACATTTGAGTCATGTTGGCTGTAAAGAAAGCATTCTATAAATTTTGAGAGCTTATTTGTGGTTGAAGGCTGTATTCACGTGTCAAGTGGTTTTTGAAGATCAAATGCTTGGATTATTCAAACTTTTTTTACGAGCCATGTATTGCAACTATGACAAGTTTAGAGGAAGTTGTTGCCTATTTTCTAATAGGCTACAGTAGACTTTCATGCTTTGAATCTTTTGGATGTTTTAGGTTATTTAGTGTGCCAGTTTAGTAAGCAGATGGTTTTGGCCGATACTTCGATAGATTCCGGGGAAACTTCGATATGTTTCTCTGCATTTCAAACTTGGTTAGATGTAAAACATGGAATCCTAAAGATTAGAATGGAGGGTCTGAAAATATGGATGAAGTTGAACCCCTGATTAGATGTAAATTGGCTTCTTTCAGTAGTGCTTAAACTTGAACCAATACTAGGGAACTCGTGACCCAAGTGTAGAATATGCGAGCGGCAAACCATACCTATTAGGAAAATGCATTTCTGAACCAAATCCGTGAGCCTTTCTCATTGTTTATGCACCCCATTATAAAGTCATTGTCATATTTATTGTTGGAGATAAAAAATGGGCGAAGAACCTATTAAGTAATTGTAACGATATTGTTATCAGAAAATTTGGAAAACTAGATTTTGAGTGATTGCTATCGAGCTACTTATACTGATATCATCCATCCCACGCGCGACGGAAACCAATAGCAGAAGTGTGGATATGATAATTTGAGATTTTCAACAAGGCAGAGATGGATTCTTCTGCTCTTGAATCATGCTCTTCATGATCTCCACCACTTGATGACTGCATACTTCCACTGTTGCCAGAATCCATGGCCTTCGATCTATAAAAGAAAAGCGAAAGGGAGGGAGACAAGAAGAAATAGGAAGAGAGACTCTCACTTACAACAACATGAAAGAGAATCCTGCAATACAACCCACAAGAAGAAAGAGGAAGAGAGACTCTCACTTAAAACAACATGAAAGAGAATCATGCAATACAACCCACATGTCTTCTACAACTGCCATCATAAGAAAGAGCCCATATCTTTAAAGTTGTGATCTACCCACAAAATTTTTGATAGTGACTCTTTGTAAACTATATGAAGTGAAAAGGAGTAATTGATCTGTCATCTGTGAGATGGAGTATGTGGTAAGCAAGGATCAGTTGGTTTCTACAAAAGGGAGCATTCCCATATTTGCCTCCTGTTCGTGTTTGGAGTTGATTTGGGGCACAAGCCCACGGCAGTAACAATAAGATAATCAAGTTAAAATAATCAATAAAAGAAGCTTAGTTAACCAATAACCTCATTTTCAAAGATTAGCACATAGATGGTAGTTGCAAACTTGTACTATCTCTTGGAGAGTTTTAATTGAGTAATGAATTAATAAAAAAAAAGAGTCAACTAAGTCTTGATTACTTACTGTTATTATGCTGTCCAGCCCCAACATGGTTTACCTTTAATCAGTCTCCCCCTCATACTTAATACCATCTGTGAATTATACAACCTACACTACCCATTGGATTGAACCACAAAAATTGTACAGTCATAAAACCTTCCAAGTTGGAGCCCTTCAAAAATCAATAAATATAGGGATATCTGATGGGGGCTGATTTTCTTGTGCAACGCTAGTCACCTTTCCAATCCCCTAACCACAATGATTGCCATGCTTCCAGGCAGGTGAGAAATGCCTTCACTTTTTTTTAGATTGGATTCTGCCTAATCTATTGTTAGTTTTTTGTTCAAACTTGAGAGAGATATCCTTGTTGGGTTTCTTTCTTATATGATTGAAACCTTGGGATATGAAGAGATTCCTTCCTAAGCATTGGGTTTCAGATACAAAAATGAAGGCATTTCTCACCATTTTTCCCGGTTTTTAGAGGCATGTTTCACTTTGCTGAAAAAAAATGAGAAAAAGAATCCTCTCTGGGTCTAGTTATATTTGAGCAATCAAAAACACAAATAGACTGATAACCCAAATTTCGTTTGTGAGAAAGAAACTACAGAAAGAATACTTTTGGGGTTTGAAAAATTGGGTTAAACTTTCCTTTGTTTTTTTAGAGAGAGATCCTTGGTGGGTTTATATGTATATGTTGTTGGAATCTTGAGATAGAAAAAAAGAGGTTCCATCTGAGAATTTAGTTAGAAAAGTGAAGGCATTTCTAAGGTTTTTCATAGCACCTGCAGTAGTTCTCTCTCCCATCTATCAATTTTCATATTTTGGGCAAAAATGAAAAATAAGATCTGCCCCAATGTCTTCTCTGATTTGGGGAGAAATTTGCCCAATCTCACTAAGGCGGCGAATCGCAATGAGTCCTCATCTCTATTCTTTCTTTTCTTTTCATTGTTGTTGTTTTTTTTTTTCATTCTTCCTTAGGCCTGCAGTCCTCTCTCTGCAGTCTTTGCAACCATATCTCTGCTCACGGATTTTTAAACCACCTCAGGTATGACTGTTTTTTATTTATGTAACTGTAGGTTATAAATTTGTTTGAATGACTGCAGATTTCTTTAATTTATTTTTTGTATGTGTTGTACATGTTGTGATGGTGGTGGTGTGATTGTGGCAATGGATAGATGGAGGGTTTTTTTTTTTTCAAGGTTTCAGTGGTGGCTTTTTTTAAATGTTAGAAGATCAACTGGTGTAGACCAATTGGTGGGTTTGAACCATCTGATGAGTCTACATTGATAGACCCAATTAATTGGTGATTTTGAAGATTTTGTGGTGGTTTAACATGTTGCCAACTACCAAGATCTGATTCCCTATGTCATGTAGAAAACACTTGTACTTCTCATGGATTACATTAGCCAATGCCTAATACACTTTCAAGCATTGTGCATCAACCTTCTACAGTGTGATAACTACAGTTACAAGTGTAGCTCCAGTTACAAGTCTTACAACATATCAAGTCTCGTCCGTGTTGTTTAGTATTTGTGTTGTCACTTTATGAGATAACTGATTATAGCAAATTTGGAAACTATATGATAAAAACAGGCCTAGGAACCTGAACCACAATATGATAGAAATGGGCAGATATTCCAATTTTTTTTCTTGATCGGATTGCAGGCCGAGTGTGGTGGAATGTTGAATGGGTTGTTTGACTTGGAAGTTGGGTTCAGTCTGGATGAGTTTTGAAGGTTGGATTGGAGATTGGTGTAGGTGGGTGTTGAAGTTTGAATCCTAATAAAGAAAGACTCCTAAATAAATGGAGTTTCAATCCACTCGTGTAATGTTTCCTTGGGTTAGGTTGGATTTTTACCTAATGATGGTAGGAAATCCTTAGAGCTTAATTCTCTTCAAAAAGGCAGCATCTCAGAGAGGTATCTTCTAATATTCAATTTTTTTAATGTTTTTTTCTTTTCACTTTACATATTCATATGGTATAACCAACTTGACTGTTTACATCCTCACCTCAGTGGTAAGAAGCATCAGTTCTCACCTGACTACCCTGTGTTCATATCCTCGTTACCGTCCTTTAGAGTTTTCAGTCTCACTGTCCTTGGGATTTGAACTCTTCAGTTATTTTTGTGACATTTTATGACCTTCAATCTTTTGGGACACAAAAACTTGAATGTGAGTCATGGTTGTAGCTTTGCTGGACTATGTTAGAAGGATGGGGGATTTTCTACTGGTTGATAAGATTCGCATAAATGATGGTGGTTGTCCTGAAGCTGTGGAGGTGAAAGTTGCATCCAACAAAATTCTTGGATTTTTATTACTTTCTATCTGGTATATGCCCTGTGATGTTGTTGGTTTGGGATTTTGAGGCTAGTTGGGAAGTGGGGTTTTCCAATGGTTCCTTGATAGATAATTGGAATGTGACTTTTTTTTTTCTTGTTGATGTTCATTCAGACCTCTTTGAAATTTAATTTTGACTATCATCCTGGTTCTTTATGTAACACTTATAATTTCTAATGCATAGTTTCTATCGATTTGCACCTTTTTTGGTTAGTATCTCTCTTTCCAATAAACAATCTCTCTCTTGATTTACACCTTTTGGGTTAGCATAAACTCCTGAATCCCTAAATCCCAAAAAAAAAAATACCCACTCTGTCATTTCAGGTATACATTTGTAATAGTTAATCAATAGTTTTAATGAATCATTATATTCCATCTTCTAATGTGTACTTCTTCTGCGATGCATTTTGCAGATATTTACATTATAGACATGGAGTGATGGTGCATGGGAAAGAGTATCCCATGGAGAAAAAGGATTTTGCGTGATGGGTTGAGACTAGATGTTGCCATATACATGGGTGATTTGTATGAGAATGGTTGCTGCTGCACATGGAATGTTGTCATGTAAAAAGGGTGGTTTGTGTTTGGATGTAATGGGATTGAATGCATTGTAAAGACATGTTGGGATGTTAGTGTTGGAGTGTAATGATGTTATAATGATGTTGGGATGTTGGAATGCTACATTTGTAATTGAAACTTGCACTAAAAAAAGTTTTCCTAAATGAAAGCAGTTGAATGTTGAAATGGTGGGTGGTGGAATGACAATTATTTTTTCATGGATATTGGATGGTGGAATGGTGGTTTTTTCCCAATGATTTCTAAATGTTCCTCATAGGTGTCAATCTAAATGAGTAATTTGAAAGTGAAATCTGAATTTGTGATCTTATTTATTTTTCTGGAATTCAAATTATTATAAATTCTTAAAATAATTGTGACCTGTTTAAAATGATAGACCTATTTGAATGAATGTCCACACTGCATTGAAGTTTCAGATGTGTCCATAGAATTGTATTGGAAAGGCATGTAAATACGTTACCATTTTGTATTTGAGTTTCAACAAAAAAGGGTGCTTTTTGACTTTTGCATCCACCCACTGAAATTGAAACAAAAATGGAGGGCCGAGATTGATCTCTCTCATACAGTTGGTGAGAGTGTCTCTCACGTAACATCTCCCTTTTTATTATAATATTTTTTTCTTTAAATTTAATGATGAACCGAATCAATTCATAGATCCCATAAGTAAGGTTAAGAATAGCAACAAACATAAGAAAAAACATTTTGGCATTGCAGATGGGATGATCTATAGATGGTTTTTTAGGTGGAAAATCTTTAAGAACTTGAATTCCTACTCATACAAACTTGAATTTTGTGCCCGACATTGTTTTTTGATAACAATATCGTTACCATCTTTTATAGTTTCTTCATCCATTTTTTGTGTCCAACAAGAAAATAATAGTGACTTTATATTGAAATGCATAAACTATAAGAAAGACTCACGATATAACTCAAAATCTAGTTTTTAAAAAATTTCTGATAGTATCGTTACAATTATTTATTGGTTCTTCGCCAATTTTTTGTCTCCAATAACAAAATGACTCAGACTTTATAATGGGGTGCATAAACAATGATAAAGGCTCACATATTTGGCTCAGAAATGTATTTTCCTAGTAGGTGAAGTGAAGGTTCGAACCCTCAAAATGAGGGTTCGAGCATTCGGACTCTCTGGAATTTGGCCCAGGAAGGCAGTGAAGTGAACGTTTTTGGGGAGGAAACCTGAGTTTCTTGTAATTGTGAGATTCATAGTGCTTGATTGTTGATCTAGTTCAGATCCGTGGTTTTTCACCTATTGGAAATACTGGTGGGCCTATAGGATAGGTTTCAAAACTTTTGATCAACTTGATGCAACGATCAACTATCCAAAAGGCAACCAAAACCAATCCAAGATGCATACCCTCAATCTCAGCCATCATGATCAGTAAAACAATCTGTCTACAAGATAGAAACAGCAAATAATAGGCATCCATAAATATCTACAACATACAAGTAAGTAGATTATACCTTTGGAGCTCGGTTGTGCTCTAATAGAAAAGTTGTGTCTTTCTTTGATGATGAGACTCTTTCACTGATCAAATAGGGATCTCCAAGACCTCTTGATATTCCACGCTATGACCCGTATCGGATTCTCTTTTTCTCAAGAAGATGGTAGGATTTCCAAGAGAAAACTACTAGAAACTCAAAGGAGAAACTAGAAGAGAACTAGAAGAGGGAGGAGAAGAAGAACCGTGCAACACTTGCACACAAGGGGCTGCGCATGCAACACTTACACTTCCCAATACTGGGCGTGAATCCCAATAATGGAATAGCATAAAAAACCCTAGCCCTCTTTCTCCTCTATTTATAACACGAAAGTAGCCTCTTCTTTTACTAATTAAAATAAAAGTATTACTTCAATTAAATATTAGTAACTTTCTCTTTTCACAATTAAAATAGAAGTCTCACATCCATTAATAATTAGTAACTTACTGTTACCACTATTAGAAGTCTCACTTCAAATAGAAATAGTAACTTTCCTTTTAGAGTTCAACTACAATTAGAAATTTTCTAATAACTTAGGCTAGCGTGGGGACCACTAGGGATTCCTTATAAAGCTGACTCCAACTGGGACTCGCGGCCCCACATGATCTCATGTGCAATCCGGGCCCACAGTAAATTACAAAAAACTTCACTATATAAATACAATTGAACTCCAGTCTTAAAAATATTACATAGAAGACCCTAAACTTTCACATTACCACAAGTAGGCCCCTCCATCAATATCCATGGATCAATTGGACCTGTCTTCCAAACTTAGACCTATATCTTATTATCCTTGAGCCCCAATTAATTATAATGATCATAGATACCTTTCCAATTAACTCTTAATCGGAATGGGTGTGCACTTACTAATGATAAATCATTAATTGGCACAACGGGGTATTAGATATAGATTTTATCTTGGCCATTGAATGTTCTCACAGTCCTACTATCACGTACCCAAATCACCGAGGTGTTGACCTACAGCTGGCCTCACTCATTAGTGACTCAAAGCAAATGTATAGATAGAAACTTGAGTTCATTAATGTCGCAGGATTGAGAGCCTATTACTAGGGAATTATGAGAGCAGACCTTAAAGTAAAAACAGTGTTCATAAGGCGCTTCTCATGGTCCTTCAATACATCCAATGTACCAGTAATATGATCCAGAATCTTCCATTCTGATGATTGAGACAAATCATACTCTCTCATAGTAATCAAAGTACTGCAACCTTGTCAGATGAGATGTCCAGTCTCATCATTGGTTGTGAAGATATTCAAGTATAAGATTCGTTATACATGTCTCCCGTATGTGGATCTCATCCATACACATGTATTGCATCTAGTATACTTATGGACCCCGGTTTATCTAATGAGCCATCATGTCATTCGTATTGGTTATGTGCACAATAAAACACCATTCATCTCATGGAAGAAAAGCATGAATATATTGATAAATAAATAAATAGATTAATTTATTATATCATCTATTAGATTGATTCCATAAAACTAACAATCTCCCACTTGGGCTCAATGTCATGTAGGGTTGCACCTCATGCCCATCCCATCTACATACAGCTCAAAGACTTTGGTAGTCAAAAGCTTAATAGAGGGGTCTCCCAGATTTTCTGCAGAGGCTATCTTGGTGATCGTAACATCACCACTTTGCACAATCTGTCTGACTATGTTTAACTTCCTCTGTACATGCTTTTTGGCTCCTGGGTTCCTTGGACTTAGTGATTGCCCTGCTATTATCACAGTAAACTGTGAGCGGCTGTCCTACCAAAAGTACCACTCCAAGTTTCATAAGGAATCTTTTGAGCCAATCTACTTCCGTAGCTGCTTCTCAAGCGTCTACAACATAAACATATACCCAGAAGTTGATTTCCTGGAATCCTTATCTGACTTGACGTCTGAATCTATGTATCCGACTGGAATAACAACCCTGTGTATCTCAAACACATGCATCTTACAGACCTGGGATAGACTGATATCTGCTGACTAGGCCCACTATGTAACAGATTTTCGGTCTAGTACAAAGCATAGCTAACCGTACCAGTACCTTATCTATGTACACATCTCGTGATAAGCCTATCATCATATTTTCCGGTCTCAATGGAAATTGATCTCTAGGATGTACCTGGCTTCTCCCAAGTCCTTCATATCAAAAGTCTTAGATAACCAAACGTTTTTTTGTTGATGATATCCCTGTATCACTCCCTAGGAGAAGGATGTCGTCTACATACTATACCAGAAAAACTAACCTGCCTTTTCCACTTTTCATGTACACACATGACTCATCCGAATTTTGACAAAAATCAAAAGACTTGATTGCCTAGTCAAAATGGATGTACCAGTTCCGGGATGCCTGCTTCAGTCCACATAAGGACTTCTGTAACTTACAAACTCTTTGCTTTTGATTTTTAGCTACAAAATTGTCTGGCTGCATCATGATGATGTCTCCCTCAAGATGGTCGTTGAGAAAAGTCGTCTTGACTTCCATTTGCCAAATCTCGTAATCGATATGTACCGCAATGGATAAGAGTAACCGGATGGAACTCTTCCATCTGGTCATCTTTTTCTCTTGTATACTCACTTGCACCCAATAGGTTAATATTGGTAGGCAAGTCCACAAGTGTCCAAACCTAATTGGAGTACAAAGACTCCACCTCAGCTTTCATAGCATCTAGCCAACGTCCCGAAAATAAGTCATTAACTGCTTCATCATAGTTACAGGGATCTTGTTCCGGTTCTTCCAGGATTGCTTCGTAAGGCTCTCTAAAAAACGAGAACATGTTAGGGGATCTGACAATACTCCACTACGATGAGGCACTGGTGTAACTACTGGGTTCCGGTATGGGCGAATTTTCTTAAAGTTTGGTTATTCTTAGATTTGAAATTGATTGCTCTTGAATTTCTTCCAAGATAATATTTTCTAGAGATTTTCGGTTAATTATATAATCTTCCTCCAGAAGACCACATTGGTGCCGACAAGCACTTTTTGCTTTCTGGGATTATAGAATAAACAATCTTTAGTTCTTTTCAGATATTCTATAAACGTGTATACTTCTGACTTCGATTCCAACTAATCCGTCTTAACCTTCAGCACGTGTGCTAGACAACCCTAAAAACGTTGTAGACTACGCTTTCGCCCGATCCATAACTCCCGAGGGAGTCTTAGGTATAGACTTAGATGGAATGAGGTTTAGTATATACATTGCAGTTTCCAAAACATATCCCAAAATATAGGTAATCCTGAGAAAATCAACATAGACCTAATAATATCTAAAAGAGTCTGGTTCCTTCTTTTTGCTTCTCTGTTCTGTTGAGGCATACCAGGAGCAGACAATTGTGATAGAATTCCATTTTTTATAAGTATCCCATAAAATTAGCGGAGAGATATTCGTGTCATCGATCTCATCGAAGAGTATTTATACTTTTACCTAATTGTTTTCCCGCTTCCACTCGAAACTCTTTGAACTTTTCAAAAGCCTCGGACTTGCAGTGCATAAGGTATATGTATCCATATCTTGAGCAATCATTGGTGAAAGTGATGAAGTACTCGTAAACTTCTCTCGCTCTAATATTTATGGGTCTATACATATCAGTATACACTAACTCCAATAAATCTTTGACCCTACTGCCCTTTGATGAAAGAGTTATTTGGTCATTTTACCTTCCAGACAGGATTTGCAGACAGGCATTGGTTCTACCACCAATGAAGGCAAGATATCATCTTTCACTAGCCTGTCAATCATGTTTAGGTTTATATGACCTAGCCTCTTAGGTGCCAAAGTTCTGTTGGATTAGATGAAGGTGACTTTTTCTTTAATGGTGGTTTATTATTAGTTGCAGTGTCATGTATCTCATACATTCTGGGAGTTAACAAAATAAAAAGCTATTGATTACCTTGTCAGAATGTTCATAAAAGTACCGTATCTCTTTATGACAATTTCAATACCAAAAAGTAATAGAATAACTCTTATTCATTATACTAGAAACTGAAATTCAAATTCCATCATAAAGACGAAACATTAAATGTATCTGACAAAATCAACTTAATATCTGGAAATAATAAAGTTACTACTCCCACTGACACTGCTTCTGCCTTGGCTTCCGATCCCAGGTTAACAATGACTTCTCCGCCACTATTCCTCCTGGTTACTTGTAACTCCTACAACGTTTTACATACGCAATTAGTTGCACCGGAGTCTACACACCAGGATTCTGAAGTATCAATTGGAAAACTAACTTCAGAAACAAGTGATTCAATCATACCTGAGGTCCTTTCCTTTGACAGAAAATCTGGACAATTTCTCTTCCAATGTCCTATCATACCACAGTGGAAACACTTTCCCTTTGCTCCCGTACCCTTAGCCTTGGCCTCACCACTAGATATTCCATTCTGCACCGTAGGATCCTTGGGAACCAATTTCTTCTTGCCTTTCCGGTCTTTGCCTTTTGGCTTGGACCTGGCAAATGACTTTTCTGTCATCAGGTCAGTTATCTTCTTCATGGCTTCTTCAGTCGCTACCAGCTGGCTAGATAGCTCAGCTAAGGCCAGATTCATATTATTCATATTATAATTAATCTTGAAATGGTTGAATGAATCTGGTAGTGACCGAAAGATCATGTCAACCTTCAATTCTGGATCAATCGTAGAACCCAATACTTCCAACTCATTCAGTGAGTTTATCATAATCAGCATTTGGTCTTGTATTGGTGTTCCTTTAGCCATCTTCGTGTTTATAAGCACCTTCATAGCAGCCTGCCTAGCAGATCCGACCTGGTCCGCAAACATCTCCTTTAAGTTCGATATAATATCGTATGCAGTCTTATAGGATTGATGTTGGTGTTGCAAAATACTAGACATGGATGCCTGTGTATAACATTTGACCATCTCATTGTCATTGATCCAATCGGTGTAAAGGTCTTTCTGGTCCTGTGGTGCATCTGGCTTAGGCTCCCCAGGGCAAGGTGTGGTAAGGACATATTTGCATCCTGAAGCTGTCAGAACTAAATCCAGGTTCCTTTTCCAGTCTACATAGTTGGATCCATCCAACTTATTCTAGTTGAGGATGGTCACAGGTGGATTGAAAGTATTTGAATTCAGGCTGTATAAACTAAAGCACATAACCATACATTCAATGAAAGAATATAAATGACATTAGGGTTTAGTATTCTACTAAATTCACGTGGGAATCGTCATAAGTACTGAATTTAGAATACATCGGAATCCCAATCCCTTAGGGCATGCCTCCAGGGGAGTGCAAATGCCACTTAGATTTGTGCGGATCAAAGTTTATCAAAATTAGAATTAAGACTAACTATCCATGAGCCTCATCATTCATTATCATCTAGGTATCTCATACCAAATAATGTTTGACTCCCGATTAACTTTGGTTTCTAAAATACATGATGCAAATCCTAGGGGATACTACATCACTATTTTAGTTAAGTGTGACCCACTAACTAATATTGCGTGACAACCGTTTTGGGTAGCTCCTTCTATGTTAGTGAACCCCCACCACGTCCCACTAATACTATCCAATGGAGATCCATATCTAGTAACCAGACAAATAAAAGCCCTCCGAAGGAACGGCCACACTCTTGGTGGCGCGAGGCTAATACTTTCCTTACAATGGACCTATGGTGGAAAACCATGGGGATTTATCAATTTAAATGCCCCGCTCCCACTTAATATTTTATAATTGAGGATTTTCTTTTAAGGTATTAGGGTACACATATATATATGAACATCAAATCATCTCATGATATGATCAAAGATTTGGTTCCAAGTCAAGTTATTTTAAGGAAAGTCCAGTTTATTAAATTAGTGTTACCAATGTGTCCATCTCATGGGTCATCAACACTAATTAGAACTCTTTTCAAAAATTAATTTGATTTGACCAATTTTAGTAACTTGCTATGTTTGGATCAGATTTGGAAACATTCTAAATCAAGCATTCATTCATAAATAGAAAATGCTAAAAATAGAAACTAGTCCTCTCCTCCACATGACCCAAGCGGAATAGACTTCTTGAACTTCTATACTTTCCAAAACTTTGGAATTCCTCAAACTGTTCGGGCAACTCCAAAATACTTTTGGTAATCTTCAAACTCTTTGATTAGGAGTCCAACTTTGCTTTCCTTCTTCGTCTCGGACATCACCATAATTCACAAATTTAGAAAAATTACTTAAAACCCTATCTCCCTAAGATGAGACTTACATGATAATCTAAACATGGAAATAAAAGGGCCATAGAGAAACTCACCATGCCTTGTCCTTTCACGGGAAACCAAGGAAACCATGATGCCCCTTACACTTAGCCTCAAATAAACCAATAACCATAAATAGAAAGAAAAATCTTGTGGGCCATATGGAGAGGACAAGATTACCTGCAACTTAGTATTTCATACTACCATACAATTCACAAAATAGGCTGCCAAACAATGCTGGAAAAACAGGAAACCAAAACAGAACCGAAACTTAAAAATAAAAAACTTGTAAGCTGTCCCTTTGTGCTCGGTCGACCGGGTAAAGGGCTCGGTCGACCGAGCCTACATCCACGCGGTCGACCGAGCACGGGGCCAGGTCGATCGGGCTGACGAAGGCAGAATTTTGGGTTTTTCATATTCGAGCCAAAACACCTCCAAAACACTTCTGAAGGGTTCCAATGGCTTCCTACCATCCTTCCAACATTACCAAACCATTTTGTGACAATCCAAACATAGATCTACTAATTATCTAAGCAAATCCATCAAAACTGATCCGTACATAGCCCTCGCTCTATCCTCTTCGCATCTCATGCAAAGATAAGAACAAGCTTACTAATCTAACATGATTAGAGATGAGGTAAGGCTCTGTTACCAATTGTTGAAAATACTGGTGGGCCTCTAGGATAGGTTTCAAAACTTTTGATCAACTTGATGCAACGATCAACTATCCAAAAGGCTACCAAAACCAATCCAAGATGCATACCCTCAATCTCAGCCATCATGATCAGTAAAACAATCTATCTACAAGATAGAAACAGCAACTAATAAGCATCCATAAATATCTACAACATACAAGTAAGATTATACATTTGGAGCTCGGTTGTGCTCTAATAGAGAAGTTGCGTCTTTCTTTGATGATGAGACTCTTTCACTGATCAAATAGGGATCTCCAAGACCTCTTGATATTCCACGCTATGACCCGTATCGGATTCTCTTTTTCTCAAGAAGATGGTAGGATTTCCAAGAGAAAACTACTAGAAACTTAAAGGAGGAACTAGAAGAGGGAGGAGAAGAAGAACCGTGCAACACCTGCACACAAGGGGCTGGGCGTGCAACACTTACACTTCCTAATACTGGATGTGAATCCCAATAATGGAATAGCATCAAAAATCACAGCCCTCTTTCTCCTCTATTTATAGCACAAAAGCAACCTCTTCTTTTACTAATTAAAATAAAAGTATTACTTCAATTAAATATTAGTAACTTTCTCTTTTCACAATTAAAATAGAAGTCTCACATCCATTAATAATTAGTAACTTACTATTACCACTATTAGAAGTCTCACTTCAAATAGAAATAGTAACTTTCCAAAAATAGAAATAGTAACTTTCCTTTTAGAGTTTAACTAGAATTAGAAACTTTCTAATAACTTGAGCTAGCGTGGGGACCACTAGGGGTTCCTAAGAAAGCTGGTTCCAACTGGGACTCGCAATCTCACATCTCATTTGCAATCCGGGCCCACAGTTAATTGTAAAAAACTCCACTATATAAATGCAATTGAACTCCAGTCTTAGGAATATTACATATAAGACCCAAAACTTCCACGTTACCACAAGTAGGCCCCTCCATCAATATCTATGGATCAATTGGACCTGTCTTCCAAACTTAGACCTATATTTTATTATCCTTGATCCCCAATTAATTATAATGATCATAGATACATTTCCAATTAACTCCTAATCGGAATGGGTACGCACTTACCAATGATAAATCCATTAATTGGCAGAAGGGGATATTAGAGATAGATTCCATCTTTACCATTGAATGTTCTCACAGTCCTACTATCACGTACCAAAATTACCGAGGTGTTGACCTACAGCTGGCCTCACTCATTGGTGACTCAAAGCAAATGTATAGATAGAAACTTGAGTTCATTAATGTCGCAGGATTGATGAGAGCCTATTACTAGGAAATTATGAGAGCAGACCGTAAAGTAAAGACAGTGTTCATAAGGCGCTTCTCATGGTCCTTCAATACATCCAATGTACCAGTAATATGATCTAGAATCTTCCATTTTGGTGATCGAGATAAATCATACTATCTCATAGTAATCAAGTACTGCAACCTTGTCAGATGAGATGTCCAGTCTCATCATTGGTTGTGAAGATATTAAAGTATGAGATTTGTTATATATGTCTCCCGTATGTGGATCTCATCCATACACATGTATTGCATCTAGTATACTTATGGACCCTGGTTCATCTCATGAACCATCATGTCATTTGTATTTGTTATGTGCAAGTAAACAATAAAACACCATTTATCTCATGAAAGGAAAGCATGAATATATTGATAAATAAAGAAATTAATCAATTTATTATATCATCTACTGGATTGAGTCCATAAAACTAACATCACCCGGTTGGGGTTTTCCACGCTATATCTAGTGTCCTTATGGTATGTGCTTGTGATTTTATTTTCACTGCCTAGTTATTATTTTTTGCACACATTTGGGTTGATTTACTAAGTAGACCAATCTAGAGATCTCGAACCCTAAACTTTCATTATCTCCCCAAGATAACAATTGGAGATACTTTGACTAAGGGCTTATCCTGTATCTTCATGACAACCTTAACATCAATCTACAGTCGTCAAGTTTGAGGGAGCATGTTAAAGGACCCTGATTGGTTTAGCAAAGATACGGTCTTATCCTTGTTGACTCAATCATATATTATGAAACAGGAAAGCGATATTGTAATGACTCTAAGAATGTTCTGTTACCCATATTGTAATGCAGAAATTTTATAATTCCTACCTTAACTGTAGGGATAGATTTATTATAATTTGTATGATTAACATTATAAATACTACATGACTCCTCACTAAAGAATCAATTGAGAAAGATTTAATAAAAGTATTGACCCCATTGAGGAATCCGCTGTCTTGATTTGTATTATAATACATATGAATTAAATACACACGAAGTGGTTAAAATGAAGATCGAAAGCGAGTTTCTTAAAATGAGCACCAAATAACATTACCTTTTAAGAAAGTAGAGTCAAAAGACGATGGTAAATGAATAAACCAGCCATCACCTTAGTATTTCATTACTCATTTGTAGGTGCAGAAAATAATGACCCACAATAAGGTGGTGACTTAAAGGACTTATCCGAGAAGATGGTGATGACTGGGAATGACTGGATGCCGTCCGAAAGCCTGAAAGAGAATAGCAAACGGTCAGAGGACCCTGGCCTGGGCGGCGCAAGGCTCTCCGATGCCAAAGTCAGTGTGAGAACTGGAACAATGGAAGGAGAGGGAGAAGAGAGACAGAGTAACAGCTTTGTATATCAAATTGTGCGTACCTTGCATGGTGCATGGAGTTCTATTTGTAGAGGTTTGGATCGTATCTTTCAGAAGATATCTTGGTGTGGGTCCCATGATTCGACTGGGAAGTCATGATCAGCCCACAAAGTAATAAATGCAGTCTAATCCGGCCCACTCTGCATTTAATGCTAGTTGGGTCAGCCCACATTGCCTTAAATGCGTGTCTTGTTGGGCCAGATTGTGTTGGGCGCCTTTGGCGGTTGGAGTACCATCGGATCTGCCCTCGGGCCTTGCCCTGATGTGGCCTCAGCCGCTGGATGCCGCCATGTCAGCGATCTGGTGAAGATAGTGGACGGTCGGATGTCGCATCTGTCTTATTGGCTCGCCCCCCTATTCCCCCCACGTGTCTGACATCGTGGGGAATGAGGGGTGCGAGTGGAGGTTCTTTCTTGCCTCGGCTTTCGTCTAGACTCCTTCAGCCGAGGTGGTGCTGTCTGCCGAGGTGGGCACATGAAACAGCCGAGCTCGACTATAGCGGTTCGAACATACTTGACTTCGGCCGAAGACCCTGCCCCGATAGCCGAGGTGAAACTGATGCCACATGGGCGTCACGCGGAGGGCACGTGAGGGCGCTTAATCTCATCTAAAGGCGGTTAATTAGCGTAATCTTGGAATTCTGAATCTCCCCACACAATTGCCCCTAGCTTCTGACCTCGCGTAGAACGTCAGTGCCGTGAGGTCGGGAGCTATGTGACAGGGTCTATCTGGAGGAGAGAGCCCCTTTCGGCCATGATTCGCTGTCGCTTTGGATGATCGAGGTAATAACTGGCGTCCCTTATTCAATGCTGAAGACAGGTCGACGGCTCCACGCGTCATCTCCTGGCTAGTTGTCTGTCTCCTCGAGATCGCACGCGCCGTCTCGTCAGGGGCGTAATCAATTTTTGAAATGATTCGCGCAGAATCCCAGGAGGCGCCCCCTGGCGCGCCCAATTAGGGTTTCTGGAAAGGGGGCCTCTCTGCTATATATAGGGCAATCGAGGTTCGTTTTACTCTTCGTTTGCTATTCTGAATTAGAGGCGAGCATCAGAGGTGGGCAAGCTACTGTGAGGGAGCTTCATCTGAGAAGTGGTGCGCTGCTGAAGTTGAATCTCTTTGCTGCCCAGCATCTTCGTTCTGCTTCCGTAAGTTCCTTCTGCCCTGCCTCTTCTTCTGCGGGTTTCTCTGTTTTTAGACTGGGATAGGAATGGGAATTTATAGCCACTGGTTAGAGGGCGAGGGCAGCGATCGAGGGTTTCAGGTCGGCCTTTAGGATCCCTGCTGATGTCCAAATCAGGGGTGCTGAACCCTGTGGCTACAACCCTCGCGACTTTTCGGGAGGCTGGATGCCTTTTCCGCTAGTGGCCGTGATAGAAGGCGGGGTCCGATTCCCCTTCACCCACTTCTCAGGAGATGCCTTAGTCAGTGGCGTCTCTGCCCCTGCCAACTGCTGCCGAATGCCTTCAAGATCGTGATGGGCACGACCAAGTTGAATGAGGTCCTGGGCATCGACTTCGGCGTCTTCGACCTTGAGGACGTCTACGACATATGCAAGTCCGGAGATTCTTATTATCTCCGGGCTAAGCCAGGCCGGGACGGCTTCGTCCGATACTTGGAGGATTCAAGCAAGTATGCCGGAGACGATCTTCTGTACGTCTCGGGGAACTGGGAGTTTGGGGAGGCCGACACCGATAGAGGCTACCAGGTCCCTCGCCACTTCGGTACCATTCCAAGTAAACACCCTCCGTTTCTTTTTTCTTTTTACATAAGTTTCTTTTGTTCTGCCGCGCTTATGCTTCTGATTGTTGCAGCTTTGAAGGAGAGAAAGCGGGCCGCCAGATACATTTGGAAGAGGAACGAGGCCTGGCTCCGCCTGGTGAAGCGGTTACAGCGGTCATGACGGCAGGGCGGCCTGGTCGCTGTTAGGGTATCGGCCGAAGTACCGTGGGTATTTGAGGGGCACCGTAGAGCCGATCCAGGGTGAAGGTGCCGGACTCGAGGTCGGTCAGGAGCAGGCCGGTCCGGGGGTCGCAGAGCCCTCGCGGGCGTCGTCTGACGTTAGGGCCACGTCTGGGGCTCTAGCTTCCACATCGGGATCGAGACTTCTCCAGGTCTCAGGAAGGGAATTGAGTCAAACCGCCAGATCTTCCTCGCCAGGCTCCGAGATGAGGCACACCAGGCGTTTGTCCTTCGAGGACCTCGAGGCTTTGGCGCTTGGAGTGGAGGACGCCCGAGCCCCCCAGGAGCCGGTGAATCCCCCGGAGCATCCATCTCCGAGGGCTCGGGTAGTTTCCCCTGCAGAGGTGGCGGAGGTTCCCGCACCCCCTAGCCCTGTTGATCCAGAGGTACGCCTGTCCCCGGCTGAGGTTGAGCAGGAGGAAACTCGGCCGCTGAAGATGCCGAGGACCGACGCGGGCCCTAGCTCGGCTGCTGCCTCGTTGCCCCAGGGGGCGCCGTTATGAGAGCCGAGCTTCATGCTTGGGCCGGGGAGGCCGATGACGATGGAGGATTGCGTTCTTCACAAGATCGATCCCCCGGTCCTCGAGGCCCTAGGGCGAGCCCGCGCCCTTCCCCGGGACATGGAGCGGCTGACAAGTACAGCGATCAGAAGCTGATCCTGTCGATGTTGCAGTCCAACCTCGTGGTAAATCTTCATTTCCCTTCGTCAAACCAGCGATTTAGCGTCTAACGCTCTTTGGATCTAACACGTACACTCCGTTTCTTTGACAGGCGGCACAGAAGTCCATGGCCGTTGCTGACAGGATCCGCAGGTACAGCATGGACGTTGCCGAGCTGACCGTGGAGAAGAACGGCCTGCAGGAATCCCTGGACGCTGTTAGCCAGAAGTTAGCCAGGGTGGAAGAGGAATACGCGGCGAAGCTCGAGCAGGCGAGGGAAGAAGCCGAGGTGGAGAGAACTAGAGCGGCCGAGCTCGAGGTCTCCATTTCGAAGATGGGAGACGATTACGCGGCCCTGCTTCAAGCCGAGTCCAAGAGGGCGGACGAAGCCGAGGCGAAGCTCGAGTCTGAGTGCGATGCTGCGTTCGAGGACGCCAGAGCGCAGGTCACCGCCCACTACAAGGAAAGGGTTCTTGTGGTGAGGGATAAGGCCTGGGCGAAAGGGTGGCGTGCCGGCCTGAAGGAGGCCGGGGTCTCGGAGGACCACCCCTCCTTTCGGGAGCCTCCTCCGTTACACGCTTCCGGTGCCGACCTCTGCCCGTCCATCCGGCGAAGCCTCTGATGCCGCAGCCCGTGCAACTGACCGATCATGACCTCGGGAGATTCGCTTTCTTGCTTTATGCTCTGTAATTTTCTTCAGTTTGTATTTGCTGAACACTGTAACGAGTGAGATTTTAATACAATTGAATGTTTCTTCAAATACTCGTGCTTCTGTCTCTTTTAAGCCTAGTACTTCGATGCTTGAGTTCGGCAGAGTGCTTCTTGTGACGAAACGTTAGAACTGAGTGTCGAGTGGTCTTCTTGGGCGCTAGCGTTGATACTCCGTATCTTAGGTGATCTTCTTTGGTATCCGCGCTGATCCTCCGTATCTTAGGTGATCTTGAATAGCTGCAGATTTTCTTTGGTATTCGCGCTGATCCTCCGTATCTTGGGCGATCTTGAATAGCTGCAAGTACGGTGATGTGACCATTGAGGAGAACGAGGGGGTGCCCCCATGTGGTACCATGGGGACTGCCTGTCAGTACAAGGGAAGTCGTGCACGCCACGCAGAGCGTGGGAGACTTCGCCTCGTAAATTGCCTTGGAGACCAGACCCCTCTTCCTATAAATAGGAGTGGTAGGCTCGCCTTGGGAGGGACGGAAAAAAACCAAGATAGCAGCGTTTCTCACGAATGGCCTAGCAGCCATGTATGACAGATCTTTGGGAGCCTTTCACCCAAGGGGAACTTTTGCACTAGACGACGGCCTCCTCGGAAGGGGAAGGTCCGTCGCAGTCTGCGCGCTCTCTGAAGATGGTCCTCGCAGGCCACGCGCTCTCTGAACGCGGATTCACGGCCATCCGTCCCTGGCCAGACAGAATGGGGATGCGCTGCAACGCAGCCGGGGGACGATGGCGCCTTCTCGTCCGACACGGTCCTGTGCGCCCGTCGTACGGAAGGCGGGATTGAGGCCCCGCTGGACCGGGGGGTTTCTTCAAGCTTGGCTGGTCTCATTGACTGGAGGGCGTCGAAGAGCTCAGCGAGGTCCAGGGCTTCCGGACTGGAGGGGCTGTGCGATGCTTTGGTCTGACCAACCAAAGTGTATTACAGAGCTCTGTGAAATCCAGGATCGCTCAGAGCCTCCAAGCAGCGATCCGGCGTCTTAGGTCCAGAGTCTCCCAGTTTCTTACTTTATTTTCTGTTTTTAGAGGACTGTGATTCTCCTTTCTGTACTTTTCTCTGTTCTGTAGCTCTTGTAATAAAGCAGTTTACAATGAATAAAAAGGAGGAATTCTATGATTACCCAAACAGTGTTCAATGCTTTTGAGTTCTTTTTCTCTTTCTTTGCACTGTTCTGGAATGCTTGCATTTTTGTGTTTGAGTGCTGGCACAGCTCTCTTCCTCTGGAAAGCTGCCCTTGGCCGGAATGGCTGGCTTTGGCCGAGACGAGCTGCCTTGTGCCGAAGTGGAGTCATCATTCCACTGGTCTCGGCCGTGGAAGCGTGAGCTCGGCAATGATCTTTGAGGGGTGTAAAAACCCTGATCTTAGGAATCCGGCCGAGTGTCCGAACTCGAGGCCTTCTCCAGAGCCCAAGGCTCGGAGCTTTAGGAAACGACCGAGTCTGGACTCGAGGCCTTTTCCAAGGCGGTAGACCCAATCCGGCCGAGTGTCTGAACTCGAGGCCTTCTCCGTGGCCCAAGGCCAGGAGCTTTAGGAAACGACCGAGTCTGGACTCGAGGTCTTTTCCAGGGCGGTGGACCCAATCCGGCCGAGTGTCTGAACTCGAGGCCTTCTCCATGGCCCAAGGCCAGGAGCTTTAGGAAACGACCGAGTCTGGACTCGAGGTCTTTTCCAGGGCGGTGGACCCAATCCGGCCGAGTGTCTGAACTCGAGGCCTTCTCCATGGCCCAAGGCCAGGAGCTTTAGGAAACGACCGAGTCTGGACTCGAGGTCTTTTCCAGGGCGGTGGACCCAATCCGGCCGAGTGTCTGAACTCGAGGCCTTCTCCATGGCCCAAGGCCAGGAGCTTTAGGAAACGACCGAGTCTGGACTCGAGGTCTTTTCCAGGGCGGTGGACCCAATCCGGCCGAGTGTCTGAACTCGAGGCCTTCTCCATGGCCCAAGGCCAGGAGCTTTAGGAAACGACCGAGTCTGGACTCGAGGTCTTTTCCAGGGCGGTGGACCCAATCCGGCCGAGTGTCTGAACTCAAGGCCTTCTCCATGGCCCAAGGCCAGGAGCTTTAGGAAACGACCGAGTCTGGACTCGAGGTCTTTTCCAGGGCGGTAGACCCAATCCGGCCGAGTGTCTGAACTCGAGGCCTTCTCCATGGCCCAAGGCCAGGAGCTTTAGGAAACGACCGAGTCTGGACTCGAGGTCTTTTCCAGGGCGGTAGACCCATGCTGTCGGAATCAGTCAGAGGGAGACGACAAGTTGATGACAATGTGAAAGCTGCTTTTATTAATTTTGAGACTCGATACATCTTTAGAAATAAAATTTCTTCAAGTGGGATGCATTCCATGGTCTCGGCAGTGGCTTGCCTTCCAAGTCTTCGAGCTTGTAGGCCGACTTTCCCGCCAGTGAGACTACTCTGAACGGGCCATGCCAGTTCGGGGCAAGCTTCCCCTCGTTTGGTTCTCTGTCAGCTGGCAGGGTCTTCTTTAAAACGAGCTCTCCCGTGGTGAACCTTCTTTCTTTGACATTTTGATTGTATGCCCTGGCTAACCGCTGCTGATAGTCGGTCAGTCTCAGGGCTGCTGCTTCTCGTCGCTCGTCCGCCAGTTCCAGCTCCATTGCCAGGTTCGTCTCATTTCGGCCTTGGTCGACCAGCTCTGTCCTCAGGGTAGGAAGGCCGATTTCCAAGGGAATGACCGCCTCCATCCCGTAGGCCAGAGAGAAAGGTGTTGCCGAGGTGGACCTCCTTGGAGTTGTTCTGTATGCCCACAGCACGCTCGGAAGCTCCTCTGTCCATCTGCCCTTTGCCTTGTCCAGTCGCTTCTTCAGGCCGTCCAGGATCACTTTGTTGGAGATTTCTGCATGGCCATTACTCTGTGGATATGCCGGGGTGGAGTAATGGCTTCTGATGCCGTGCTCTTGGCAGAAGTCTTTGAAGGACTTGGAGTCGAACTGAGTCCCGTTATCCGAAATCAGGGTCCGGGGGATGCCGAACCTCGTAAGGATGTTCTTCCAAACGAAGTTCCTGGAGTCCCTGTCCGTGATGGAAGACAACGGTTCAGCCTCTATCCACTTTGTGAAGTAGTCCGTAGCCACTATCAGCCATCTCTTGTTCCCTGGAGCTCGGTGAAGAGGCCCCACAATGTCCAGGCCCCATTGAGCGAAGGCCATGGACTGGAGAGGGGACTCAGATCCTGCGCTGGCTGATGGAGGGAGTGGGAGAACTTCTGGCATTTCTCGCATTTTCTGGCGTAGACCTGGGCGTCCTTCTGCATGTAAGGCCACCAGTAACCCTGGCTGATTGCTCTGTAGGCCAACGACCGACCTCCTATATGGCTGCCGCAGATTCCTTCGTGGATCTCATACAGGAAGTCGTCCACCTTGGTCGGATGGATGCATTGGAGGTATGGACCTGTGAAGGACTTCCTGTAGAGTTTGCCTTCGGGAGAGAGCCAGAACCGAGCTGCCTTGAGCCTGATCTTGTGGGCTTCAGTCTTGTCCTCGGGGAGCTGGTCGTCCTTCAAGTAGGCGACGATTGGATCCATCCAGCTAGGGCCGAGGTCAGCATAGAGGACAAGCCGAGATGAATGGAGTTCTAGACTTGACCTTGATACTGACCCGACCTCGATGGTCCTCTTCTTTCCTGCTTCGACGGCGGAGGCCAGGTTTGCAAGCGCATCTGCGTGCGTGTTGGTATCTCGGGATATTTGCCTGACCTCGGCTTTCTGGAATTGGGAGAGTAGTTTTTTTCGCAAGGGCTAAGTAGGCCGCCATCCTGTCGTCCCTGGCCTGGTAGTCTCCAGCGAGCTGGCTAGTTACTAGTTGAGAGTCGCTGAAGATCTCCAGGTGCTGGGCTCCGAGGATTTGGGCGCTGTTCAACCCTGCAATCAGTGCTTCGTACTCTGCCTCATTGTTCGTCGCTTTGAAGTCGAGGGTGAAAGCCTGCTCTATGACCAGTCCCTCTGGCGATTGGAGAACTATGCCGGCGCCAGCTCTCTTGGAGGTGGACGACCCGTCGACAAAGATCTTCCATGCCGAGGTGGGAGACTGCTGGACCTCTGTTTCTATTGGCTCGTGCCCTGTGCCCCCCAGTGCCGTGCCGAGCTGGGTCGGAGCCGGGTTGGGGGAGGCGAATTCGACAATGAAGTCTGCCAGGATCTGGGCTTTGATCGCAGTTCGGGGACGGTACTGTATGTCATACTGCCCCAGTTCAACTGCCCACTTTGATATGCGCCCTGAAAAGTCAGCTTTCTTGAACAATGAACGGAGTGGGTGCTCCGTGATCACCACAATGGTGTGGGATTGAAAATAATGGGAGAGCTTGCGGGAGGCGGTGACGAGAGCCAACGCAAGCTTCTCCAATAGGAGGTACCTGGTCTCGGCATCGAGCAGGGTCTTGCTCGTGTAATAGATTGGCTTTTGAACTCCCTCGTCCTCCCTGATGAGGACGGAGCTCACTGCGTGATCCGAGACCGCGAGGTACAAATACAGAATCTCCCCCAAATTTGGGGTGGAGAGTAATGGTGGTGACATTAAATAAGTTTTGAGTGCGGCCAATGCCTGGTCGCACTCAGGGGTCCACTAGAATTTCAGATTTTTCTTTAGAAGCTGAAAGAAATGCCTGCACTTATCTGATGACCGGCTGATGAAGCGATTGAGTGCGGCGGCCATTCCTGTGAGCCTCTGAACTTCCTTCGTGGTGGAGGGACTCTGGATGCCCTGGATGGCAGTGATCTGGTCCGGATTGGCCTCTATCCCCCTCCGCGTTACCAAGCTGCCGAGGAACTTGCCAGAGGCTACGCCGAAGGCGCACTTGGAAGCGTTTAGCTTGAGCTTGTACGCGCGAAGGATGCCGAAGACTTGGCCGAGATCCGCCAGATGGTCGCTGGAGCGTACAGATTTGACGACCATGTCGTCGATGTACACCTCTACCGATCGGCCGAGCTGGGCCTGGAACATTTTTGTGACGAGGCGCTGATAGGTCGCCCCCGTGTTCTTCAGCCCGAATGGCATCACCTTATAGCAGTAAGTGCCGCGGGGGGTGATGAATGATGTTTTCTCCTCGTCAGGCTCGTAGAGTGGGATCTGATGATAGCCTCGGTAGGCGTCAAGGAAGCTCATTCGGTCGTGACCGGCGGTGGCGTCGATCAGTTGGTCAATCTTTGGGAGGGGGAAACTGTCTTTAGGGCAAGCCCTGTTCAAGTCGGTGAAGTCCACGCACACCCTCCACTTCCCAGTTTTCTTCTTGACCACCACCGTGTTAGCCAGCCATACCGGGTACTGGACTTCCCGGATGGCTCCTGCTTTTAGCAGGTTGTCGATCTCTTCGACGACCGCATCTGTCTGCTGCAGCCCGGTCCTTCGGGCCCTCTGCACTACCGGCTTGTGGTCGGGGTCGACATTGAGCTTGTGGCACATGACCTCAGGGTCGACCCCAGGCATTTCGCTTGGGCTCCAAGCGAAGACGTCCACATTCTGCATCAAGAACCGAGAGAGTTCGGCCCTTTCTTCGTCTGGCAGCTGGGTGCCAATCAGGAAGAACCTGTCTGGGTCTGCCGGGTCTAGTCTGACTTCGGCCAGGTCCTCGATGCTCTTCTTCTCAGGGTCCCGGCCGATCTCGTCGAGGCCTTTCTCGAACTCGGCCAGGTTGACGCGCTCTGGCTCCTTCACTGCTGGAACTGCGGCCAGCATGCACTGCCTGGCCTGCTGCTGGTCTCCCTCCACTGTGATTACTTCCATCTTGCCCTCCTTGTTCTCATGGACGAACTTCAGCTTTTGGTGGAGAGAAGAAGGAACTGCCTCTAGCTTGTGGAGCCACGTTCTGCCCAGAATGACATTGTAGGGAGAAGGGGCGTCCACAACCAGGAAGTCCGCCTGCACGGATGCTCCGCCAACTCGGGTTTCCAAGGTGATCCTACCCTTGGGATAGACTGGCGTGGCGGATAACCCTAGCAAGGGTGCCCGAACCTCCGTGAGGTCTGCTTCGGAGAGTTTCATCCTTTTGAAGCAGTCGTAGTAGAGGACCTCGGAGGAGCTGCCGGAGTCGACGAGGATCCTCTTCACGGTGAAGTCTCTCAGCTTCATGGTGAGGAGCAGGGGGTCGTTGTGAGGGACCTGGATTCCGTCTAGATCTCGATCCGAGAACGAGATGGCGGGTCGGTCGCGGCGGGCTCTCTTGGATGCCGGAGCGAGTTCGGCTTTCATTATTTCTTTCCCGTGCGAAGCCCGCCTGGCTTCGGCACGGGCCTGAGAGCTTCCCCGGGATGAGGAAGCGGGAGCTGAGGACGCCAGATGGATCACGTTGATGATCTTCTCTGAGTCCTCGCTGTCTGGAGCCTGGGCCGTGCTCTGGTGGATTTGGCCCTCGCTGCCGCCGGCATCACCCGCCTTGATGAACTCCGGGATGTGGCCCTCTTCAGCCAGCTTCTCTAGATACTCCTGCAAAGTCCTGCAGTCCTCGGTCTTGTGCCCGTTGCCCCTGTGGAAGGAGCAGTAGAGCTTGCTTCGGGGGCCTTCGGTGGGTTCATTCTTCAAGGGCTGAGGATATTTGAAGAACGGCTTGGACCTGATCTTGGGCAGGATGCGGTAGATCGGCTCCTTGAAGACGACGTTGACGCTCTGACTGGCGCTGGAGGGAGGTCTGGGCTTCCAAGTGCCCCCAGACCTGGACGACGAAGGTTTCGCCGAACTGGAGACCCAAGCCTGCTTGGTCTCCTGCTTCTGGGAGGGTCTCCCGCCTCTCTGCCGAGGCTGGCTACTCCTCTGCTCGGGCTCCGGATGCCCGTCCTGATCCTTAGCTCGGATCTCGTTTTCCTCCTGGGCGATGAAGCGCTTCACCCGGGACATCAACTCTGGCATGGATTCTGGGGTGTCCCCGGCCAAGTCTTTGCGCAAGTCGTTGCCGGGGATCAGGGCATGCTGGAAGGCGTAGATGGCTATCCCTTCCCTCGCGCCCTCGATCTGGCTGTAGACCGCCCAGAATCGCTAGGCGAACTTGGCGAGGGTTTCGCCCTGCTTCATTTTCAGGGCGAGGAGGTCCCCTTCCTTCTTGGGGACGACGGTGTAGGCTTGGAACTTCTTCAGGAAGGAGAGCTGGAGTTCCTTTCAACTGGAAACCGACTGCTCCGGGAGAGAGCAGAACCACTTCAGGGGGAGGTCACCCAGACTGGAGGAGAAGATCTTGCAGTTTAGGTGACCCTCATTTCCCCAGATAGACATCTTCTGGGAGAAGTGTCGGAGGTGTGCGGATGGGTCGGACAATCCGTCATAGGGGACGAACCGCGGGACGGAGAACTTCTTGGGCAAGGGGGTGCGCTCGATCTCTTTTGTAAAGGGCGAGCCCCCCAGATCAGTGTGACCACAGATCTGCTTCTGGTCCCGCATGTCCAAGTTGTGCTGGAGAGCCAATCTGACACGTTTGTCGAATCGCTCTTGCTCATCGTCCTTCTCTGGAGTCTGAGCTCTGGGCTTCCGCTTGGGATGGCTCGGGCTACGACGGCTATGAGTTCGGCCGTCGCGGCTGTGCTGACTTCGGCTGTTGCTCGAGCCTTCGTCACGGATCTGGCTCCGTTTCTGGTCCAGATGATTTCTGAGGTCCTCGCGGGGAGGCTGGGCTGCCCTGCTGGGGGCGTCCCTCTTTTTCCCTTGAGGCTCAGAGACCTGCCTCAAGGAGGCAGTTTGCACTGCCCTCAGCTGCTGCTGGAGCTCGCGAATCAGCTGCTCCTGCTTCTGGAGTTGCTTCTGGAGGAGAGCAGCTTCGGGAACCTCTCCAGTGGCAGGGGATTGAACGTGGCGCGTCTCTCCTACGGCCACGGCTTTGTCCTTCCGGGGGCGCTTATGCCGACGCTCATCGCGTCTGGGGTGGCGCGACTTCTTCTGACGAGGTCGAGGCCTCGTGTCCTTCTTGGAGTGGGAACTCGATAAAGAGCTGAGAGCCTAAGCGGCCCTCGCCTGCAGTCGTGCCATGCACCGTACGGGAGCGTCCTTGAGGAGGGACGTCCGTTGGCGGTGGTGGCAGCTCGAGCGCTGCTCTCGAGGATTCTACGCCCTTCCTAGCTTTCGGAGGCATGGCTTCTGAAAGGTTGAGGTTAAGAAGGTTGGGAAGGTTTTGAGAGGTTGGGATATTACTTTCCCACAGACGGCGCCAATTGTAGGTGCAGAAAATAATGACCCACAATAAGGTGGTGCCTTACAGGACTTATCCGAGAAGATGGTGATGACTGGGAATGACTGGATGCCGTCCGAAAGCCTGAAAGAGAATAGCAAACGGTCAGAGGACCCTGGCCTGGGCGGCGCAAGGCTCTCCGATGCCAAAGTCAGTGTGAGAACTGGAACAATGGAAGGAGAGGGAGAAGAGAGACAGAGTAACGGCTCTGTATATCAAATTGTGCGTACCTTGCATGGTGCATGGAGTTCTATTTGTAGAGGTTTGGATCGTATCTTTCAGAAGATATCTTGGTGTGGGTCCCATGATTCGACTGGGAAGTCATGATCAGCCCACAAAGTAATAAATGCAGTCTAATCCGGCCCACTCTGCATTTAATGCTAGTCGGGTCAGCCCACATTGCCTTAAATGCGTGTCTTGTTGGGCCAGATTGTGTTGGGCGCCTTTGGCGGTTGGAGTACCATCGGATCTGCCCTCGGGCCTTGCCCTGATGTGGCCTCAGCCGCTGGATGCCGCCATGTCAGCGATCTGGTGAAGATAGTGGACGGTTGGATGTCGCATCTGTCTTATTGGCTCGCCCCCCTATTCCCCCACGTGTCTGACATCGTGGGGAATGAGGGGTGCGAGTGGAGGTTCTTTCTTGCCTCGGCTTTCGTCTAGACTCCTTCAGCCGAGGTGGTGCTGTCTGCCGAGATGGGCACATGAAACAGCCGAGCTCGACTATAGCGGTTCGGACATACTTGACTTCGGCCGAAGACCCTGCCCCGATAGCCGAGGTGAAACTGATGCCACGTGGGCGTCACGCGGAGGGCACGTGAGGGCGCTTAATCTCATCTAAAGGCGGTTAATTAGCGTAATCTTGGAATTCTGAATCTCCCCACACATCATTTATTTATTTAATTTAATAACCAAGGAATCAAGAATCCTCCTCTTTTAGGAGACTTCTGTGTATCTTATTTTAAGGTTGTCTTAAAATATAGGGGTCTTTTTGTAAAACCCAAAAGTGTTTTTTTTCTAAATTTTAAAAACTGCAACAACCTTGATGATGTTAAAATTTTCCCTCCTTCTCTCCCTTCCTCTCTCACGGTTTTCATGCATCATCTGAATCTCTCTTCCCCTCGTTATTAGGGTTTGCAGCCGCACGCATTTCAAATCCAGCCTCGTTTTTAGGGTTTACAGCAGCAAGCATTTCATTTTAATCTACGGAGGTAAAACCACCACCGACATCTGATCTACTACTACTCATTTCATTTTAATCTTAATCTTGCTTGCTTGTATGTTTGTTTCTCGCTGTCGATTTCTCCATCATCCAAACCCTAATTTGATTTCAGTGTAAAACGCATAGATTCAAATTGAATTTCAGTTTTCAACTCATATTTTTGATGTCTGTGGATGCTTAAAAATCGAATGGAGAGATGAGGATGCCAATGCTTGCATCTTGTAGTTGTAGTTAATCAATTCAATTTGATTTCTGTTTCTTCGTTTTCATATTTATTATCTTGGAATGGAGTGTCATAGATCATGTTCTTGATAGAAAAAAAAAAAAAAAAAAGATCTTGGGGTCATATTGATGGAACCGTTGCAAAACCCATCAATTACTAAGGAGACTGCCGATACTACAAAGTTGGCCAAATAGTAAATTAGTGGGGTGCAAAATCATCAACTGGATCTTGAATTCTGTAAATCAACAGATTTGTGACCCTATAAGATTTGTTTGAGGGAGGTGTGGGATTTTTTAAAGAGTCTATTATGAAGATAACACAGCTAGAAGATCCCAATTGGAACTTGAAACCTCTGAATACTCCCAAGGGAATAAACCAATTCAAGAATATTATTTTGAATTTGTAAACCTGTGGACCGAATTCATGGAATTAGTTTATGTCACAGCGCCTCATGAAACTGTATTGGCCCTAAAATCGGTTCATGAGGTTAGCCAACGTGATCATTTTGTTATGAGATTGTGTAAAGAATTTGAATCAATTCTCTCAACTTGATGATAAAAAAGATAAAAGAAATTAGGGAATTGTTTTAATGGTAAGTAGGGATTTAATGACCAGGTGACTGAATTGTTCAACTGAGGGATCATGAGTCTGTCACTATGAGTGAGAGAGAAATCTAGAGGAGGGAACCTCTTCAGGGGCTTGGTGAATTGTTTTTTCAAGATTCCACTGATCAAGAAATTGTTGTTGACACGGGTTCAACAGTGTCTGCTCATTGTTTTTTATCCACCGGTGGTCGCTCTTGAGTTCAATCCCTTTTTTGGATTTTAGAACTCCATCTATCCTTTGATAACATAGAACTGGGAGCTTTTCATTTTGTCTGGATTCTGGAGCCTTCTTAACCTACACATTACAATGCGCTATTCAAGGGAATCAGTGTTTATCAGTGGGGCCGACTTTGAGTTTTTGATCAAGCCAATATTTTCAGAGCAAGCTTATATCTGATATTTTTGACATCTTTTCTAGGATTTTTGGACATCGTTTGGTAAGATCTAATCCACTTCTAGAGTTTTGATTTTTTCTGCAACAAGTTTTTATCAAGCCTGTAGTTTTTTCTATTTGATTTCCCAAATCAAGAACTTCTGGTTGCTGGACTCAGAGAAAAGTATTAAGAAACTTATGTTGTTAACTGATCTGTGATTATCAAGGGATTGTTGCTCATTGTCCCTTTCTCCCTACAATTTTTGCGTCATCAGCCCCTGTATTCTTTCAATGTTGCAGTTTTTTATGCAAAACAGCTTAGCTGAACTATTCTGACTTGGGTCTTGAGCATTGTGGGGCATCTTTTCAACTAATATCTTGTATTTCTTCATTATGACCGAAAAATGAGATTTTTCCAATAAATTTAATGGGAAATTACTTTTCTCGGTCATCTCAATTCTGCATTTTTCTAACGGGGTGGTGTCATATTGATAGAACCATTGCAAAACATACCAATTACCATAGAGACCACCGATACCACTAAGTTTGCCCAGTAGGAAATTAGTGGTTCCAAAATCATCAGCTGGATCTTGAGTTCTGTAGATCAACAGATTGTGCTCAATTTGTGACCCTACAAACTGTTTAAGGGGTGTGAGAATTTTTATTTTTAAGAGTCTATTATCAAGATAACGCAACTTGAAGATTCCAATTGGAACTTTAAACCTCTGGATACTCTCAAGGGGAATAAACCGATTCAAGACTCATCAGCTGGATGTTGAGTTCTGTAGGTCAACAGATTGTGCTCAATTTGTGACTCTATAAGACTGTTTAGGGGGTGTGAAAGTATTAAAAGAGTCTATCATCAAGATAACTCAGCTAGAAGATTCCTATTGGAACTTGAAACCCCTGAATACTATCAAGATCTACTAATTAAAAGAGTCTACTAATTAATCTGTAAGTAGTTTTTTTTTTTTTTTTTTTCTTATTGAGATTGATTATGCAAATGGTTTGTCATTAACACAATCCATGTGCTTTTCATTAGTTAATATATAATTTGGAAATTGACTTTAACTACTATGAGAATGGCCAATGCATCACATAGGCTTTATGCTAGTTGAATCTAAACCTCCAAAACAATAGGTCATTAAGGCACTACGTGTACTGTTGCTTTCTAAATCCTTTTTACTTTTCTCCTACCAATGTTTCCACTTTATAACCTTTCGTTTTCTTTATTGTTTTCCAGGAATTCTCCTGTCATGATATCTCATTAGGAACGACGAGGTCATACGTTTTTTGTCCAAATGCTAAATATTTCCACTTTATAACTTTTCATTTTTTTTTCTTGTTGTTTTCCTGGAATTCACCTGCCGAGATATCTAGGAAAGATGAGGGCGATCAAAAGAATGGCAGTAGAATCCTCTTTGGTAGCAGGTGAAGAAGGAGAAGAAGGAGAAGTGAATGATGACCAAATCAGTCTTCTTCCTGATCCCATCCTCACAATGATCCTCTCTCTGATACCTGTAATAGAAGCAGCAAGAACATCAGTTCTATCCAAGAGATGGAGATATCTCTGGACCTCTATCCCCCATCTTGACTTCTTCAACTTCTTCGACACTTTCTTCCCAGGAGGTTTCCCAACTCAAGTTGGTGAGAAATGTATATCTGTCTTTAACCAAATCTTTGCATGTCGCCGAGCCCATATTAACAGCTGCGAGTTGCCCATATTCGATGACTGCCCCATCGATTTAGAGTACTTCTTCTGCCGCCTCCACGAACTCAGAATCCAGCATCTCCTCCTCAGCTACTTTGGAAAGGATCCTATAAATCTCCCCTCACTATTCTTCTGCAACTCCCTCAAGAAACTGGAAATTTTGTGTTTTTTAGTCCGCCTTCCATCTGAGTTTAACCAACTCACCAACCTTCAGGCCCTCGAACTCAATGTTGTTAGTATTACCAGTACTCATCTTGAGATGTTAGTTGCTGGTTGTCCCAGGCTAGAGAATTTGACAATATGCCAATGTGTGCATCTAAGCGAAATTCGTATTCGTGCGCCAAATCTCTTGTTACTGGATATCTTTGTGGAGGAAAATGATCTACGGTTCCGATTTTCTTTGATCAAAGCTCCCCGTCTGAAACATGTTGTTCTAGGTTATTCATTAAACAAGGAGTTCTGGCATGATTTTTCGGAGGAAGAGCATGAGGAAGACGAGAATGAAATAGATGAAGTCGATAACCTCATCAAGCTATTAATGAATTTGGATCATATAGAGAGCTTTTCTTTTAGATGCTGTCCATACCTTTTCAAGGTTAGTGGTTTCATATATAACTAGATCAAGCTCCCTTTCAGTGGGTCAAAGTTCTCGTCATTTAACAAAACAAAAGTGGCTACCCAAATTACCAGACTTTCAGATCTTTTACACCCATAAAAGAGTGAAGAACAATTTCTGCATAAGCTAAAGGATTCTGAACTGTTTTGTTTTTTCTTCTTTTTTTCCAGTTCAAATCGATAATGCGCCTGCCAGATAGTTTGCCTATTGGGTGTCAGCTGGTTCATCTGAAGAAACTATTCATGGAGCTGAATTTTGATGATGCCGCGATGGTCTCTCCTTTGCTATTCTTGCTTCGAAGTTGCCCAAATTTAGAACAACTTTCTTTAAAGGTTTGAATAATCAAACTTAACCACATGTTTTATTGAGTATCATCTCTGACTCTGATTTATATTACGTTCTTGTTCTCCTTGTTTTATCACCAGTGTAGATGCTCCAAAACAGGATTTCCTGTTGAAACTAACTACTGGGAGAAGCAGAAGCCTCCAGAGTGTTTGAAAAGTCACCTTATGACCATTCAGATAGAAGACATCCATCTAAGCAGTAAGAATGTGATAGAGTTTGTGAAGTTCTTGTTGGTAAATGCATGTGTTCTCGTTAGGATGAGACTCCTTTACTCGAAATCTTCTAGGGATCAGTCGGAAAAGGACATAGTAGTAAATGAGTTGTTGCTCTTCAACAGAGCTTCTCAAAATGCTTTGTTGGAAATCAAGCCTGGTTGAAGGTTATATGGAAGCTAATCTTTTGAAAGAGAGTATTCGGATGGTATTTTAGTGTTTTGTACTGGGGACTTACTTTGATACATGCTTTTTACGGCTCTTCCTTTCTGTATATAGACATTGTTAGAATTGGCAATTGAGTTTGAGAATGTTCTCCATGGATTTATTAGCTTCAGATACTGTTTGCACTCCTCTGTATGCACTGATTGCTAATGTTACAAGCAGCATTACTTTTTAAAAACAATTTAAAATACCAGTATTTCTTGTGGATCCTTCTATGGACCTTGTGGCACATCTGCACCAGGTCCAAGTGATTCACTAGGAGAAGCATGTAGTAAATATGACCCATTAAAATCAATCTACAGTGTGTATCAGAGTGAGCTTTTGAACTGAATTTGGGCCATTTGCTATGTTTGCTTCAACCCTCAATTTTGCATGTTATTATTGCCCACCTGATGGACAATCTTGATTTTTTGAGATAAAGCATCTAGTTGATGGAGCCTACCTTCAGGATGTCTTGGATCGTGCATTCATTCAGCAAGGCAGAAACAAAGCCTAGGATGAGGAAACTTATTTAAGATTAAAGCATGAATTCCATTCATGTTAGGAATTATGATAGAGTGGTTGTTTTCTCCTGAGAATTTGGTAGCCCTTCCACGAAATCCATTGAGATGTCAAACCATACTTGATCTGGAATTGTGAGTGGCTGCAACAACCCTGGTGGTGACAATGTCTCTGTCTTGTTACATTGGCAATTGCCACATGTTTGCACAAAGTCTCGAACCTAATCTTTCATTTCCAGCCCAGTGAAAAGCTCAACCCAAACACTTATAGGTGCGCTCAACCCCTGAATGGCCTGCTTCTGCGGTAGTGCGAAACTCATATAACATCTTTTGGATTAATGGAGATTGTCGAGGAAGAACATGCGATCTTTGAAATGTGAGATTCCATCACCCATTTGATAGTGGCTAGAGTAGGGATCCGCCCTTAAAAGAGCGATGAGGTCCCTAGTATCATCATGACGATGCAATTCTTGACTAATCGGGCTGGACTGTAACAAATTAGCAAACCTTATAACTCTTACAACTAATAATGACAGTCATAGTTCCAAAATTATGACCATAACAAAATTTCATTAGATCGGCTGCAAGAAGTACCGTACAACTGCTCAATTAGCTAGATAAGGAATTGACTTGCACTGGCTACTTCAAGATGAGTTTGAAAATCTCAAAATATATGTTCTCTCTCTGGTATTTTTATTGTGTTTTCTTATGAGATTTATAATTAGCTCACCGTATGCATAAACATGATGTTGGGCAGATGGACAGATAAAATGGAGGTTTTAGATCAACAAAGAAGAGAATATCAAGATTGACATATGGATTCTGAACTAATCACATTAAGTTGTATGAAATAGGGCTAGAGTCTGGTCATCTCCAATGAAATGCCAATCATATCCTTGACTTGAAGGATTGACACTTTGGTGATCCAATCCACCACTGGAGGATAGGATTGGATCTACCATGAGTTTCACTTGCAAGTTATTAAATAAATAGTCAAGCCTGATCATCCATTCAAAATTGCATAAGCCTGGTCAAGCCATTTTAGAGCTGCCAATCTCTTCTTTGTTAAATTAGGATAATTTCACAACTTAAAATTTTCTGTAGAATGCTGGTGATTTGAAACAATCTTCTATTAGTGGCTTGAAAATCACTTTGATTAATGATTCTAACCACCTCAAACAGTTGATATAAATATAGATGATCAACTGCATTTAGCGTTTCCAGTAGTCAGTTTAAGCTGTTTGGAGAAGGAATAATGCTTATTTAGAGGGGTGGGTAGCCATTGAAATTGAGGTCCATCAGGACTTTTGCTGGGTCATAACAAGAACTATTTAACTAAAATTTTTTCAATGATGAACTGAAAATAACACAACACAACATGGAACAGAGTACTGATACTGTTAAAAGAGGAGCAGAATGTTGCATATAACTGGTGGACCCCCATCAAATCCAGGAAGGTCTTTATTATCCATTGAAGAAAGGCCCATTCAACAAATCTGATCGGCCCAAAAATCAAAACCAAGACATCAATAATTTTAATGAGAGCTTCATACACTGCAAATCCAAGAAAAAAAAAATCCAACAACCAAGAATGGAATCCACAGAAGATCCTGGATTTTGCGGGCCCCACAAACTGGTCATTAGTTTATTTTTTAAATTCTTGCCCTTTTCTATTAGTAGTCTTCTAGTTCTATGTGAGAAATAGAAAGACCCTATCAACGTAAGTTGGTTAGTACTTCTTGTAAAGTTTATTTGAAATTGAGAACGAATAAGGAAAGTCAATTAACAGGAATTTGTTTCCTAAAAGGAGCTCCAGTTGGAGTTGTAGTCCCTTGTGAATTAGAGAGTTATTTTATATATAAATGACAAAGTGAAAGAGGAAGAACAACTCAGTTCAGATTGTCTCCCTCGTTGCAGACAGAGGATTTACCTCTCTCCTAATTGCATGTGAGTTTCCTTTGTTTTTCTTGTTCTCCTCTTTCTGATTTCTTCATGCTTTTTCTTTAATGCAATTCTCTCTCTCTCTCTCTCTCTCTCTCTCTCTCTTAATTGCATTGTAAGTATTTTTTTCACGTCTTTATGATTTATTCATCTTATCAATCCGACTTCATGTTTTTCTTTAATTTCTTCAAACATGATGCTTAAAGTATAATAAAAAAATGATTTGATAACACAATCCTAACCATTACTTAATAATTAGGAATTAAGATACCTATCAAAAACTAAATAAAAACAAATAAATTAATAGGAATTAGGAATATTCGCCTCCTGTGAATTTTGGATTATAAGGCATCAAGAATGAAAGCCACCAAGTTAAAATTTGACATAAGATTAATCAAGGGGTTTATAATCATTGATTTTGCTGGGACCCATTTTCAATTATGAGAAAAATAGATACGTTGGATCTAAAAAAACCTCCCTAGCTAGAGGCAGGCCGTACAGTATCCTATCCATGATCTTAGCCAATATCCCCTAGAAATCACGGATAAAAAATATGATCATGCCGCCCCCCCTATGATTAGGGTTTTAATTTTAGGTTTTTAGGCATTAAGAATTTATAACAGCCACCAGATTAAATTTTATGTAATTAATTTATAACCACTGAGAATGCTGCACTGCTAGACCATGTAATTAATTACAGGTTGCATTTGAATTGTTGCAACTTTGGTAGCCTTGCACTGCACTGTTCAACAGGCATGTGCTAGTATCTATATACCGGACAACAAAATTGGTCTGTGTGATATTATGATTGATGATACTGCTTGGGTTAAAGCCAGTCCTGACTCCAGACAACAGGGCTTGATATTTGAACTGCCATTGATTTCTGATGCGTATGTATGTTCATAAGACCCAAGTGATTTGGTTAGTTGAACTTGTGCAGTCATTTAGATCATAATTACTAGGCCTATCTTTCTAAATCGAAGTCGCTTAACAAAACTTTCTTTGTTTTAATTTGTACGGAGGAGCGGTATTTCACTTCAATTAAAGTGTGTCTTCCTTGTAAAAGCAAGAGTATTTGTATCATGATTGGAAAACTCCCCGAATTGACTCTTGACTCTCTCGAGTTTTCTTGTTTTGACAAAGGATAAGTCTTCGGCCGAGTCATCTCATTTTAATGGGACCCCATAAATGATTCCACTTTTATTAGCCATAGATTGAAAGCAAATGAAATTTGACCCGTCATATGAAAACAAGTGAACTTCTCAAATTCTTGCCTCTCCTGGATTCTGTGGGTCCCCACCAACAGATCACATCTCCAACCCAAAGACCAACAGTTGTGGATCCAATTTCTTGGATATGTTAGCAGGATAACGAATATAGAAATATTTCTATACATGTTTTCTTGACTTCAATTAATGTGATTGATGATTTAGTACATATTTCTATATACATTCTTACTTCGTTGGGTTCTCTCCCAATTGTATATTGTAATTATTATTCTTCTTCTCTTTCTCGTTGCATTATGCATTTCTTTTTCCTTTTCTTTGTATGTGCATCTGCTTGGATGAGTTGTTGCCCTTCATCAGATTGATTCTAAGAAGATTTTTGTTTTGATTTGATTCTCTCTCTGTGTTTCAGTCTTTCCTCTCAGGAAATAAATAACAATGGCTAGTCAGCACCAAGAATACCATGAAGAAGAAGTAGACCTTAGCAATTTTATGCTTCTAGTTGATGTTTGTTGTCAAAAAGCAGAAGAGATTAGTGATCGTTGGAAGGTCTTCCGCAAGAGGAAGAGGACCAAATTCCTCCTATCGCACTTAACTTCCAAGCTCAATACCAATCCCTATTCCAATCCCAATCCAAACAGGGATGAAGAATCACTACATGCGGTGCCATTGCCATTGCCATTGCCATTGCCGCCATTGAGCAAAGCCAAGAAGTTTCCAAAAGGAGTAGCAACAAACCAACCATCCGAGAGTAAAAAGAGAAAACAATCAAATCATGATCAAGAGGAAAGCAGAAACAAAACGACTGAAAAAGCAACAGCAAGAAAACAATCCAAGAGTAAGATTAAAAGAGAACCAGCACATGAATATTATCAAAAGAAGAAAATAATAGAAAGGCCTGCCGTGACACCCATTTGGGTTGAGCAGGTGTCCCGCACGCAATTACAGAATGCACTACCTCCAGTGTGGCTTTGCGGAAAGGAGCTGACAGTAACAGATGCTAAAAAGCATCACAACCGTTTTTTCATCCCAAGAACTGGAGTTGACAACTTATTCCAAGAATTGACTCAAGGGGATAAAAAGATGGTGCCAAATGGGATACCAGTTATTGGATTAGATGAACTTGGTAGAGTTTGGAATTTAGAATTGAAATTATGGCCCGGTGTCAAACAACATGTTCTATGTGACAGATGGATTGATCTCGTCCAGGCAAACCATCTCAAGGGCAAAGATGAAATTCACGTGTGGTTTTGTCGCTACGGCAGAGATCGGAAGTTCTGTTTTCTAATTGGACGAAAGTAGGAGGTTGCATTCACATTTCATTAAATTTTTTCCTTTGTCTTCTTTCTTACATTTTTTACTCTTTCAATTTTCTCACTGTGATTTTCTTTTGCTTTATTTTTCTAGTTACTAAGTAAATTCTCATTGCCAAGTGTAAGTAGTACATTTTAATTGATAATAGGAATATTGGTTTAAGATGTTTACTAGATAATGTTTGTCTTTAATCTCCCTATTGTGTGATAGGTTTGTAAAGTACACTTCGCACCCTCATAATTACTTGCTTTGGACTAATGATAAATGATGATATGATAATAGTTAAGCTTTAGACCAGTGGGGGTATATTCATAGTCGTTAGGGACTGGATTAATGATCTCGTCACCAAAGCCATGTACTATGGATTTGTTTGTGCAACGAGGAGATTTTGCGCTCTATGTCCTTTTGTTTTCATTGGAGAGAGGAATTCTGCTTTCTTACCCCTCCCAGCAGAACACAAGGGAAAACACTGGAGTAGTGGCATTGATGGGTCCCCTCATGGATCCAGAGATGGGATTCACATGGATAGGGCGGACACTGGAATTAAGCCTTGGAGGGGTGATCATAACAATCTTGATTAAAGGCCCAAAGCTTAATGGTTTTATAAGTGCATAGCTAGTTATTTTATGTTAAGGCCTTATAATTCAGATGGTTAAGATATTCTGATTGCGCCCATGTAGGGCCACCGGTAGATCTACATGTATGTTTTTTGTTGGACCTGGATTTGCTTTCAAAACACCCATGAAAACCCTGGGTCCAATTCCAAAACCCATATGGAAATCATGGGTCCACCTTGAAAATCCATATGAATTTTCTGAGTTTGTCTTAAAACCCAACTACCATTTTCGATCCACCCCCTCAAAAATGAAAGTTCAGGGTCCACCACTGAATAGAGTCCATCCAAAATTACATCCAATAAACCTGGTGGCATATTTGGAAATCCAGAAATGCAATCATCTCCAAATCCCATGGCCTCCATTCTGGGGAAAATATTTCAGACGTTGCATGAATGGAAGGTGGCGAGGAATCTTCTCCTACCTCCAACTATCAGTCCTCTACGGCGAGCAACTTCGGCTCCACCACGCATTGCCACTCACAAGCTCAACATTGATGGATCCTTCAACCGCACCATAGGCACTGCAGGAATAGGGGGAATCTTACTAGACGACCAATGTAATCTCGTCCAAGCCTTCGTCGCTGGGACAATGGCGAACTCTGTGCTGGAAGCAAAAATGCATGCCTTCTTACAGGGAATATAACTGTGCAAAGTTCGGGGGTGGTTGATGTCATCATAAAAGGGGACTCCTTCATCATTTGGAGTTCTCTCAACTCAAATGAAGGATTTCCATGGACATTAGTGCCTCTCTGGCGAAGAATCCAACTAACCTTAGAAACTCTTCTAAGTTGGAGAGTGGACCTTATTCGCAGATCAGCCAATTGTGTTGCAGACCAACTGGAAAAATTAGGACCACCCATGGAAATGTTGTTCCATTCTTCCCTACCAATTCACATCTGGCATATTTATTTACTTGAGAAATGTGTGCAGGACTCGGAGCAAGGGAATAATGAGTCAACAACCTAGGAGCGACATCTTTTTCAGCATAAAATATTTCATGATTGATGAAATCTATCTTTTGGCATCGTCGTTTCATGTATTTTGGCATTCTATTATATATTTCTGTAGAATCAATTGTCAGAATGTGGTCCCGCTTGTAATCAAGTCCCTTTTGTAATATAATCTTTCTTTTTCAGCAAAAGTTTTTTTACATCCAATCCTCCTATCACTATTATTTTTATGCATTACATTCAGGTGGTTTACACATCCAAAACCTGTAAGTTTACTAGTTGCAGAATAATTTACAGCTGAATATTACTTGCAGTTTCAAAACCAGTTATGTAACTAGACCTTTGTGCTCTCTCATCATTATCATAATTATCATCAAAACCTTATCCCATGAATCCAGGACTAACTACCGTGTGCTCATTGTATATGTCCAGAAGAGTTTCTTTTATCCTTTACTCTGCAAACAGTACAGTAGATGACGAGATATTTAATCTTTTCTCCCCTATATTTCACACTAAGTACTAAAATGTCATGAAGATGGAAATCAACAAAAGCCATGCATGCAATACAAGAATTGATGTCTATTTTAGTATTGGGGGACAAAGTCAGACTCTAAAGGCACCGGTCAAAGTTCCACCAAGCTGTGTTTCTAAATGACAGTACAAAAATTGCCAAAGAAATATATGAAAAACCAACTAAATAAAGAACATCAAGATTCAGACATTACTTAGAACTAGGAAAGGGCAGAACATGATTCCACATTCTATATTTCATGCATCTCCCAACACAATCATAAAAACTATAAAATAAGATAACCTAAATTAACATTGGATAACGAAGTTGCATATATAGGTTTTTTATTTAATAAGGAATGTTCATATGCATCTTTCCCTCACCATAGAGTGAGGGACACACCCCTATTTGCACATGAAAAGTGCATTTTGTACCTCACCCTATGTACTTGAATAGTACATTTTATACTTAAAAATTTTCAAAAAGGGAAGTGTCTCTCACCCCATGGTGAGGGAAAGATGCATATGAATGTTCCCCTTAATTAATATCTACAAATGTTGAATGAGTTAAAAATAGTCTCACAAAAAAAAAAAAACAAACAAACAAAAAAACAAACAAACGAACACGAACAAACAAACCTGAGGGCAGTCAAATTTGAGCATTTGCATAGGACTCATTGTCCTGGTCCAAGATGATGATTTGAGAACTCGCTGATTAAGTAAAATGATCTAATAATATGATTGTGAAGCCTTGATCCTTACTTACCTTAGCTACATCCTAATTATAATTAAATATGTCAAATCCTGCTAATTAGTAGGGACTAGCTAGCGAGGGTAGATGGGTAATTTCCTAGGAATTTGGCCTAGATTTTGTAGATTAGGGATCTAATTACAATTAATAGAATAGTTAGGGGGTTAGTTGTATTTTATTAGAGTTAGTTAATTGGTTAGAGGCCCTTAGATATAATTGAGTTAATTGGTTAGAGGCCCTTAGATATAATTGGCCCAAACCAAATTCTATAAATAAAAACACACCCCCATCCAACGAGACTCATTTCCCTCTCATTTCCCTCTCTTTTCCTCCTCTTCTCCATTTCAATTTCTCCTTCCCTCTCTCCCACTCTCTTCCTTCTCCTTCAACCAAGGGTTTCCTACCTAGATCTAAGGCTTCCATCTCCAAGAAAGCAAGGATTTCCTAAGACTCCATCCATCTATAACCAAGAAGACCCCACTCATCTCCTAGATCTCCTTCTCCTCTCCAATTCAAGGTAACTACGTCCTAGCTCTAATTTCATGTGGATCTAGCTTTTTCTTGTGAATTTATCTCTCTTATGCACTTTTCTCCTTGAGAATGGGTGCTTGGGGGTGTATATTTGGTTACATCTGTAGATCTTGAGGGTTTATTTATAGATTTGCAGCCTGGGAGCTTGGATTTAAAGGTGTTTGGCTTGGATCTAAAGGATCAAACTAGGAGAACCAATCAAGAGGCAAAGGCAAGTACAATATACATCTAACATGGCATGAATGCTTTCCTTTCATTGAATTATGTTATTTTTCTCTTGATTTGATGTTTGATCTATAGGTCTCTCTCTTTAAACTCTATTTTCTGTTATTTTGGCCATTGATGCATGGGAATTCCCCATTTACAAGATTAATGGCCCATTTGTGACGGTTTGATTATGGTGGGAGGTGTTTTATGCTTGGGAGATAATTTTGTTTGGTCTTGGACGAAATTGGATGGATTTGGGTGGAAATTGAATGAAATTGGAAGAGCAGAAACTAAAATTTTCGAACTATATGTTCTCGGTGGGCCGAGATACCTCTCGCGATCGACCGCAAACACTGCAGAATCTCAACATGTGAGCTGTTTGTTAGGCTGTTTTTCACCTCATTGTCATTGGTCGACCTAGACTTCATCCGTGGTCTACTGAGAACACTGCACTCTGTAACCCAGATTTGACTGTCGGACTCCTGTAATCCTAGTATCCTCGGTCGACCTAGGCTTCATCCACTATCGACTACGGACACTGCAGACTTAGAATTCCATATTCTGGCAATTTTGCAAATTGATCTCAATTGGGCCCCATTGGCCTTCCATTTGATTATTTTGGATGGACTAGACATGAATCAAGGGTTGGCCTTAACCTTGACCCATGTAGTCACCTAAAGTAGGGTCTAGGGTTGTAAAATGGAACCGAATCGGTGCTTAGAAGTGGTCTTAGATGCTACTCACTTTCAGAGCACCAAATACCCCATATTTATTCATCTGAAACTCTTTTGACCACTGTTTTTGGGGAAGTGGGAGGCTACACCTGAATGTGTGCCATTGACTTAGGTTGGACCACTTGCTTACTTCCATCTATTGATTGATATTGATGCCACATACTTCATACGCTATTTCTCTCTTGGTTACTACTATCCATATTATTTTTAAACATGATTAATAAATGAAAATGAGGACCTTGACCTGGGGTTGACCTAGAGGAGACCTTGGATGTGTATTGAAGACATTGACCCGTGTCTTTGGCTAGGCAGGCTCTTCTATGGCCCTATGTATGGATAGATGTTGATCCATTGAGTAGATGGGTCATGTGCATGGATTTGGTACCCTTTAATGGAAGGATTATATTCTAGGTTTTTATATGGATTGGCTTTATGATGGACTGTTGGCATGGCTTATGGGCATTGTGATGGGTGGATGGTATGTATGAATGATGGTATGGACTGGACTTTGATACCAAACTTGGATGATGGTATGGATTGAACTTTGATACCAAACTTTGTATGGACCTATGAGAACCTTGCTCATGCAAGGGTAGCCTAGCCAGACACCGGCCTCATTATGTGATTCCTTGAGTCGGCATCCACTCGGTTGAAGAGCTTCGCCTTGTCACTAATCACTCTTGGTAGAGCTAATCTATGTTTCGGCATCATGATAGGCCTTTTGAGGTGGACGACCGCCATTGGGTATCATACGATACTGGATGATACCAAATTTCGGCTGGCAGACTCCTATAACTTTGTTTCGGCAGACTCCCGTGCATTCCCCGCTGCAATTCGTATGTAGTCTGGGAGGGTAGTGTCATTATTTCCCACGATACTAGCCTTTATGGGATGTATCATGTTATTTAGATGGATGGTTTAGCATGTTCCTTTTCTTATTGATCCATGATGTTATATTATTGCATGATCTGCCTAGTATTGTAACCATTGTTACTCCATTGATCTCATTTACTGTCATTGTTCCTTTCATGCATCCATACCATGTTATTTTGGTATACCGTGCTACCAGTTTCTTTTGGGATCCGACCCTTCATATTTGGTGCTATAGGTACCATTACTGACCCTGTTATCCCAAAAGGCGAGGCATTCTACAGAATGCGGTCAGCAGAGGCTTTAGGTAGGACCCAAGCGTCGTAGCAGTGTTACCTGTGGATGGAAAGCTTTACTTGAGTGTTGAGTCTGATGAGTGCCATTTGGAGAGGATTTATATGGTTGTATAAACACTATTATTTGACATATGCATGGATGGAACCAAAGGACTGATGTTATTTGCTTCCGCTTATTTTCATTATTTCTAATTATAATATTGTTAAGAATTTTAAACTGAACCTCACTGCGGACTACGATCCTGAAGGAGGCGGTAAACTTGGGATCCGGAATTGGGGGTGTGAGAATGATCAATGTGAGAGCTTGCTGATTGAGTATGAGTTTTCAATTCAAATTACGAAAATGTAGTTATTCTCATGGAACAATTAAATGCCTTAAATTAATAACAAAAACACCTAAACTCAATCCGAATCAACACTCCAGTCACAAAATCTTCTTAGCCCAAATATAAACCAAGGCATAAATAATTTTCATAAGGGATTCAAACATTAAATACAAAGATACCAGTCCAAATTTGAGAAACAGTGTATTCATTAGATTCACAAAAATCAATCAGCCCAAGAATCGAATACATGGAATTCCATCATTTGTTTTTAATCGGTACAATCTTTTTTTAGATCCTCACTGGAGTTTCCCAAATGAATTTTCTGATCAGCCCAAATGATCTTGTGAGCCCTACCAACTGGGCATATCTCCTCCATCATAGATTGCAATTCTTAAAGGAAAACTGTAGTGAGGGCCTTCTAACTTCTAAGTGAGAAACAGAATGCCCATTCAATGTGAGCAAGCTATTCTGTATGGATTAGAATTCTCTTCAGTGGACCCCACTGAGAAATCCACTGTCTTTCTTTGCATTATAATACATATGAACTAAATAGTAGTAATATCTATTTGTAATCACTAATGATATTGTATGATAATGATATTGTATAGGGCTGTCAAAAGGCTGGGCTGGGGTAAGCCCTTATCCTACCCTCATATATGCGGGCCGGGCCTAGGTAAAGCCAAAGCTTAGAACCCAGAGGGCCCACAATATCGAAGCCCTTGCCTGAACCTCAAGCGCTAGGGGCGGGCCCTACGGGCTAGGGCCAAAAGAATGGTTTTTTTAATAATATTATTATATATAATAATCTTTCTATATCATGATGTTAACCCTCCTTTATTCAAGGTGCAATGTAAAAGTCAGTCTTTTTTTACTACTAAGAGAATGCACGAAATAAGTTAAATGAAATTAGCTAATTTGATAGTATTGTAACATGAAATTAGGATATGGAAGACATTATTAAATACCCAAACACACTAACAATATATCCATAGTTTATGTGCCAGATTTTTTTTGTCGTCAGGCTATCAGTTAGATTGTCGCAGTTGAAGTTCTATTAGTTGTAGCCATTTTTACTAGTTCATTACTATATTCTTTTTATAAAGTAATAATATGGATCATCGGAATATGTTTGATAAGTCTCATCTGATTCAATTAGATTTATTCCAAATAAGCACTAGACCTTTTCCAAATAAATTATTTTAGTATATGTGGTTGAAATAAACATCAGACCACTCTTGAATTAACATTAACCCTAACTTGTATTAATTCTTTGAAATATCACCATTGGACTTTATAAAAAAATAATTAAACTTCGACTATTGAAGATGAATGACGAAGATGATTTATTGTATGAGTCACAAACTTAAACTCTAGATGTGGGATTCACTTAAATGAAACAACAACAATCATGAAAGTAAGGGGATGAAAAGAAATTGGTATCGATCAATAGCTAATGGCTGAAACTCAACTGCACCCAATAATGATGTTGAAGGCCATCCATCTAAACTCTCAAACTTCAGTAGTTTACATCGGTGAAAATTAGTTTGATGAATCACAACTTGAATTCCTTAATCATTGAGGAATATGTCCGTGTTGGGCGAACGTAGAATCAAACATATCATGTAAAAGAAAACATAGAATCAAACATAGGTGGCAATATTATAATCTATGGGGGTATCCATTAATTTTTTTTCTAAGAATTGGTTATTCCTCTTTGAACAAAATTAAGTCTATCATTTATTGCTAATTAGGTTTCTTTCTATTTTTTTTTCTAGAAATCCGTATAATATATATTATACTTATGATTTATTTTTTATATATATATTCATAGACAAAGGGTTGGGCCCCCTCAGGCCAGCTAAGTTAAGCCCTAGCTCCGCCCTCACGGTTGGGGGCTTTTTAAAATTGGGCACTACCATATCCTCAAGCTTTAGGACAAAAAGAAAAGCCCTCACTTTGAGGGTCGTTTTTGCAGGCCTAGCAAGGTCGACCCCTCGTGAAAGGGCCTTATTGATAACCCTAATATTGTATCATGCATTCTAAAATGGGGATAATGATATGTACCATGCATATGCAAAATAAGAACTGACTAACGCAACAACCTATGCTTAGCACGACTACGTCCATACATTTCAAAATATAATATCCATATATTTATACATTTCGAATTAACATACACTTATAGAAAAAATATATAAAATTTTAATAAATGATAATTATAAATTTAATAACTACAGAAAAATTAAAAGAAGAAAAGACTATGAAAGTACATACTTTTCAAACCTGTAAGAAGTGCAGCCCAAAGGAGATAAGAGAAGTGGGTTAGAAAGGAAGTAGGAGAATACAGAGAAAATGAGCTATTGCATAAGGAAAACAAGAAAAGTGGTAATGTATGTGAGTACTGCTTATTAAAAGTTGAGTAATTGGGAGTTGATAATTAAAGAGTTATAGGAGATGACTGACAACAACAGAATGAAGTTGCATAAAATGTCGGGATAATGGTGAAATGGTTTGAGATAATCTAACAATACAAATATAACCATTTTCAACAAATTCTCTCGAAACAATACAAATATAACCATTCTCAAATTTGAAAGGCTTATCCCTTCCCTCGCCATTCTTCCCTATAACATAGCATATAATCACTACAACAAAATACAGTTTTGCCAATGCAGTTCCCGCGTCTGGAAATGTAGGTTTTGCGTCGGCAAAAGATTTTCCAACGCATTTCAATGCGTCGGCCCCGCGTCGGCAACTATGTGTAGCCAAATCCATAGCCGACGCTATTTTAACTACGTCGGCAGATCCCTGTAGAATTATCAACACACTGCAGCGTCGTCCAATATGTCGGCAAAAATCTCAACTTTTCTGATTCAAAAACCATATTTTCCAACGCAGTACCAGCGTCAGCAAAATAAACTGCCGACGCTGGTAGTGCGTTGGGAGTTCCTAGTAATGGCCGACGATGGCAGTGCGTTAGGAATTCATAATGGCCGATGCTGGCAGTGCGTTGGGAATTCATAGTAATGGTCGACGCTTGTTGTGCATTGGAAATTCCTGGTAATGGTCGATACTCGTAGTGCGTTGGGAATTCCCGGTAATGGCCAACACTACTAACGTGTTAGGAGGCCGACGCACATATCACGTCGGGAAAGGTTGTAATACTTTTCTTTTTTGCAACGCACACTGGTGCGTCGGAAAATATTATTTTAAAAAAATTATATTTTTATTTTTCCCTATATATATACCACAAATAAAAATCTTAATACATGTTCAAACCAACAAACTTGATGCACAAACCAATTTAAAATAGATTCATTAATAATTCCAAAATAATATCCACAACCAAATATCGGACATCCATAAACCAAAATAAACCCACAAATCTCTAAAATATACAAATATCACTACTTCATTTTCAAAAGATTCTAACATCTACAAATGTCTGTGACCAAAATAAATAAGGTAGATCCCTAAGAGTCTGCAGCCAGCACGATAAAATCCAAAACCAATCTGCAAAGCAAAAAACGAACAACATCAGATACAAGTTTAATAAACTTCCTACACAAGAGGATTTTGAGATCTAACATCAGAACACAAGAGTTTGGAGCAAAACATGTTAGTTCTCTGATTACCGTCCTATAAGCCTTCTCAATTTCTCTTATAAAATCATAGCCAAAATCTTTGCTACAAGGTTATCAAGCATCATCCCTCAGCTAATTTCAAAGCACCAATCAGCCTTTGTTAAAGGCAGATCCATCCACCACCAAGCAGCGCTGGCTCATGATTTGTTTCAGAAGCTTAAATCCAAGACTAAAGGAGGTATTGTCTGTATGAAGTTGGATATAACTAAGGCCTTTGACAGGTTGAGTTGGGACTTCCTCTTTAGAGCTCTCCTATTCTTCAGGTTCTCCCCGGCTTTGATTAACTTCATGAGAGAACTGGTTTGTAGTAGCAGAGGCTCGGTCCTAATTAACAAGAGTCCTTGTGGTTTCTTTACCTCTTCTTGTGGTCTGCGGCAAGGGTGTCCTCTCTCTCCATACCTATTCATTCTTGCAGAGGAAATCCTCAGTCTTCAGGTGGAGAAGCTAAGGTCAGAGAGAACCATCTCCCCCATCTCTCCTATCTCCTCCACCCCCTGTCATCTCTTCTACGCAGATGATATGCTTTACTTCCTTAAAGCTAAGAAAAAAGATCTCAGCTGTCTTGCTTCGGTTCTTAGTGCTTACCAAGCTTCCTCTGGCCAGATCATCAACCTCAAGAAGAGTAATCTCTTCCTAGGAAATTGCAATGCTAGAAGATCAAAAATGGTTATAGATCTCCTCCAAATAAAGCAGTCTTCTCTTCCTTCAGAATATTTGGGAGTTCCACTTTTCCTGGGCTGCAGTCGCCACTCCTACTTCTCTAAACTTATGGATACTATCAGAGCAAGATTAGCTGGCTGGAAAACCAAACTTCTCTCCTTTGCTGGCAGGCTCATATTGGTGAAACATGTTCTTAGCACTATCCCTGTTCATACTGCCTTGGTTATTCCTATCCCTACTAAAACTTGTGCTCTTATAGAAAGATTGATGCGCAACTTCCTTTGGGGCACAGACCCAAACCAATCTGGGGGCCACTTAGTGAGGTGGGAAAAGATCTATCTGCCTAAGCCTGAAGGCGGTCTAGGCCTTAGGAGGCTTAAGGAGCTTAATGAAGCCTGCATGCTTAGACTAGGTTGGTCCGCAGCTACTGTCTCTTCCCTATGGGCAACCTGGTTCTCTTCCAGATACAGTAAAGGCCGCCCGATCTGGCATCCTGATAATACAAAATTTGGCTCCACCATTTGGAAGAAGATCAGAATTCTTTCGCCAATCCTCCAAAGGAATAGTAGATGGTCTGTGGGTAACGGTGAGTCAATCACTCTTTGGCATGACAACTGGCTGGATAAAGTTTCTATCTCCTCAAGGTTCCCCCAAGTTCAATTCTCCGACAAGGACAAAGTTTCAGACTTAATTGCAGAGTCAAAGTGGGTCATTTCAAATCAGTTGCCTACTTTCCTGCAAGAGTTCCTCTATCGAGCTACTAATCTCATTCCTCTTGGTTCCTCTTCTATCCTAGACTCCCTTTCTTGGGAAAAGGATTCAGGGAAGCCCTCTCTTCAAGGCTTTTGGAACCTCCTCAGAACTCCAGGCTCCACTCAAAGTTGGTCAAGTCTCATTTGGAACAAAATGGTTAACCCAAAATTGGCTTGTCTCAGCTGGCGTTTGATGCATAGGAGTACTCCCACTGAAGAATGGGCTAAAAGGAAAGGTTGGTCAATGCCTTCAAGGTGCCACAACTGTTTCTCAGATGAAGAAACTGAACTGCATCTTTTCTTCACCTGTTCTCTAGCTAAACAGTTGTGGAGCTGGCTTCTCAGTTTCTGTAAAGTCAGTCTGCCTCCTTCCCTTCCAGCAGCCTTCATCTGGGGAACAATTGCCAAGTCGGGAGATGTCTCAGGAAAGAATTGTGCTGCTGCCATTTTTCTCCATGCTGTTTTTGTCCTCTGGCAACTCAGAAACGATTCAAAGCATTGTAGCAAGCTGCCTTCTCTGCATCGAGCTCAAGCCATTCTTCTGGACCGGCTGAAATGCATGGCCACCTCAGTCACTGGTCAGAATTTCTCAATGCCTTCCCATCCTATTTTACTTGGGCTGTCTGACTTTCTTTAGCCTTCTCTCGTTGCTGGAGTTTCTGCCCTCAGTGGATGCTGTCTGTTCTCAGTTTTAGGCCTCCCCTGTTTAGCCTTGCATTAGCTGTTGCCCCTTTTTTCTATGGTGCAGGCTGAATGAGGCTCTTCCTTCTTTTTGTTTGACTTCCTCTGGGTCTATAGTCAGGGTTGGCATTTTTTGTACGCCTCCCTTTCATTTTTTGGGGGGAAAATGCCCCTTCTGTTTTCTCTATATATACAATCTTACCTTTTAGCAAAAAAAAAATACAACAAGATCAACAAGTAATCAATACTACATCAAACTTCTTGTGAAATCTCACAAAATGGAAGACTTCCATAACTCATACAATAGGATCAACAAGTCATGCATTGATTTCATACTCATATAGCAGCAGAGTCAATACTTACCCAATGCATTGATTTCTTTAAGATAGTAATTCATGCCATATGCTAAATTAAACACTGAATTCGAAAAGGATACCATATGCTTGGGACATTGGCAACCATAAGCCTGAATGGTTTGAGTTTCTTGTTAATTACTTGCTACTCATTAGGGAAATGGGTTATTCATTTTAATCCTTTTTTTAACACAAGGCCATGTTTGATTCAGCAGTCTTTTGGGTCCTTCTATACTGGCCATGGAATGCATATTTTGTAGGGTTCTCTTTACCCATGTCATAGTGAGGGAGATGAAAGAGCTCCATTTTTAAGCAATTCTTGATTGCCAACTTGTTTTCCCAAATTGCATTCTACTCATTAGTTTTTAGCTATAATAATGGTTTATCCTTAACGAATAACACTTTAACAAATGTGGGTTTTCTTAGTTAATGCTTTGGAAGTTGTCTCCACTATTATGCTTATTTCTTTGAGTTTTGTTGCAATGCATTCGTTTAATATTTCATATAATATGGTTCTTGAAAGTTCATGCTGAAAGCCCTAACAAAAAAAAAAAAAAAAAAAAACAACCAAAAAAAAATTAACAATAAAAACAGAGAAGCCCAAAAGAGTTGAAAGCAGCCAAGCAACCTACTATTTCAGTTGTTTCTAAAGGTTTTCATTCCATTTTCAAAGTTCACTTTTTGATGTTATATATGATTCATAAGTTTCTTATTGTTATTTTTCTTTGGCTAGTAAAAGATGAAAGAGAGATGAGGGAAGCTCTCTGAGTTTTCTATGGATTTTAATTTTGCAATAGCTAATATATTCTTTGAGAGAGACATTTTTTGGATATTTTAAAGTTGGCCCACTTCAACATAATGAACACCTCATGGACATTCAACAATGGCCCAATTAAACACAAATAAATTACTTTTTCTTAAGATAAAGAGAATGGCCGACCATCACAAAATAAAAGTATGCCTAACCTCCGCAATATACATGGTACTATATCATTTCAGATGATTCCTCTAATTTAAGGTGGTTAAAGAAAAAACTGAAAGGGCATGATCTATCTCCATGACCCAGGACCCAAATTCTCATAGTGGTTATTTCACACAGTCAAGTCACCAAGAGAACTTTTTTTGAAAGATACTAAGTGATCTTCTTTACTTCTGTTGGATATGTGTTAGGTCAGTGAACATTGGTCAATGAGTTTTACATCTCCTTCAAGTTTTTCTTAACATGTTTATGGCTAGAATTTTGTACATGGGGTTGCACAAGGAACTGAAATTGTAGTTACTTGGATTATGCTTTTTGACTTTTTACCTCCAAATAAACAGAAATGACAGATGTTTAGGAAATAAACAAAAATGACAGATGTTTAAAATCTTAGAAAATCTCATATAAGAATGTACAGATTTATAAGATAGTCCAGATCTGAAGTAATCATGACATGAGAGAGAGATCAGTACTTTTATGAATCAAAATTAATGATTAAAGAACGAACAGAGGCCATGGCTATCAGAAAAAAATGAAAATACTTGAAAGACCTTACCTGGTTGGTTGTTGATAATGTATAAGTTACCACACATAACATGCCTGCCTTTGTTGCCTCCTACAAAAGTTGATAAGCTTTGATCAGCCATAGCTCCCTTTTATTAGTACTTTGAATATTACTTGAACGGTGAAATTATGACTCAACAACAACATAAAATAAAAAACAAGAAGAAATGTTCCACTGGATTTTCATTTCCATGCCCCTGTTAGGAACCAATCTCAGATCACCAAAATTTCACCCATCATTGGGTCAATCACTAACACATCAAAAAATTCCTATTTCGAAAATCATTGGGTCAATCACTAACCATTCCATATTTGTTACACACAATCTCTATCTTGAGATTTCATTCTGCTGAGTTGCTTTAGCTTGGAAAATCAGACTTAAAATCGACAAACTATCTTTTTTAGGGGATGCAAGGTTCAACAAATCAGATGATTCCACCAATGCCACAATCACACATGATGGGCATGAATCCGATGCATTCAGGACCTGCTCACTACAACAATATACCTCCTACAATTGGGAACTTTGCAAATGGGATAGCAAATACTCAGGGCTTGAGCACACAGCAAACGTATCAACTTGGGGGAGTATTCAATCGAACACAAATAGGACAATTTGGGCCGGCTCCATGGCTAAATGCGTTCCAAGTATACAAGCATTTTTTCCCTGCGTATTTTCTCTGTTCTGTACTTCTATTGATTATCCTAAAAGGATTGCGAGTTGTTCATCTTGAGGAGAAAAAATAGTAGTAGTTATTTTCAAGAACAATCTTTCAACAGATTGAATAAATAACAATCTAAGAGAAAATAAAATTAAAAAATAAATATTGATGAGCGGAGTGAGAATACCGTTACAGCAGTGTGATACAGACCTCTATTTGTAATAATAAGGAAGGCAATGAAAGGCCATTGCAATCATTAATTAAGGGTCACTGAGTTTCCGTGCTGCCCACTATTGATTATCATACTTAAAATCATACCGGTCCAAGTCTTGTCCATATCTAGTCCTATTAACAGAGAAATCTAAACAATATATCCATACAAATTAAAAAGGATGCTTTCATCAAATCAATAGAAGAAAAAAATCATAAACAAAGAAATAAATAGAAATATTAGTATATACATTAGGAAAAATGGAGGTTTAACTAGATGCATTATCAAAATTAGAGGTTTAAGGATATCATGAGATAAATGCGAGATTAACCACATGAATACTATTCGTGCTATTTCCTGAGATTTCATTATGCTGAGTTGCTTTAACTTGGAATGCAATCCTGCTATAAAATTCAAAACCTATTAGCCTATTTAAGAATTGACAAATGTCATCTTGAGTGCCATTATTCAGTTATATGTTTCTTGCAACCATCGAGCTTGAACCTTTATTAATTCTAACTATTGTTCTAAGGACAAATTCGTGCTTTGACCAACATTTTCTTATGAGTCATTTTTCTTGACCCCCTGGTGGGATCAAAAGTCTCTCTACTACCAACTGATGCAATTGAAAGGCCAAACAGCCTACACGAGGATATTATTCTCGATTGTATGATCAGACTCCACAAAACATACAAATGAGACAACCTGAATAGGTAGACCTCGCCAAGATCCATCTTGAATGGTCACATGACCAACCTTTCTACAAAGCACACCCAACTAGAGAAACAGTTTCAGAAAAAAAAAATCTTATTATTACAAATTCTGCAGTGAATGGAAATTTATACACCTTTTATAAAAAAACACAAGCCTACTACATATAAGCATTCTATTCTAAATAGGGAAACTCAATCCTAGTTGTAGAAGAAAGTAGCAAGATTAGTTTCTTAAAAGAGTGCTATCCAGGAGGAAAAAAAAAAGCAATGGAAATAATCAAAGAATCCATGAGATTTATCACTTTTGAACTTAAGCAATTGATATCCTTGGATTGAGATATCAGATATGGGTCAGTCAACCAATCAAGCACAAACCCATCAAACAAAAATCACTGAAAAATCAAAGGCCCTTTAGAAAAGTACATAAAAACCCATCAAAGCACATAGATTTTTGGCCTTTTCTTAGTGGAGTAGATTGTGTTAAGAAACAATTAGGGACTTGTTTCAAAATATCCTAATAACTACTAACTAATTTGTAACAATGAAAAAATTAATGTGACGAAAATATTGAAGAAGCGTTAGGGCTGGTCATTGGGTGGGATGACCAGTCCTCATTCCTCATTGTTATTATCTTAATCCTCTTCTCTAAAATCTAATCTGCATCTCTAACTTATTTAATCTTTTACCTAGGCCATGGAATAAGTAACCAAAAAAACCATAAGCATAATACTTGTATTTCAAAGCAAGTCAGCAACAATCATAAAACAGGGAGGAGGCTAGGGCAAGCGGATTGCTGGGAGGGTGGAGGCAAGGGCGGTGGGGGAAGAGGGAGGAGGCTAGGGCGGGCGGGTTGCTGGGCGGTGGGGGAAAAAGGAGGAGGCTAGGGCAGGCGAGTTGTTGGGCGGGTGGAGGCAAGGGCGGTGGGGGAAGAGGGAGGAGGGAGGAGGCTAGGGCGGGCGGGTTTCTGGGCAGGTGGAGGCAGGGACGGTGTAGGAAGAGGGACGAGGCTAGGGCATTGGGTTGCTGGGCGGGTGGAGGCAGGGGCGGTGGGGGAAAAGGGAGGGTGAGTTACTGGGCGGGTGGAGGCAGGGGTGGGGGAAAAGGGTGGAGGCAGGGGCGGTGTGGGAAGAGGGAAGAGGGATGGAGAGAGAGATCATAACTTGGCCTGGCCTGTTGCAGTTGCAAAAAAAAGATTAAGAAGAAGAGTTCTATTAAATTAGAAGGAGATTACGGGCATGGAGTCTTTTATAATGTGAGATTTAATCATAAATTTCATAACTCTTACCGGGGGCTCCTATGGCTCAACTAAAAATAAGTTTGACCTCACCCATTATAATGGCAGCCGCTAAAAACATATCTTTAGCCTAAAAAGTATAGGCCGTGGAAAAAAGTTAGACGCTAAAACCTAAAAAAATTTCCACCAAAAATTGGCGCCATTACAGTGGGATTTATACAGTCAGCCACTGATATGGGCACCACTAAAAGTTACTTAAAATTAACTTTTAGCGAAGGCGGGTTGAGATTTTTTTAAGGTTTTTAAGTGGTGCATACGGGCTCAAAATACAAGCCTTATGTGTTTTTTAAATTGGGTGGGGGCTACCCTTATATATGAGTCTGACCCTCGATGAATAATCAAAGCTGTTCAGAATGAGCACTCCATATATTTATAAGGCATCGTTAAATCTCATTTTGAATGGAGGTTATCTCACCGTACGATTGAACACACAAAAAAGAAAAAAGTTAAAAGTTAATAAAACTCCACTTTTTAGCCATGGTTTTTTGTATAGTCAATCTTACGGTTGGACCAACTCAATTCTAAACAAAAATTTGGGATACCCCATAATTAAGTAAGTTGATCATTTGAACGACTCAAATTACCCACATATGGGCACGAGTGGGACCTACTCAAAAAAGTTCCCATTATACTCCGCTTGAAGCCATTGTAATTGAGCCCAGAATTTAAAAATAAAAAATGGAAGAGGCAGAGAGTTGGGAATAAATCAAAGCGATTAAAATGATGTGCTCATATTATTTTGGAAAAAAAGAATTTTACAAAATGAGGCTTTACTGATGCACACCTGTGCGCCGCCAGTAGACGAAATAATTGTCAACGTATTATTGCATCGCCATTAGGAAAATATGCGTTGGCAAAACTTTCACACTCTTTTGGGGAAAATCTTTGTTGGCGCTGTAGGTGCAGAAAATTATGACCCACAATAAGAGGGTGCCTTACAGGACTTATCCGAGAAGATGATGATGTCTGGGATGTCTGGATGCCGTCCGGAAGCCTGAAAGAGAGTAGCAAACGGTCAGAGGACCCTGGCCTGAGCGGCGCAAGGCTCTCCGATGCCAAAGTCAGTGTGGGAACTGGAACGATGGAAGGAGAAGGAGAAGAGAGACAGAGTAAGGGCTCTGTGAATGGGATTGTCCGTACCTTGCATGGTGCATGAAGGTCTATTTATAGAGGATTGGATCGTATCTCTCAGAGAATATCTGGGTGTGGGTCCCATGATCTGACTGGGAAGTCATGATCAGCCCACAAAGTAATAAATGCAGTCTAATCCGGCCCACTCAGCATTTAATGCTAGTCGGGTCAGCCCACATTGCATTAAATGCGTGTCTTGTTGGGCCAGATTGTGTTGGGCGCCTTTGGCGGTTGGAGTACCAGCGGATCTTCCCTCGGGCCTTGCCCTGATGTGGCCTCAGCCGCTGGATGCTGCCATGTGGCGATCTGGTGAAGATAGTGGGCGGCTGGATGTCGTGTCTGTCCCACTAGCTCGTGACCCTATCCCTCCACGTGCCTGGTGACGTGGGGGATGAGGGGACCAAGCGGATGTTCCTTCTTGCTTCGGTTACTGTCCTGGCTTCTTCAGCCGAGGTGGCTTCAGCCGAGGTAAGGCTCTCTGCGGAGATGGCATCCGGGGTGGCCCTGCCGGGGTGGACTCTTTGCCGAGATGATGCCCGAGGTGGTCCAGTTCGGCGCTTGTGGCCTGGAGATGCCTGGTGTCGGCCAAGGCCTCTGCCCTGGTAGCCGGGATGAGATCGGTGCCACGTAGATGGCACGCGGATGGCACGTGAGAATGCTTAGCCCCATCTGATGGCTGTGATTAGCTTAATCCTGTAGCTCTGGAAATTTCCCCACACAATTGCCCCCTAGCTTCTGAGCTCGCGTAGAACGTCAGTGTCGTGAGGTCGGGAGCTATGTGCCGGGTCTATCTGGAGGAGAGAGCCTCTTTCGGCTCTGACTCGCTGTCGCTTTGGATGCTCGAGGTAATAAATGGCGTTCCCTATTCAATGCTGAAGACAAATCGACGGCTCCACGCGTCATCTCTTGGCTAGTTGTCTGTCTCCTCGAGGTCGTACGCGCCGTCTCGTCAGGGGCGCAATCAATTTTTGAAATGATTTGCGCGCCGTTTCGTCAGGGGCGTGATCAATTTTTGAAATGATGCGCGCGAAATCCCAGGGGGCGCCCCTTGGTGCGCCCAACTAGGGTTTCTGGAGAGGGGGCCTCTCTGCTATATATAGGGCAGTCGAGGTCTGCTTTACTCTTCGTTTGCGATTCTGAATCAGAGGCGAGCGTCAGAGGTGGGCAAGCTACTGTGAGGGAGCTTCATCTGAGGAGTGGTGCGCTGCTGAAGTTGAGTCTCTTTGCTGCCCAGCATCTTCGTTCTGCTTCCGTAAGTTCCTTCTGCCTTGCCTCTTCTTCTGCGAATTTCTCTGCTTCTAGACTGGGATAGGAATGGGGATTTACAGCCACTGGTTAGAGGGCGAGGCAGCGATCGAGGGTTTCAGGTTGGCCTTTAGGATCCCTGCTGATGTCCAAGTCAGGGGTGCTGACCCCCATGGCTACAACCCTCGCGCCTTTTTGGGAGGCTGGATGCCTTTTCCGCTGGTGGCCGTGATAGAAGGCGGGGTCCGGTTCCCCCTTCACCCCCTTCTCAGGAGGTGCCTTAGTCAGTGGCGTCTCTGCCCCTGCCAACTGCTGCCGAATGCCTTCAAGATCGTGATGGGCACGGTCAAGTTGAATGAGGTCCTGGGCACCGACTTCGGCGTCTTCGACCTTGAGGACGTCTATGACATATGTAGGTCCGGGGATTCTTATTATCTCCGGGCTAAGTCGGGCCGGGACGGCTTCGTCCGATACTTGGAGGATTCGAGCAAGTATGCCGGGGACGATCTTCTGTACGTCTCGGGAAACTGGGAGTTTGGGGAGGCGGACACCGATAGAGGCTACCAGGTCCCTCGCCACTTCGGTACCATTCCAAGTAAACACCCTTCGTTTCTTTTCTTTTTTCATAAGTTTCTTTTTGTTTGGCCGTGCTAATGCTTCTGATCGTTGCAGCTTTGAAGGAGAGGAAGCGGGCTGCCAGATACATCTGGAAGAGGAACGAGGCCCGGCTCCGTCTGGTGAAGCGATACAGCGGTCACGACGGCAGAGCGGCTTGGTCGCTGCTAGGGTATGAGCCGAAGTACCGCGGGTATTTGAGGGGCACCGTAGAACCGATCAAGGGTGAAGGTGCCGGACTTGAGGTCGGTCAGGAGCAGGCCGTTCCGGAGGTCGCAGAGCCCTCGCGGGTGTCGTCTGACGTTAGGGCCACATCTGGAACCCTAGCTTCCACGTCGGGATCGAGACTTCCCGAGGTCTCAGGAAGGGAATCGAGTCAACCTGCCCGATCTCCCTCGCCAGGACCCGATATGAGGCACACCAGGCGTTTGTCCTTTGAGGACCTCGAGGCTTTGGCGCTTGGAGTGGAAGACGCCCGAGCCCCCCAGGAGCCGGTAAATTCTTCGAGGCATCCGTCTCCGAGGGCTCGGGTGGCTTCTCCTGCAGAGGTGGCGGAGGTTCCCGCGCCCCCTAGCCTTGTTGATCCAGGGGCACGCCTGCCCCCGGCTGAGGTGGAGCAGGAGGAAACCCGGCCGCTGAAGATGCCGAGGACCGACGCGGGCCCTAGCTCGGCTGCTGACTCGTTGCCGCAGGGGCCGCCGTTATGGGAGCCGAGCTTCATGCTTGGGCCGGGGAGGCCGATGACGGCGGAGGATTGCATTCTTCACAGGATCGATCTCCCGGTCCTCAAGGCCCTTGGGCGAGCCTGCGCCCTTCCCCGGGACATGGAGCGGCTGGATAAGTACAGCGATCAGAAGCTGATCATGTCGATGCTGCAGTCCAACTTCGTGGTAAATCTTCATTTCCCTTCGTCAAACCAGCGATTTAGCGTCTGACGCTCTTTGGTTCTAACACGTACATCTCGTTTCTTTGACAGGCGGCAGAGAAGTCCATGGCCGTTGCTGACAGGATCCGTAGGTACAGCGCGGACATTGTCGAGCTGTCCGTGGAGAAGAATGGCCTGCAGGAATCCCTGGACGCCGTTAGCCAGAAGTTGGCCAGAGTGGAAGAGGAGTACGCGGCGAAGCTCGAGCAGGTGAGGGAAGAAGCCGAGGCGGAAAGGACTAGAGTGGCCGAGCTCGAGGTCTCCATCTCGAAGATGGGAGACGATTACGCGGCCCTGCTTCAAGCCGAGTCCAAGAGGGCGGACGAGGCCGAGGCGAAGCTTGAATCCGAGTCCAAGAGGGCGGATGAAGCCGAGGCGAAGCTCGAGTCCGAGTGCGATGCTGCGTTCGACGACGCCAAAGCGCAGGTCACCGCCCACTACAAGGAAAGGGTTCTTGTTGTGAGGGATAAGGCCTGGGCGAAAGGGTGGCTTGCTGGCCTGAAGGAGGTCGGGATCTCGGAGGGCCACCCCTCCTTTCGGGAGCCTCCTCCGTACACGCTTCCGGTGCCGACCTCTACCCGTCCGTCCGGCGAAGCTTCTGACGCTGCAACCCGTGCGACTGACCGGTCTTGACTTCGGGATCTCGGGATATCTTGCTTTCTTGCTTTATGCTTTGTAATCTTCTTCAATTTGTATTTGCTGAACACTGTAATGAGAGACTTTTAATACAATTGAAGGTTTCTTCAAGTACTCATGCTTCTGTCTCTTTTAAGCCTGGTACTTTGATGCTTGAGTTCGGCAGAGTGCTCCTTGTGACGGAGCGTTAGGACTGGGTGCCGAGTAGTCTTCTTGGGTATTAGCGTCGATACTCCGTACCTTAGGTGATTTTCTTTGGTGTTCGCGCTGATCCCCCGTATTTTAGGTGATCTTCATTGGTATTTGCGCTGATCTTCCGTATCTTAGGCGATCTTAAATAGCGATAGATGTGATGGCGCGACTGACGAGTGAATCAGACGGATGTCTCCACGTGGCGCCATAGGAATCGCTGGTTGACTGTCGCACGTCCCCAGTAACGTGTGGGAGACTTCGCCCTCATAACTCCTTTCGGAGACTGAGCCTTCTCCTCCCTATAAATAGGGGTGGCAAGCTTGCCATGGGAGAAGAAAAGAACATAGCTGTAGGAACCATGTCTGGGAAGTGTCTGAAATCACATGATCCGGGAGGAAACTTGCGCCGTTGGACGGCCATCCCCGAGGGGGGAAGGCTGTCGTGGTCTGCGCGCTCTCTGAAGGAACTCCCCGTGGACTACGCGCTCTCTGAACGCGGGTCCATGGCCATTCGCCCTTTGCCAGACAGAGTGAGGATGCACTGCAAGGGGGCGGTGGCGCGTTCTCGTCCGACGAGGCCCTGTGCGCCCGTCGTACGGCAGGCGGGATGAGGCCCTGCTGGTCCGGGAGGATTCTTCAAGCTTGGCTGGTCTCATTGGCCGCCGAGGGTGTTGCAGAGCCCAGCGAGGTCCAGGATCGCTCAGAACCTTCAGACGGCGATCTGGCGTCCTCGAGCCTTCTGCCTGAAGAGTTGGTGAAGATCAGAGTCTCCTGACCTCTTATCCATTTTCTGTTTTTAGAGGACTGTGATCCTCCTTTCTGTATTTTGCTTTCTATTCTGCACTTCTTGTAATGAAGTAGTTTGCGATGGATAAAAAGGAGTTCTCTGATTACCCAAACTGTGTACAGCTCTTTTGAGTTCTTTTCTCATTTCTTTGCACTGTTCTGGTACACTTTCTGTGCTGTTTGTGTTTGAGTGCTGGCACTGACCTCGAAACGGCTGGCTTTGGCCGAGCCGAGCTACCTCGTGCCGGAGTGGAGTCATCATCCCACTGGTCTCGGCCGCGTGAACATGAGCTTCGGGAATGATTTTTGAGGGGTGTAGAAACCCTGATCTTTGGAATCCGGCCGAGTGTCTGAACTCGAGGCCTTCCCCATAGCCCAAGGCTAGGAGCTTTAGGAATCGGCCGAGACTGGACTCGAGGTCTCTTCCAGGGCGGTGGGCCCGATCTCGGCTGAGTGTGAACTCGAAGCCTCTCCGTGGCCCAAGGCCAGGAGCTTTAGGAAACGACCGAGTCTGGACTCGAGGTCTCTTCCAGGGCGGTGGGCCCGATCTCGGCTGAGTGTGAACTCGAAGCCTCTCCGTGGCCCAAGGCCAGGAGCTTTAGGAAACGACCGAGTCTGGACTCGAGGTCTCTTCCAGGGCGGTGGGCCCGATCTCGGCTGAGTGTGAACTCGAAGCCTCTCCGTGGCCCAAGGCCAGGAGCTTTAGGAAACGACCGAGTCTGGACTCGAGGTCTCTTCCAGGGCGGTGGGCCTGATCTCGGCTGAGTGTGAACTCGAAGCCTCTCCGTGGCCCAAGGCCAGGAGCTTTAGGAAACGACCGAGTCTGGACTCGAGGTCTCTTCCAGGGCGGTGGGCCCGATCTCGGCTGAGTGTGAACTCGAAGCCTCTCCGTGGCCCAAGGCCAGGAGCTTTAGGAAACGACCGAGTCTGGACTCGAGGTCTCTTCCAGGGCGGTGGGCCCGATCTCGGCTGAGTGTGAACTCGAAGCCTCTCCGTGGCCCAAGGCCAGGAGCTTTAGGAAACGACCGAGTCTGGACTCGAGGTCTCTTCCAGGGCGGTGGGCCCGATCTCGGCTGAGTGTGAACTCGAAGCCTCTCCGTGGCCCAAGGCCAGGAGCTTTAGGAAACGACCGAGTCGGGACTCGAGGTCTCTTCCAGGGCGGTGGGCCCATGTGTCCAAGGACACGAGATTTTAGGAAAGGCTGAGTGTAGGAACTCTTCCATGCCGTTTCCAAGGCGTTGAGCCTGTGTGTCCAAGACACGGGATTTTAGGAAAGGCTGAGTGTAGGAACTCTTCTATGCCGTTTCCAAGGCGTTGAGCCTGTGTGTCCAAGACACGGGATTTTAGGAAAGGCTGAGTGTAGGAACTCTTCTATGCCGTTTCCAAGGCGTTGAGCCTGTGTGTCCAAGACACGGGATTTTAGGAAAGGCTGAGTGTAGGAACTCGAAGCCATTTCCAAGGCGTGGAGCCTGTGTAGCCGGAGTCGACCAGGGAGACAGATTGATGACAAGGCAGGAGCTGCTTTTATTGATTCTGAAGTTCATTACATCTTTAGAAATAAAATTTCTTCAGGTGGGATGCATTCCACGGTCTCGGTAGCGGCTTGCCATCCAAGTCTTCAAGCTTGTATGCTGACTTTCCTGCCAGTGAGACCACTCTGAACGGGCCATGCCAGTTCGGGGCAAGCTTCCCCTCATTTGGTTCCTTGTCAGCTGGCAGGGTCTTCTTTAAAACGAGCTCTCCCGCAGTGAACCTTCTCTCCTTGACATTCTGATTGTACGCCCTGGCTAACCGCTGCTGATAGTCGGTCAGTCTCAGGGCTGCCGCTTCTCGTCGCTCGTCGGCCAGCTCCAGCTCCATTGCCAGGTTCGTCTCGTTTCGGCCTTGGTCGACCAGCTCTGTCCTCAGGGTAGGAAGGCCGATTTCCAAGGGAATGACCGCCTCCATCCCGTAGGCCAGAGAGAAAGGTGTTGCCGAGGTGGACCTCCTTGGAGTTGTTCTGTATGCCCACAGCACGCTCGGAAGCTCTTCTGTCCATCTGCCTTTTGCCTTGTCCAGTCGCTTCTTCAGGCCGTCCAGGATCACTTTGTTGGAGATTTCTGCCTGGCCATTACTCTGTGGATATGCCGGGGTGGAGTAATGGTTTCTGATGCCGTGCTCTTGGCAGAAGTCTCTGAAGGATTTGGAGTCGAACTGAGTCCCGTTATCCGAAATCAGGGTCCGGGGGATGCCGAACCTCGTAAGGATGTTTTTCCAAACGAAGTTCCTGGAGTCCCGGTCCGTGATGGAGGACAACGGCTCAGCCTCTATCCACTTGGTGAAGTAGTCCGTCGCCACTATCAGCCATCTCTTGTTCCCTGGAGCTCGGTGAAGAGGCCCCACAATGTCCAGGCCCCATTGAGCGAAGGGCCATGGGCTAGAGAGGGGACTCAGATCCTGTGCTGGCTGATGGAGTGAGTGGGAGAACTTCTGGCATTTCCTGGCGTAGACCTGGGCGTCCTTCTGCATGTAGGGCCACCAGTAACCCTGGCTGATTGCTCTGTAGGCCAATGACCGACCTCCAATATGGCTGCCGCAGATTCCTTCATGGATCTCGTACAGGAAGTCGTCCACTTTGGACGGGTGGACGCATTGGAGGTACGGACCCGTGAAGGATTTCCTGTAGAGTTTGCCTTCTGGAGAGAGCCAAAACCGTGCTGCCTTGAGCCTGATCTTGTGGGCTTCTGTCTTGTCTTCGGGGAGCTGGTCATCCTTCAAGTAGGCGACGATTGGATCCATCCAGCTGGGGCCGAGGTCAGCACAGAGGACAAGCCGAGATGAATGGAGTTCTAGACTTGACCTTGATACTGACCCGATCTCGATGGTCCTCTTCTTTCCTGCTTCAACAGCGGAGGCCAGGTTTGCAAGCGCATCTGCGTGCGTGTTGGTATCTCGGGAGATTTGCCTGACCTCGGCTCTCTGGAATTGGGAGAGTAGTTTTTTCGCAAGGGCCAAGTAGGCCGCCATCCTGTCGTCCCTAGCCTGGTAGTCCCCAGCGAGCTGGCTGGTTACCAGTTGAGAGTCGCTGAAGATCTCCAGATGCTGGGCTCCGAGGATTCGGGCGCTGTTCAACCCTGCAATCCTTGCTTCGTACTCTGCCACATTGTTCGTCGCTTTGAAGTCCAAGGTGAAGGCTTGCTCTATGACCAGTCCCTCTGGCGATTGGAGAACTATGCCGAGGCCTGCTCTCTTGGAGGTAGACGACCCGTCGACAAAGATCCTCCATGCCGAGGTGGGAGACTGCTGGACTTCTGTTTCTACTGGCTCTTGCCCTGTGCCCCCCAGTGCCGTGCCGAGCTGGGTCGGAGCCGGGCCGGGGGAGGCGAATTCGACAATGAAGTCTGCCAGGATCTGGGCTTTGATCGCAGTTCGGGGACGGTACTGAATGTCATACTGCCCCAGTTCAACTGCCCACTTTGATATGCGCCCTGAAAAGTCAGCTTTCTTGAACAATGACCGGAGTGGATGCTCCGTGATCACCACAATAGTGTGGGATTGAAAATAATGGGAGAGCTTGCGGGAGGCGGTAATGAGAGCCAACGCAAGCTTCTCCAACAGGAGGTACCTGGTCTCGGCATCGAGCAGTGTCTTGCTCGTGTAATAGATCGGCTTTTGAACTCCCTCGTCCTCCCTGATGAGGACGGAGCTCACTGCGTGATCCGAGACCGCAAGGTACAAATACAGAATCTCCCCCCGAGTTGGGGTAGAGAGTAATGGTGGTGACATCAAATAAGTTTTGAGTGCGGCCAATGCCTGGTCGCACTCAGGGGTCCATTGGAACTGCAGATTTTTTCTAAAAAGCTGGAAAAAAGGCTTGCACTTATCTGATGATCGGCTGATGAAGCGATTAAGTGCGGCGGCCATTCCTGTGAGCCTCTGAACTTCTTTCGTGGTGGAGGGACTCTGGATGCCCTGGATGGCAGTGATCTGGTCCGGATTGGCTTCTATCCCCCTCCGCGTCACCAAGCTGCCGAGGAACTTGCCAGAGGCTACGCCGAAGGCGCACTTGGAAGCGTTTAGCTTGAGCTTGTAGGCGCGAAGGATGCCGAAGACTTCGCCGAGATCCGTCAGATGGTCGCTGGAGCGCACAGATTTGACGACCATGTCGTCGATGTACACCTCCACCGATCGGCCGAGCTGGGCCTGGAACATCTTTGTGACGAGGCGCTGATAGGTCGCCCCCGCGTTCTTCAGCCCGAAGGGCATCACCTTATAGCAGTAAGTGCCGCGGGGGGTGATGAACGATGTTTTCTCCTCGTCGGGCTCGTAGAGCGGAATCTGATGATAGCCTCGGTAGGCGTCAAGGAAGCTCATTCGGTCGTGACCAGAGGTGGCGTCGATCAGTTGGTCAATCTTCGGGAGGGGGAAACTGTCCTTAGGGCAAGCCCTGTTCAGGTCGGTGAAGTCCACGCACACCCTCCACTTCCCAGTTTTCTTCTTGACGACCACCGTGTTGGCCAGCCATACCGGGTACTGTACTTCCCGGATGGCCCCTGCTTTTAGCAGGTTGTCGACCTCTTCGACGACCGCATCTGTCTGCTGTAGCCCGGTCCTGCGGGCCCTCTGCACTACTGGTTTGTGGTCGGGGTCGACGTTGAGCTTGTGGCACATGACCTCAGGGTCGACCCCGGGCATTTCACTTGGGTTCCAAGCGAAGACGTCCACATTCTGCATCAAGAACCGGGAGAGTTCGGCCCTTTCTTCGTCTGACAGCTGGGTGCCGATCAGGAAGAACCGGTCTGGGTCTGCCGGATCCAGTCTGACCTCGGCCAGGTCCTCGATGCTTTTCTTCTCAGGGTCCCGGCCGATCTCATCGAGGCCTTTCTCGAACTCGGCCAGGTTGACGCGCTCTGGCTCCTTCACGGCCGGGACTGCGGCCAGCATGCACTGCCTGGCTTGCTGCTGGTCTCCCTTCACTGTGACTACTTCCATCTTGCCTTCCTCGTTCTCATGGACGAACTTCAGCTTTTGGTGGAAGGAAGATGGAACTGCCTCTAGCTTGTGGAGCCACGTTCTACCCAGAATGACATTGTAGGGAGAAGGGGCGTCCACAACCAGAAAGTCGGCCGACACGGAGGCTCCGCCAACTTGGGTTTCCAAGGTGATTCTACCCTTGGGGTAGACTGGCGTGGCGGACAACCCTAGCAGAGGTGCACGGACCTCCGTGAGGTCTGCTTCGGAGAGCTTCATCCTCTTGAAGCAGTCGTAGTAGAGGACCTCGGAGGAGCTGCCGGAGTCGACGAGGATCCTCTTTACGGTGAAGTCTCTCAGCTTCATGGTGAGGAGCAGGGGGTCGTTGTGAGGGACCTGGACTCCCTCTAGATCTCGATCCGAGAACGAGATGGCTGGTCTGTCGCGGCGGGCTTTCTTGGACGCCGGAGCGAGGTCGGCTTTCATTACTTCTTTCTCGTGCGAAGCCCGCCTGGCTTCGGCACGGGTTTGGGAGCTTCCCCGGGATGAGGAAGCGGGAGCTGAGGACGCCAGATGGATCACGTTGATGATCTTCTCTGAGTCCTCGCTGTCTGGAGCTTGGGTTGCGCTCTGGTGGATCCGGCCCTCGCTGCCGCCGGCATCTCCTTCCTTGATGAACTCCGGGATGTGGCCCTCTTTGGCCAGCTTTTCCAGATACCACTGCAAAGTCCTGCATTCTTCGGTCCTGTGCCCGTTGCCCTTATGGAAGGAGCAGTAGAGCTTGCTTCGGGCTCCTTCGGTGGGTTCACTCTTCAGGGGCGGAGGATACTTGAAGAATGGCTTGGATTTGATTTTGGCCAGGATGCGGTAGATCGGCTCCTTGAAGACGACGTTGACGCTCTGACTGGCGCTGGAGGGAGGTCTGGGCTTCCAATTGCCCCCAGACCTGGACGACGAAGGCTTCGTCGCACTAGAGGCCCAGTCCCGCTTGGGCTCCTGCTTCTGGGAGGATCTCCCGCCTCTTTGCCGAGGCTGGCTGTTTTTCTGTTCGGGCTCCGGATGCCCGTCGCGATCCTTAGCTCGGATCTCGTCTTCCTCCCGGGCGATGAAGCGCTTCACCCGGGACATCAATTCTGACATGGACTCTGGGGTGTCCCCGGCCAAGTCCTTCCGCACGTCGATGCCGGGGATCAGGGCATGCTGGAAGGCGTAGATGGCTATCGCCTCTCTCGCGTCCTCGATCTGGCTGTAGATCGCCCAGAATCGGTGGGTGAACTTGGCGAGGGTTTCGCCCTGCTTCATTCTCAGGGCGATGAGGTCCCCTTCCTTCTTGGGGACGACGGCGTAGGCCTGGAACTTTTTCAGGAAGGAGAGCTGGAGCTCCTTCCAACTGGAAACTGACTGCTCCGGGAGGGAGCAGAACCACTTCAGGGGGAGGTCACCCAAACTGGAGGAGAAGATCTTGCAGTTTAGGTGACCCTCGTTTCCCCAAATGGACATCTTCTGGGAGAAGTGTCGGAGGTGCGCAGATGGATCGGACAGTCCGTCGCAGGGGACGAACCACGGGACGGAGAACTTCTTGGGCAAGGGGGTGTGCTCGATCTCTTTTGTGAAGGGAGAGCCCCCGAGATCAGTGTGACCACAGAGCTGCTTCTGGTCCCGCATGTCCAAGTTGCGCTGGAGAGCCAATCTGACGCGCTTGTCAAATCGCTCTTGCTCGTCATCCTTCTCTGGAGTCTGAGCTCGGGTCTTCCGCTTGGGATGGCTCGGGCTACGACGGCTATGGGTTCGGCCGCCTCGGCTGTGGTGACTTCGGCTGTTGCTCGAGCCTTCGTCATGGATCTGGCTCCGTTTCTGGTCCAGATGATGTCTGAGTTCCTCACGGGGAGGCTGGGCTGCCTTGCTGGGAGCATCCTTCTTTTTCCCTTGAGGCTCCGAGACCTCCCTCAAGGAGGCAGTTTGCACTGCCTTCAGCTGCTGCTGAAGCTCGCGAATCATTCGTTCTTGCTTCTGGAGTTGCTTCTGGAGGAGGGCAGCTTCAGGAGCCTCTCCAGGGGGTTGTGCGTGGCGCGTTTCTCCTACGGCCACGGCTTTGTCCTTCCGGGGACGCTCGTGCTGACGATCCTTGCGTCCGGGTGGCGCGACTTCTTCTGGTGAGATCGAGGCCTCGAGTCCCTCTTGGAGTGGGAACTCGATAAAGAGCTGGGAGCCTATGCGGCCCTCGCCTGCAGTCGTGCCATGCACCGTGTGGGAGCGTCCTTGAGGAGGGACGTCCGCTGGCGGTGGTGGCAGCTCGAGCGCTGCTCTTGAGGATTCTACGCCCCTCTTAGCTTTCGGAGGCATGGCTTCTGAGAGGTTGAGGTGAAGAAGGATTGTTTGGAAAGATTAGGAGAAGGTTGGGAAGGCTGGGATATTGCTTCCCCACAGACGGCGCCAATTGTAGGTGCAGAAAATTATGACCCACAATAAGAGGGTGCCTTACAGGACTTATCCGAGAAGATGATGATGTCTGGGATGTCTGGATGCCGTCCGGAAGCCTGAAAGAGAGTAGCAAACGGTCAGAGGACCCTGGCCTGAGCGGCGCAAGGCTCTCCGATGCCAAAGTCAGTGTGGGAACTGGAACGATGGAAGGAGAGGGAGAAGAGAGACAGAGTAAGGGCTCTGTGAATGGGATTGTCCGTACCTTGCATGGTGCATGAAGGTCTATTTATAGAGGATTGGATCGTATCTCTCAGAGAATATCTGGGTGTGGGTCCCATGATCTGACTGGGAAGTCATGATCAGCCCACAAAGTAATAAATGCAGTCTAATCCGGCCCACTCAGCATTTAATGCTAGTCGGGTCAGCCCACATTGCATTAAATGCGTGTCTTGTTGGGCCAGATTGTGTTGGGCGCCTTTGGCGGTTGGAAGTACCAGCGGATCTTCCCTCGGGCCTTGCCCTGATGTGGCCTCAGCCGCTGGATGCTGCCATGTGGCGATCTGGTGAAGATAGTGGGCGGCTGGATGTCGTGTCTGTCCCACTAGCTCGTGACCCTATCCCTCCACGTGCCTGGTGACGTGGGGGATGAGGGGACCAAGCGGATGTTCCTTCTTGCTTCGGTTACTGTCCTGGCTTCTTCAGCCGAGGTGGCTTCAGCCGAGGTAAGGCTCTCTGCGGAGATGGCATCCGGGGTGGCCCTGCCGGGGTGGACTCTTTGCCGAGATGATGCCCGAGGTGGTCCAGTTCGGCGCTTGTGGCCTGGAGATGCCTGGTGTCGGCCAAGGCCTCTGCCCTGGTAGCCGGGATGAGATCGGTGCCACGTAGATGGCACGCGGATGGCACGTGAGAATGCTTAGCCCCATCTGATGGCTGTGATTAGCTTAATCCTGTAGCTCTGGAAATTTCCCCACACAGGCGCCAATAAGTTTTTCACAACTTTTGTCAACGCGGTCTTACTTGTGTCGATAAAAGTAGCAATTTTCTGTGAGTTTTGCCAACTCAATCCAAATATGCATCGGAAATAAGTTTTTTACCAATGACAATTTTCACTGCATCGGCAAATAGTGTCGGGAAATGTTTTCTACAACTTTTTCCAACGCGGTCTTACTTGCGTCGGTAAAACACTACTAGAAAAAAGACTTTTTATATCGGTTACAAAAACTTCCTTATATCGGTTTTTCATAAAACCGATATAATATCTTCGGTCAATATTTTTTATATCGGTTAATAATTTTTTATATCGGTTACATTGTAACCGATATAATAATCGCTATATATCATATCAGTTAACAAAGATTCGATATTAATTGATATATTTTATATCGGTTATTATTAAACCGATATTATATACACTTCTAAAATACACTTATTTATATCGGTTTTAAAAATTTATTAATATCGGTTATTAGTAAAACCGATATTATATACACTACTATAAAAATACAATGATTTATATCGGTTTTAAAAATTAGTAATATCGGTTATTAGTAAAACCGATATAATATGTCCCTTTCATTACTCAATATATATAATCCGTTTTTTGCGACGAACATTAAACGTCGGTAAGTTTCCCACATTTTTTTCCGTCTCCCGCCTCCAAAAAGCCCTATTTTCGCTCTCTCTGCTATTTCTCTCTTCCGCGGCTCTCTGCGCTCTCTCTCTCTTCTCTCGTTCTCTGCTCTCTCTGCTATTTCTCTCTCTCTCTGCTCTCTGTCTCTCTCGCTCACTCTTGCTCTATCGCTCGATCTCTCTGCTCTCTCTCTCGATCTGCTCTTTCTCTATCTCTCTGCTCTCTCTTTTTTACTCTCTCGCTCTCTCTTCTGTAAGGCTCATCGCCGAGGGTGAGCCTGGCCGATCGCAATTTCCCCCGGATCTGCATCTGGGAATCAGACGGCGCGGCCGGGGACATCACCTTCGATATCATCGACGATGTGCAGGCGTCGAAATTTTATTGTGACGGCACCGGATTGGATCACGGCCAAACGGTGGCGGCAGCGACGGCTGCTCCGCAGAGAAGGGGCCCTTGCTGTTTTAAAGGGGAGACGAAGAGGCCCGGGCAGACGATTTCTAAAGGGCATAAGAATTATGATTTGATGCTTAATCTGCAAAAGGGGATAAGGTAATTGAATTTGTGGGTTTGGTGTTGAAGGGCGAGTGTTCTGTGATTTTGTTTGAAGGCATTGGTTGGTTGATTTTGAATTTTGCAAATTGGGGTTTGTTTGAATTGCAGCTATTCAGTTGGGAAATCAGCTTCTAGGTAGATGCGTGAGCTGAGGCAGGCGGATTTCGATCCCAGAGAGAAGTTCTGGTCGTGGTTTCCGCCTCCCTCGCATCAGTCCGTGGAGTTTCAATGGAAGGACTACTGTCCCATGGTTTTCAGGTAGAAAAAGTCTACAGGGACCGAAAATCGGTCCCTGAAAAGGGCCTGAAAGGCCCTTATCCGTTGGATCAAGGGCAGTCCCTTGATCCAACGGATAAGGGCCTTTCAGGCCCTTTTTCAGGGACCGATTTTCGGTCCCTGTAGCAGGGTTGTTTCAGGTATGGATGGATTTTCATGTTAGTTTTGATTTTGAATAATTACCATGAATGTGGAATGGATGCTCTTACCCATTTTATAATTGTTACTGCTATTAAGTCATAATTACAAGAACAATATTATGTTCCATGCTCCCTTTTAAGCTGGATGGCTTCTCTATTAAAGACAGCACTGGGACTCTTGGGAAAATGAGCATTTTCATGATTTATTGTAACACATGATTTAAGAATAGCAGATGTGAGTTGGATAGAGGAGAAAATTCAAACAACCCAAAAATGGTAAGCTACACTTTCAATCATTACACAAATGGGGAGATGGACAGTGACAATATTACCATAGAAGCTTACTTTGATCAATTTTGTATTATTTTATTATCTCATAGCAACATCTCAGCAAGCATGAAGTTGTTGCTTCTGTAAGATTCCATGGGTGAATTTAGGAGTGTGGAATAAGTTACCTCTTTTTCCTAGAAATGTTTTACTCTTGAATCTTTGAGCCATATATCATTGTGTGAAAAAGTAAATGGTTAATGAGGCCAACTTTGATTTATCAAGAGTGGTTAGTTAGAATGTACTCACTGCGCTCGGCAGCCACCAACCATCTATCAGAAGCATGTATAAAAAGAAAAGAAAAGAGCAAGCCTGTAAAGCCAGTGCAATGGACTGCATCTGTTCTGCTGGTTCTTGATGAACAAAAAGGAAGGACCTAGGAACAAGGGTACATCCATTTGAAAGATCTGTGAACAAGGTATGGCCCTTAGAGAAATTGGTTTAGAATGCATCAAATCCTAAATCCATATCCTTGTAAATCATTTTTCTAGAAACAGGTTGAAGACCGATGTTTGGGAGGGATTTGTCCAACTGATTTCACTTTCTTAGCCAATGCCAAAACCGTTGTGTATCTTGCAATATCTCAATTTTTCACTGATGTATGGGTCTGCTTCAGCCCATTTTTACTATAAGGACTTTTGAAAAAAAAACATCAGAAAATAAATAACTACAATTTTGATTTCTTTTAGAGTGCTTTAGACGTAAAGAACATATAAAATAAAGTTGGTGAGACTAATTTCCATTATGTTTTGTGTTGGACCGAAAACAGAAAATTGGCAGCAACTGAACCTCTCTGATGGTGATATGACAAAATGACTTGAAAAAAAGGATGTTTGAAAAATAAGAAATTCTCTTAACTGTTGGGTAAACTTGGTGTTTCAGCAGGTTAATACCATTTCCTATTGAATTTGACATTTTGGGTGGTTTGGGCCTGTTTGGATTCGGTGCAGGAGTCAGATCCTTATTAGATTAGGCAATTAGATCAGCTAATTGTTAAGATAATGGAATGGAGGGTGAAATTGGGTCATACAATGAATGACAAACTGACCCAAAACCAAATAGTTGGAACCAGTTGAATTTATTAGCTTGCCAGAATGAGTGAATCAAAAACTAAAGACCTTGATAATATAATGTGCATTAAAGATGAAAAGATCGGATCTTGGTGAAAGAAAAGGATGTCATACTTGGATGATAAACACATTTGAAAGAACTATTAAATACAAGAGATGAGAATGAAGTTAATTACAAGTCATAACTAAATTAGAGTATGATCAATGCAATATCGTATTTTGGAGAGATAATAGGTCTGATATTCCTAAGGTTTGATTTATCATCTCTCCTTATTCATTTTCCTCTAAGCCTTTAAATTTGTTTCTTCAATTGCCTGGATATCAACAAAATAGTTTTTAGGTCATATTTGGCAATCAAATCCTTGAGGATTCCTCATCGATTTCCCCCGAGGACTTGAGAAATTCACATTTGGCAATTGTAAATCCTTGAGGATGTGGTCTAGTGGAAACCCTCGTTTTTTAGGATTTTCAAGTTTGACTTTTCCCATAGGATTTAAAAGTCCTCAATTATGGACTTACACCTTAATACCGATTTTCTTCAGCTATACATACCGATAACAATGTAAAATCCTCAACTATACAAATGCTCAGTGAAGATTCTTCAAATCTACGATAGTGAATAAATTCTCATATTTGAGGTCTCCTCATCGTTGGCAAACGTGCCCTTAAAGATAGGAAGACGGATTTGAAAAGAACATGCGAATAGTATTTTGATTTTAAGATTTGATTTAGGTGATGGCGCATTCATTTTTCATCTCACATTATTCATTTTCTTTGAAGTGTTTGTTTCTTCAATTGCACCCTCTTTGCTTTCAATAATTCAAAGAATTGTATCTTTAAAAGTGGTTAAAAATGAAGAAATAAAGATAAATATATAAAATAACTGTCAAATAATCTCTCCCCTTTAATAAATACTGAATAAAAGGGAGATGAAAAATGATTTCTGCCCATCACCAATTCACCATACGGAACTAGGGGTAAGTAGATTTCACCAAGCCACCAAGGTAAATTTCCTAGTTTCACCCCTGCTCATGATCACCCTAGTGATCTATCCTTTATCACTCATAATAATCTTTTTTTTAACCCATTGGCCACTAATTTTTATGTATTTAATTTTCCTAAGACAATGTTTTTTTGGTAGGAGGCAAAAATTCTTACTTTGCCAGCATACCTAACATCAATTTTTTTTACTTTACTCATGTTTTATTGATTACAACAAATGTGAAAAGCAAAGGTAAATATATAAAATAACCATAAACTAATCTCTCCCCTTTAATAAATACAATATCAAAGGGAGATGAAAAATGAATCTGCCCATCACCATGCAGAACTAGGGGTAAGTAGATTGCCCCAAGGTAAATTTCGTGGTTTCACCCTTGCTCATGATCACCTTAGTGATTTATCTTTCGCCACTCTTAATAATCTTTCCTTGGACCGTGATTGCCACCAATTTTTATGTATTCAGCTCCCATACAAACAAATGGGTCCTAAGATAATGTTTGTTCTGTAGGAGGTAAAGTAAAATATATGAAAAAGTAATCTTAATTGTCAAAACTTTTACTTTACTCATATTTGGTTGGTCACAACAAAATCTGAAAAGTAAAGTCCAGCTGCCAATTTTTCTTTTTACTTATCTATCAAAACTTCTACTATATAAAACACAAATAGTGTGTTTACTTTACCACTTTGTTGGCTGGTCATCTCACTTCAAATTACTCTACCTCATGAAAACAAATGCATTCTCACTTTATCGGAAAATATACTCCTTTCCACCAAATTGATTTGAAAATTACTTTACATTATTTTTCCTAGAAACAATTTAAACATGCCGTTAGAGGTCATTTGTTTGCTCTCATTTACATATGTAAATTATTCGCATGTGTAACGGTCATGCATCATAACATTTGTTTGGACTGATTTAGGTATGTGGTGCATAATCAAGTGTGAAAATGATGTGTAATAAGGTCATTTACACAACAATATCACAAGAATGTGATATCACACACACCCCTCTTGCAAAAAGATGTTAGTACAATCCAAAATTCAGTATTGTTTCATGTGGGTCCCATTAACTACCTTTATTTATTTATTTTCATTTTGTGGGCCTAATATTTGTAAGTCAAATTGTTCAACTTGTTTATTGGATAACAAACCCCAAGACCTTGAAGCTGATTGTCTTAGATTTTGATAGATATTGATTGCTTTGTGAAAAAGTCTAATAATATATAGAATCTTGTACACTGTGAATACATGTTTAGAAACAGAATAGTATGAGATCTGATCTAATTACACCCAGGCCAGCTCTATTTACACCCAATCAATCTTTGACTTGTGTTGTCCAATCAATCATGATGTGCATAGCATACCCATTTCATATCTTTGAGGATTGTCTTTTCTATTACTTGAGTCTGGTGTGCTGGAATGTTGTGTTGCCTTATCTTTTTGGTCAACCTTCTCAAACTGCTCTTGTATGTTTGACGTGTGATGACATGTTGTGTGATGACCTGTGTGGTCCACCAACTTGTGGTCTTCCTTATTTCTTACTACTTATTAATGATACTTGGATCTAAACAATATTAGCCATGCAATCAGATCATTTGATTTTTATTAGGTTGGGTTTACTGAACATTGTTAGCCTTGAAATTAGATTCCCTAAGCTTGTTAGATGAATGTTGCATCTTATTTGGCAGATCATTTCCTTTTTTGTTCTTTAATTACTATTTCAAATACTAGTCTCATTGAGGACTGGAAATTATTGTACTATGTGCAAGCCCCAATTCTAATTCACATGTGAGTTAATTTATATCTCTTTAAAAAAAAAGATTTTTTTTTGCAGGAAGGAAAGAGTAGCTAGCTTGTATGAGGATAACCCTTCAATTGCAAATAAAGATTTAGATCATGACGAAGTAGCCTTGGTATGTGGTATAATTATATTTGTATTGCATGATTTTATTAACCATCAAATATAGTGACGAATACATACTATCACGAACATGGATTGACTTTGATTTTTTTATACTGATTCTTGGTTGTGATAATCGTGGATGCGTAAAAGGCATGGGTGACGGAGTTTCAAAGACCTCCATCAAGTATTTAGATCCTTACAAGAAAGCATTACAAAAGGAACAGGAATCGCAAGTTATCCTACAAGCTCAAGTGGATAAATTGGAAAAACAAAGAGACAGAGCATTCTTGCATTTATGATTTCAGAATATGCTCCTTAGGTACTTCCCATACATTGTTATTTACATTTTGATCGGTTTTGGAGGTTAGGCGTCAGAGTTTGGATCTACTATCCCCATCATTGGCTTCACAAACATTTTTTTTTCAGTCAGTAGCATTCAAAAATCTTGAGAACTATAAATATACATTGTTTGAATGGTCAGAAGTAGAAGATGAGAAACCAGAGGAAAGATACATGGGATGACTGAAAATAAACTGTGTTATACATGTGACTGTGAGCAACACTTAAGTTAGTTAAAAAAAATGTTCTCTATTTGAGAAAAAAAAATCTGTACCTAATCAGATTTTACTCAACTGCATCACGACTTATGAACCGCCTGCCACCCATAATGCCTTCTCTGAACCTAATCAATAACAAAGGCCAATCAGATTAGTCAGGTCATGATTTCAAACTAACTGAGCCAGGCATACTCAAAAACTCAAAAGTGTTACCCCAAGCTTGGCCTGACCTTGACAAGGAGTAAAAAAAAGTAAACTGTTCCATAGGATGGACCTTACTGGTGAGCATCCATGTTGTTCCATAGGAATGACCCTATTGGTGAGCATCCATTTTGAACTAACTGAGCCCATTTGGCAACTTTTTACTAAATTCAGCAGAACTCAAAGTAAAGGGGGTTTTCATTGAAGTAGTAGTAAAGATGTGAACAGTAAAGGGCCTAAGATGAAGATGTATACGAGGACCATTACTTTTCCACAATTTAATCTTCTCTGCAACACCAAGATACACAGATACAGCATCCCAAATAAAAAATGAAGTATCAAGATACACTACAACATGATCCATAGCCCGGGCACCATAGTAGAATTTACTAGGATGATGAGTGGATGAGTGGGTAATCATTTCTTATCAAAGGTGAGTACTTAAATTTAATGCCAGTAAATTTTTTTTTTGATTTTTGTTCCTCACCTGAATGCATATTAGTTTTCACACTCTAGCAACTATACCCTGAACCATAAAGGGAATTCAGTTGTGCATATGACATCCTTAATCATATGTTAATCTTGCTATTTTTTTATGCAGGTTGAATGAAAATTACAACTCAATTTTATTGAAAGAGTCCATGCAGTTAGGATGCAACCAATATGAAGGCCAAGTATGTAGTCTCTTTCGCACACAAGTTTGGAATAATGACATTATGTTGGATATAGAAATGAATGAACATAAGTTTTTTTGGTGCATCTTTCTAGTGTGTTGGGGTATTAAAGTGCTATGGTCAAATGGTGTATGACTGATGACGTAGTGGTGAATGACTTTGTAGTGTGTTGGGGCATTGGGTTGTTTATATGAAGTGTTTTTTTTTTTTTGTCATGTACAGGTACTAGCAGGTTGTAAAAAAAAATTACATGTCACACGTACAGGGGAGACTATGCCGAAATTTCGAGAAAATCTTTCCAGGTACATCCCATGGTTTTTGGGTCTACAAAGATGTGAACCTTTTCTATGAACCACTTTACTTCATTTAAGTTGTGTTTGAATGCATATGGTGGCTGTTTTTACCAGGAAATCTCATTTTACTGTATAGTTCTTCATGCATGAGATAGGAAGCATATATATATACAAAGGTTTTTGTTGTTTAGAAGTTAGTATTTTGAGGTATATTGCATGTTTTTTTATCGTGGTACAGCAGGTTTTTTTTATATTAAAAAAAAATAAATTGTGAAATTATATCGGTTTTTAATGAAACCGATATAACAAACCAATTACATATTTTTTATATCGGTTATTCTTAATCAATTATATCGGTTATAATTTAACCGATATAATAAACCATATGAAACCGATATAACAAACCAATTATATATTTTTTATATCGGTTATTCTTAATCAATTATATCGGTTATTATGAAACCGATATAAAAAATCATATGAAACCGATATAACATATATTAATTATGTCGGTTTGGCTATAAGTTATATCGGTTTTACAATAATTTATGATATAAATACATATGATATTACATCGCTTTAGGCTTAACCGATATAAAATATTGCACTTATTATATCGGTTCTGTTTATCTTTTATATCGGGGGCACTTATATCGGTTTGAAATTCACTCGAAAACCGATATAATATGTCTTTTATATCGGTTTTTAGCCGATATAAAAACCCTTTTTTCTAGTAGTGAAAGTAGCAATTCTCTGTGACTTTTGCCAACGCAAATTTTCACTTCGTCGGGAAATAGTGTCGGGAAAGGTAAGTTTGTCATAGATGGGGCTTTGCGGACGCAACTCATGCTTGGCAATGGTGTGAATAAAAACTCAGAGCTTTCCCAATGCACACCTGTGCGTCGCCAGTAGGCAAAATAATTGCCAACGCATTATTGTGTCGCCATTAGAAAAACCCGCGTCGGCAAAACCTTCCCTCTCTTTTGAGGGGATTTTTTGTTAGCGCCAATGTGGTTTCCACAGCTTTTGCCAACGCGGTCTTACTTGCGTCGGTAAAAGTAGCAATTTCTGTGACTTTTGCCAATGCAATCCAAATATGCGTTGGAAATAAGACTTTTACCAACACAGATTCTCACTGCGTCGGCAAAAAGCGTCGGGAAAGGTGGAGTTTGTTGTAGTGGAGCCCTACAAAACTGCCATAGACGTCACTGAGACCAGCCAGGATATCCACACCCTCAGGCATCTCTTTATAAATGTCATTCATAGTTTCTTTCCAGATCTAATACATCAACTAGAGATAAACAAAACATGACCAAGTAAACAAAACTACAGAATAATTTAAATATCCTAAATAAGCTGGTCAATTTTGATAATTAATAACTAGATGACCGTAAAGTTATTTATTAAAACGCAGAAAAATGTACAGAGAAACAGTTGAGATTTATGGACTAAATCTTTACTGAATTTCTTTTGATATATTCGTGCAACTTGATGTATGAAGGAGATGAAAATATGCTCCATAGAATTAAACCGCACGCTCAGTGACACCGCTGATTTAGGATACACCTTGGTGTGCTACATAGCATACCTAAAGAGGTTAAGAGTTTTCTAATGCCATAACACAGTCTTCTAAATGGTTGACTAGGTTTCACCAAAAACACATTAATGGATGAACACATATGTAACGCCCCACCCTATACACATGCATGATATTGTCCACGTTACAACATAACTCATTGATTATTACACACTATAAACTATGGAGTATTGTAGAGTTTTCTCCCCCAGACTTGAACTCTCTCAATCTATAGATTTAATTGACTAGACTTCTATGAAGAGAAGCCACCTGATATTTGTAGATATCACACATCGTCAGATTGAAAGTCTTAAACAAGTTTGTTGAATGGTTCCACCATATTACACCACTATGATTTTCTTTGGTGTCTTTCCAAAACGACCATCATGCTTTATTGGTGATCATCATCTATCAATAGAGTTTATCACATCGCATCCCGCTCTTTTTGAATCTATCAGAGCCGGTAAACCACTAGAGCCAATATGTCATGATTTCTGCCAGAAGCGTGGGGATCATGTGGGTTGACAAAAGGACAAGATTTAGAGGGTTAGATGAATATGTGGACGATTACAACGATAGTTGGATATTCTTGATTGTCCTTCCAATGTGTGGATCTCATCTTCACATAACGGATCAACAATTGGAGTCCAGGTGAGTGTGGAGAGCAAAAAAGAATGTTGGCTGTTAATTTAGGTGAAAAGTTTTAACTTTGCTAATGTGGCAGTGCTGTACTGTTGTTTATGTGGAACCATCCGTGGGTCATCAGATCTGACACCTAGATGCAGATCAGGTGCTAGTATTTTTTTTTTTTTTTAGTACTGTCAGGAGGTTGCCCCCCTTTGAAGATGTGAGTTATGCAGGCAATAGGTGAACAAATTAAAATAATTTTGGTAGCAATATGGATTAGCCTCTTTACATGGGACTGGGGAGGTTGCTAGGCCTAGCTTGGCTCAAAGGGACCTATGCAACCACCCAAAAATGGTGGGCATTTAAGAGAGCACAATGAAGGCGGTGTTGCAGAGCACCATCGCTTTCCATAACCTTTTCTCAAGAACAATGGTTGGAAAGAACTTGTGTAGAAAAACCTTTTTTGTTTCTTCTGTCCTTATCTTCTTCAAGAAGTCTATCAAACACCTCTCCTTCGCTTATCTACAATGCCAATAGTCACTCAACCCACATTCAAGCTCTTTTGCAGAACAAGATATCTCAATCTCCGCCTCCTTGAGAACGATTCAGAAAAACACCATGGAAGTATTGAAATCGATCAACGGTTTGACAGTTCAAGTTGTTATGATCAAATGGTTTCAACACGACGTACTCAGCTTCATCAGTATCTTACAATCCAACTCCTCCTTCAAGAAAAGAAAATATGGGGAAGTGAAGCATGAGAGAAGATAGCTGTGAAGAAGTTGGTGAGAGGGTTGAATCAAAGGAGGGAGTGTTAGGATTCTAGTTGTTGGCTAATTCATTGGTTATGGACAAAACTGGGTTCTTTCACAATTGTATTTTAATTTAGAATGGACTGCTCGGATTAAGGAATCAGAGAAGAACACAATTACAGGAAAAGAAGAATTCAGAGTCTTCTCGTGAGCAATCTTTCCTGACAGAGTTCGCTCGAGCGAACCTCATGTTCGCTCGAGCCTCATCTTGCCTTTGCTCGACTCATGTTATACAGAGAAGAGGTCGCTCGAGCGAACCTCATGTTCGCTCGAGCGAACTTGGGCGAATTTGAAGTTCCCATCTGGAAACTACTTCCTATTTTCTCTCAAGAGCCCTATTCTATTTCAATCTCAATATAACTCTTGAGGCTCATTTTTAGGCTTATTTATAGCCTTTATCTCTCTATTCCAAAGTACTTCTCATCAATACAACTCATCTGAGAAGATTCTGAGAGATCCATCATCCATCCGAAGCTTTTAGTTGCTGTGCTGAAGATCAAGCTTTGGTTCTGATTCCATACTACTCTGCTGAAGTAGAGAATCCTTGAAGACGACTTCAAGGAGTTTGTTCAAGCACGGTTGAAGGTGAACGACGACCTGTCGACAAGATTCGAGCAGTCCTTAGGTTGAGTTACCAACTGGGAAGGGTTGTAAGCATCTCTTGTAACTTTCGTTTTACAATAGTGCTTGGTTGTCTGTTCGCCTAGACAGTAAGGCCCGTGGTTTTTTTCCGAGTAGGGTTTTCCACGTATAAAATCATGTGTCCTTCTTGTTGTGTGGATTGATTACTTTTAATTGGATTTAGGATTAATTATTAGTTTAATCACCTGTGGATTGATAACTAATAGAGATCTGTTAATTGGGACCTCAGCCTGTATTAAGGCAGGTTTTTCAATTGGTATCAGAACAGGTTGCACTAATCTATTGTGTGATCTATTTTCACTAATCTCTAATGGATATCAATGAAGAATGAATGTCTACAAACAAGCCCCCTCTCTTAGATGGAACCAATTATCCTTACTGGAAAGTAAGAATGATTGTTTTTCTTCGAGCAATAGATGATCAAGTCTGGGACATAGTTGTAGAGGGATACACAGATCCCACTATTGTTGTTGAAGGACAGACTAGACCCAAACCCAAAGCCCAATGGTCATCTGATGAAAAGACTAGGTCCAATTGCAACAATAAAGCAGTTAATGCAATTTACAATGGAATTACTGCAACTGAATTTCATAGAATTTCTGCGTGCTCTACTGCTAATTAAGGCTGCCTGGGATTTATTGCAAACTGTTCATGAGGGAACATACACTGTCAAGCAAACTAAACTCCAAAATTTGACAACCGCTTTTGAGACGATTCACATGAAAGATGCTGAAACTTTTGATGAATTCAACACAAAACTCACCAAGATTGTGAATTCATGCTTTAACCTGGGAGAACCTATTCCTCAATTTAAAACTGTCAAGAAAATTTTGAGGTCCCTCCCAGAACTGATTTCGTCCAAAGGTAGTTGCCATTGAGGAGCATCAGGATCTCAATTCTATAAGCGTTGAAGAACTTGTAGGCAATTTGCAAACCTTCGAGGCAAATCATTGTCAACAGAAAATGGGGAAGGACATTGCACTTTTGTCTTCAAATTCAGTTGATGATCCTGAAAATTGTGATTCTGACAATGAATTAGATGATGCACAACTTGAGGCTAATTATGCTAGAAGATTTAATAAGCTGTGGAAAAACAAAAAGCCTTTTATCAAAAAGGATTCTTCGAATCCAAAGACACTGTCAAAAGGAAAATTTGTACCTAGATCGGAACAAAATAAATCTAAGGGTACACCAAAGCCAATCAAATGCTTTGAATGTCAAGGATATGGTCACACTGCTGCAAAGTATGCAAATCGAAGAGAAACGAATAAAAGTAAGGCTTTAAATGTTGCTTGGAATGAAGAATCTGATGAAGAAGAATCTGAACCTGATTCACCTTTAAGTGAGTCTGGAAAATATGTTGCTTTTGTGGCCTTTTCTAACTCTTCTATGTAGGAATCTAAGTCAGAGGATGATTTTGATATAAATGAAATTTCTGATGGAGAAAAAGAAGGTGATGAAGATTATCAAAAGCTTTTTCTAGAATCTGACAGAATGTCAAAACTTAGTGAGAAAAGAGCCTTAAAATTAAAAGCAATTGAAGAAAAGAATACATCATTGCAAGCGACATTGATCGAATCTCAGTCTAAGGTAAAGCAGTTAGAAGATCAACGCGCTATCTTGTCTGACAAGTTGATTCTTGCAGGTCAAGAGTATGATCGTATGCAACAAAAAATTCAAAAAGCTGATTCTGAATTAGTACTTTTGGGAAAAAAGTTGAACTCTTGCAAATCTGAAAAAGAGAATCTAGCTGGAAAACTAAAGATGGGTCTTTCTGAGTTGGAATCAGCAAAAGCTTCAATAAATCGGATGAATACAGGATCATTAAAGCTCAACGAGAGTCTTGGATACCAACAGTCTACTTCTTCAAAATCAGGGCTTGGTTTTATTCATGGCGCTTCTTCATCAAAGGACAAAGGTAAGTCGGTTTTTGTTCAAGGACCTACTATGACTACTATGCCTCCGAATTATTCAAATACTGCACATTCGCCAAATCATTATAATAGATATGTGTCTAAATCGCAATCTGATCCCATATGTCATTTTTGTGGGATTAAAGGACACATAAGACCACATTGTAACAAATTTAAAAATCTTTCAACGAAATCAGCGGAGGAAGCAATACGTTTCTCCTCAACAGGTCAGGACTAGAACCATCTGGATTCGTAAATCTGACCTACGCTGTAATGTGGTCCTAACTGCACTCAGTGCAACTGAATCGGATATTGTGTGGTACTTGGATAGTGGCTGTTCTAGGTATATGACAGGGAACAAAGTATTATTTACCTCTGTTGACGACTATGATGGTGGAACTGTTCATTTCGGAGATGGAGGTAAGGCAAAGGTCATTGGTAAAGGATCTGTCTCAATTCCAGGTATGTCTCATTTGAAAAATATTTATTTGGTTGATGGGCTTAAGACAAATCTTCTAAGTATAAGCCAATTGTGTGATAACAAATATGAAGTTCACTTTTCTGCTAATGAGTGCATCAATATTGTTGACAAAAAGGGAAAATCTGTGTTACATGGTAAAAGAAATTCTGATAATTGTTATGTGGTTGCTACAGAAAATGATATATCTTGCAACTCTGCAATGATAAGTGATATTGACTTGTGGCATCAAAGGCTAGGGCATGTGAACTACAAACACTTGGAAAAGTTATCAAAACTTGAACTTGTTCGGGGTTTGCCTACACTTCATAAAGACCCGAATAGTGTTTGTGGCCCATGCCAAGTTGGGAAACAAATTAGAGCTCCACATAAAAAGATTGACTCTCTTACTACCAAAAGACCTTTAGAGCTGTTACATATGGATCTCATAGGACCAACTAAGTTTGAAAGTATTGGCGGTAAAAAATATATATTTTTAACCATTGATGATTTTTCTAGAATAACTTGGGTTCGGTTTTTATGATAAATCTGAAACTTTTACTGCTTTTAATGACTTATGGTCTTTGCTTATTGAAGAAAAAGGAAAACAATTTGGAGGAATTTTGAAAATTCGCTCAGATCATGGATCTAAATTTCAGATTTTTGATTTCTCTACCTTTTGCACAAAACATGGCATCAAACATGAATTTTCTGCACAGAAAACACCACAACAAAATGGAGTGGTAGAAAGAAAAAATAGAATGGTTCAAGAAATGGCACGGGTTATGTTGCATAGCAATAATATTCCGCAACAATTTTGGGCTGAAGCATTAAACAGCTGTTTATGTGATTAACCGTGTCTATCTTCGTCCCGGCACAAAAACCAACCCATATGAAAAATGGACTGGAGTCAAGCCAAACATCAAATATTTTCGAACTTTTGGTAGCAAGTGTTATATCTTACGGGATAGAGAACACTTAACGAAATTTGACTCTCGAAGTGATGATGGAATTCTACTTGGCTACTCTTTGACAAGTAAAGCATATCGGGTTTTTCACATTAAGAAATCAATCGTCATGGAGTCCATCAATGTGGTTGTAGATGATGCTGGTACATCTGATTGTTTTTCTGATGATGATAAAGGTATGACTTTTACTCCTTCTTCTGAACAGGTTATGAATAACAATGAGGACAATTCTTCTCCGCCTGAATCTGAAACTGAGACGAAAAAGGAAACTAATGCAACTACTGCACCTTCGAGTCCAAAGAAATCATCAGAATCAATTGTGTCGGGTATCATTTGTCAATTCGAAGAGAAAAGTGCTACAAAAAGCTCAAAAACTACCATCAATCTCTTAAAAAAGTTGCAACTTCATCTTCTGTACATCCACGATCCCAAAACGGACAAGTTCTCAAAGATCACCCACTGGATAAAGTGATAGGTGAGATCTCAGCTCCTTTAAAAACCAGACAACAGGTACGTGATGAGGTAAGTCACTTATGTTATGCTTCTTCTTTAGAACCAAAGAATGTTAAAGATGCTCTTGTTGATGATTGTTGGATTAATGCTATGCATGATGAAATTGCTGAATTTGAAAGAAATCGTGTTTGGAAGCTTGTCCCTAGACCCTATCACACAAATGTCATCGGTACAAAATGGATTTTTAAAAATAAAACCAATGAGGGTCAAGTGATTAGGAACAAAGCACGCCTAGTCGCTCAGGGGTATACTCAAGTTGAAGGCATTGATTTTGATGAAACATTTGCCCCTGTTGCTAGACTTGAGTCAGTTAGATTGTTACTTGCTATTGCTTGCTTTTTGAACATCAAATTGTTTCAAATGGATGTGAGAAGTGCATTTCTAAATGATTTTTTAAATGAGGAAGTTTTTGTTGAACAACCAAAAGGATTTTAAGATCCTCATTTTCTTGATCATGTTTACAAGTTAAGAAAAGCCCTTTATGGTCTCAAACATGCACCAAGAGCCTGGTATGAAAGATTAACAATGTTTTTGATTGAGCATGGTTTTAAAAGAGGGACTGTTGACAAGACCTTGTTCATCAAACAAGACAAGAAAAACATTGTTATTGCACAGGTCTATGTCGATGATATCATTTTCGGTTCAACTTCCGAGCTCTTATCAGATAAATTTGCTCAAAAAATGGCTAGTGAGTTTGAAATGAGCATGGTTGGTGAACTTTCATTCTTTCTGGGTCTACAAATCAAGCAAACTCCTTCTGGTATATTCATCTCTCAGCCTAAATATGCTAGAGAATTATTAAAAAAGTTTGGTATGCAGTCATCGAAACATGTTAGAACTCCCATGAGCACAACTATCAAAATCAGCCTTGATAAAGATGGCATGGACATTGATGAGAAGCTCTACAGAAGTATGATAGGGAGTCTTCTCTACCTTATTACAAGTCGTCCGGATATCGCTTACAGTGTTGGTGTTTGCGCGCGATACCAGTCTAAACCAAAACTATCTCATGTTCAAGCAACCAAACGAATTCTGAAATATATAAATGGAACCATTGAATATGGCATATGGATGTCCAAGCATACCAACACTTCAATTGTTGGTTTTTCGGATGCTGATTGGGCTGGGTGTGTTGATGATAGGAAAAGTACTTCTGGTGGTTGCTTCTTTGTTGGAAATAATTTGGTGGCTTGGCACAGTAAGAAGCAAACCTCGACGTCTTTGTCGACTGCTGAAGCTGAATATATTGCTGCTGGAAGTTGTTGTACACAACTTCTATGGATGAAACAGATGCTGAAAGATTATGGAATTGCTCAAGAAACAATGACTGTGTTTTGTGATACTCAGAGTGCTATTGACATTTCCAAAAATCCGGTACAACACTCCTGAACTAAACATATAGATATAAGGCACCATTTCATTCGTGATCTTGTGGAGGAGGAAATAGTCTCTTTGCATCATATTTCTACTGATAAACGATTGGCAGACATTTTTACAAAACCATTGGATGGAATACGGTTTGAATCTCTACGTAAATCACTAGGGATTTATCTTATTCCCTAAACTCCATACATTTTTTGTTTATTTAAGTGCACACTCACAATTCTCACTTGACCAAGATTGTTTTTGAAAATTTTTTTGCACTTCACAGATCGTATTTTTCGATTCTCTCACGACTTTCTTCGTCTTTATTTTTTGAGAGATGTTAAGGAAATCAGATTAAACCGGAGGATCAGGGCTACCTACGATTATGTGTGATAACTACCACTTGATTGGTAATTTTCATTTGGAGAAGGCTACCATTTTCGATAGTGTGAAAGTCACCTATGATGGCTTAATCTGCCCCCATATTAAAAAAAAATAGACGACAAAAAAAACAAAAAAAAAGGGGAGCATGCAAACTAAGCTGAATTGCTAAATTGCCTAACTTTTTGTTGATGGGTTTGCTCCCTATACAACACTTACATTCATCTCGAGGAGATTTAGGAGGAGTAGGTCCCACACATTTTTTATTGTTTTTAAAATTTCTTTTCTCTTGGTCATATTGTTCACAACTTCACTGTGCGCTTAAATTTATGAAAATCACTATTTACTGTGCGTTTTGGAGTTATTTGACCAAACAATAGACGTTAGAGAACTTTTGCCGCGCCCCATTTAAAATTTTCAATTGTCTAGTTCGCTCGAGCAACCACTCAAGTTTATATCCGGGCCTTTTTCATTCATTTCTGTTTCTTCTTCCTCCAAGCCCTAGACCCCATTTTCATTTCTTCAAGTTTTTGGGAACCTCTTTCTGCCATCTCGGTTTCGTCCATTTCACCATGGTATATACTACTTTCTCATCCCTTCGTTTGAATCTCTTTCTTCCATTTCTCTTTTAACTTCAAATGAAGATCACTGATCTATGGATTTCGTCATTTTTTTTTCTCATTCACTGTTGCTCTTCCTCCCCTTTCTTGGCCTTCATTCATCTTTTCTCTATTGCGTTTCTTTTGGGTTGTGGTTAAGGATTTGGAATGTTGATTGGATTGAAAGCCTCTGTGGATTGATATTTGGAAAGTCGATTGCTCATTGTATGGAATTTGTTTGCCATTTGCCATCATTGAAATTATCCTATTCAAATTTGGCTCTTTTTTTTTGGAACAGTTTCGCCTGCTATGAAGATTGATTCTACTATGGATTTTTTTTTTTGGAACATTGTTTGAATGGTTATCCATTATCAATCTTGAGGTTCTTAGGCTTGAGATTTTTTTTAAAGGATCATTGACTTGATGATGTGGCCTTTGTGCTGTTGATCTGATTCAGGTCTTTTGACACTCCTCTCCATGACTTCTAAAAAGAGGTCTCATGCTGCATCTTCTTCCTCTCAGCCACACTTTGATAGACATAGATTTCCATCACTGGCCAAATCCATTCTTTTCGAAGAACAATTCAAGAAAAGAATTGTTGAAACTGAGAGAGAGATTGATGAGGCTCTCCTTGAAAAGGATGTTTGTCACAGTTTATCTACTAGGAATTGGTAATCCTTATTTACTTTTGAAATCAAGGAAGTATATACAGATTGGGTTCGTGAATTCTACTGCAACTTGGAACCTGTATATGAAACCTCTTTGAAGACATTTGTTCGAGGAAAATGGATTACCATCTCTGCACCAGAAATTGTTGAATTTCTTAAAATTCCAATTGTTGAGAGCCCAGATTATCCTATTTTGGAAAATACACAGGCTCAGATCGACTATGATAGAATTGGTACATTGTTGTGCGGTGAAGACACTCTGTGGCCAGGGGGTCTTCTTCCCCATGGAAACCTGACCGAGGAATCCGAGGAATACAGATTCCTCAATCGTTTTGTTTGTCACAATTTGGAGCCTAGAGGACATACATCTGATGTTAGCCAAAAGAATGGTTATCTCCTCTACTGTATTGGAACTGGTAAACAAGTGAACATCCCTCAAGTAATTCTGAACTTTTTCTTTAGAATGCTTTCTGCGAAGCGTAACTCCATTCTGCCTTTTACGGCTTTTATCACCGAGTATCTTTTGTGGAGGGAAGTTCCCAAGAAGCCAAATGAGCTGTCACAGAGGATAAGGAATCCAATCAATGCTAGAATACTGGCTCAATCCTCCGCTCATGTTCCACCTATTGTTCAAGGGGCAGAGGCTCGGGCAGAAGATATTGCACCAGGTGCAGCTGTTCCGGGGGAGCAATAAGAAAATCAGGATCAGATTACTCTTCTTCGAGAACAAGTTCAAGCCATGCAACTTCATATGGATTCAAGGTTTTCTGCAGTAGATGGTCGTCTGGATGTATTTGATATGCGCTTCAACTCTATTGATGAAGCCCTTGCTGCGATCCTTGCTCGCCTTGGAAATCAGTGATATCAACTGATTTTTTTGCTTCTTGCATGTGTAGATGATATTTTGCTGACTTTTGCTCATGTGTTCTTATGCTTACTTATTATCATAGAATCTATATGTTGGACTGTTCTTTCTACCTTCATTCTCCTTTTTGTTTTTCCATTGTCAATTTATGAACAAAAAGGGGGAGATATTTATCATATTTCTATGATGTTGCATTTGATCTTATGAACAAGGTTTTTGCAGGATTTATGAAGTCTAGACATTTTGTTTGAAGATTGGTTTTCGACTTGTATGGGTACATTTTTCTGTAATTAGGGGTTTTGTCCATGAATTGCTAAAGGGGGAGATTGTTAGGATTTTAGTTGTTGGCTAATTCATTGGTTATGGACAAAACGAGGTTCTTTCACAATTGTATTTTAATTTAGAATGGACTGCTCGGATTAAGGAATCAGAGAAAAACACAATTACAGGAAAAGAAGAATTCAGAGTCTCCTTGTGAGCAATCTTTCCTGACAGAGTTCGCTCGAGCCTCATCTTGCCTTTGCTCGACCCATGTTATATAGAGAAGAGGTCGCTCGAGCGAACCTGGGCAAATTTGAAGTTTCCATCCGGAAACTACTTCCTATTTTCTCTCAAGAGCCCTATTCTATTCCAATCTCAATATAACTCTTGAGGCTCGTTTTTAGGCTTATTTATAGCCTTTATCTCTCTATTCCAAAGTACTTCTCATCAATACAACTCATCTGAGAAGATTCTGAGAGATCCATCATCCATCCGAAGCTTTTAGTTGCTGTGCTGAAGATCAAGCTTTGGTTCTGATTCCATACTACTCTGCTGAAGTAGAGAATCCTTGAAAACGACTTCAAGGAGTTTGTTCAAGCATGGTTGAAGGTGAACGACGAGCCGTCGACAAGATTCGAGCAGTCCTTAGGTTGAGTTACCAACTGGGAAGGGTTGTAAGAATCTCTTGTAACTTTCGTTTTACAATAGTGCTTGGTTGTCTGTTGGCCTAGACAGTAAGGCCCGTGGTTTTTTCCCGAGTAAGGTTTTCCACGTATAAAGTCCTATGTCCTTCTTGTTGTGTGGATTGATTACTTTTAATTGGATTTAGGATTAATTATTAGTTTAATCACCTGTGGATTGATAACTAATAGAGATCTGGTGATTGGGACCTCAGCCTGTATTAAGCCAAGTTTTTCAGGGAGTAACTGAACAAGGCAATCTGCTACTGCATGCTAACTTCGAGTTCTTAAGGTGCTGCTTCTAACTGGGAATCATAGAGCTGCCGCTGTGGATAGCGCGCTCACTCCCACAGCTCCACTCAGGGATTGATCCCTCGGTGGGCAGGTTTACTTCAGAACTCCTGGCCACCCACTGGGCCAACTAGCAAAAAAAAAAAAAGTGCTGCTTCGAACTTAGAAAGGAGAAAGCTACTTTAGCTTCATTGGCATTTGATAAGGGAATAGATGCATAAGATCAAAGGTTTTGGGGCTTCAAAAACAACAAGAAGTACATAACCAAAACTATACCATTTTCAAAATAAGCATCTAATTTTTCCAAAAATGAGATTGCTGCTTTTGGAAATCAATTTTAGGATTCTAAAGGGCTTGTTCATCTGAACATCTGTCACAAATTGTGTACTGGAGAACAAGCCAATGAAGTTCCTTGCCAAAGATGTCACAAAATTATACAAGTAGCTATGTTCATTATGAAAGCAAATGTAGTGGTACTGTGGCACTCAACACAATATCATGACAATGATATTTGTTGCTACTCGCATTATGACATTCACATGGTAGCATGACTCCTACACAAATCTTGGATATAAAAGGTACGTAACCACAAATTTATAGCACTTAAAAGGGGAAGAAAGACAAGAACAGTACCAAACATAACCAGATCTAGCCCACGTTGCTCCTAACTCCAAAACCAATCACCATTACTCAATCACTTTAAAATGTTGCAAAATTGGCAATAATGGTTCAAATGTTGCATAAAGCTCTAATTACGATGTCAAGATAGAATGCTCCTATATCAATCTCAAGACACAAATATCATCTAAGCGGTTTCATATAATAAAACATTTTACTATACCAAAAATAAGCTAGAGTATTTTTCATTGAAATGCACTACTTTCATACATAAAATTCCTGAAGGTTCAAAGAGAAGTAAAACATCTCAAGCACCTGAATATCATGAAAATCTGGATACAGTGAATTCACCATTTCAATTATTCTTTTATGAGTAATGCAGCTGTCACTAGTTATATAGTAGTACTCATTATCCGACCATAAACTGATAGGATAAGGCCAATATGGTGATGATGATTATTAAATCATAAAGTGCATGGCTTAAATATAAAGTCCATTGCAACTAAAATGAACACAGAGTATATAATACAAACATAAATTTTTTAGCAAGAAAATAAAAATCTATATATATATATATATAAACTACCCACCAAGAGCAATGGAAAGCTTTGAAGAGAATCCTCGCACTGCTATGATATATGGAATAATATCCTATGATCAAAAGCTTCCACGATGACCATATACCTGTACATAACATTTCTAAAGCAACTTGCATATTTCTAAAACAACTGGTATTAATACGCATAAAGTATTCATAATCCACAGTTGAGCTCAGTTAGCAACCAGGTTATGGATTCAAGCACATAGAAATGTTTATGTAACAAACTAACTACATTGCTTGGTTCAGCCCAGTAAATTCAGCACAAATTAACAAAACTACTTTTTCACTAACAAGATTGACATGGGTTGAATTTACTTTCTCTTAGTTTGCGCCGAGCCCCTGGACAATGCTACTAAACCATCAATAATGCTCCCTTCTTATAGGCATTTTATCAAACATGTAACATGCATGAAAAACATAAAAGCACTTCCCTTAGTTCCCTTACAAATATCCACGATGTACATGTTTCATATATATATCATGATAAGAAATTGAAATGAATCTCTATTTCAACAAACACACACGAGGTACATATCTACCAACAACTCAAAAGAACTCGGACCATTTCACCATGTTAATATCAAATGAATGATACAAAAGCATAGAAGAAGGAAAGAAAAAATTGTATTTTCATATAGAAAAAACAGGTAAAGAAATGTAAACCAGCCATAGATAGAGATAGAGATAGAGATAGAGTAAAAGGGAATGAGGGAATCAAGTCCCTTAGATTCACTGATGTCAATCTGGTTAACCTCATCCCCATCCATGGAAATCGAATATAAAAAAGAAGAAGGCAAAAATCTTTTTTTTTGCAAGCATCTTCCTTTCTACATTCTCCCAGAGAAAACAAGAGGGATGTTTGCAGTGAGAGGGATGTTTACAGTTATTCACTGACGTCAATCTGGTTATTTTTCGCTCATTACCCTAACATCCATAAACAAGAGGGCTGGAAAAGCTCTGGCGGGAACGTGGAATAAAGGGATGTAGATGACGATGTCGTTCGAAAAAGGGCAGGGCAAAAGCGTCAAAAATCTATGTACGAACACTAAAATGGGCATTTTCGTGTAGAGTGCTGCTACCTACACACTGCAAATAGCTATCCACACACCGCATTTTTAAAATATAAAAATAAAAAAAATAAAAAAGTTCCTAAACTACCCCTATCCCTCTCCTTCCTTCTCTCCCCCAGTCCCTGCTCTGGCCACCTCCGCCCGACCCCGCCACCGACCCATCTCCCTCTCCTCTCCCTGCTCTAGCCACCTCCGCCCAACCCCGTAGGGCCAAGGGTGACAACCATACCTGGTTTAAGAACACCAGTCTCAACACGTCCCACAGGGACGGTTCCGATACCACCAGTCTTGTAGACATCTTGAAGTGGGAAGGCCAAGTGGCTTGTCTGAAGGCCTCTTGGGCTCCTAGATCATGTCGAGAGCATCAAGAAGAGTTGGGCCCTTGTACCGGTCAAGGTTGGTCGATCTCTCGATCATGTTATCACCTTCAAAACGAGAGATGGGAACGAAGGGAATCTTCTCAGGGTTGTAGCCAACCTTCTTGAGGTATGAAGGCACCTCCACAACAATTTCATCATACCTACCCATAGAGTACTTGGGGGTTGTGGCATCCATCTTGTTACAGCAGCAGATCATCTGCTTCACACCAAGGGTGAAAGCAAGCAATGCGTGCTCACGGGTCTGCCCATCCTTGGAGATACCGGCTTCTGGTTGAATCAATGATAAGAACAACACAGTTTGCCTGAGAAGTGCCAGTAATCGTATTTTTGATGAAATCACTGTGTGGGGTGATTTTAAAGGTACCAGAATTACGTTAACTTCGGCGATAAGATGTCAGCTAAGCGCACCCACATGTCGTCCAAACACACCTCGGCAATAGGGTCAGAACCTTGGCCGAGACCAGACTTACCTCCGCTATGCTCTGACCTCGGCCGCGCATGCTGACCTCGGCTACACAAGATGACCTCGGCTATGCTCTTACCTCGGCCTAGCATGCTAACCTCGGCTACATAAGCTAACCTCGGCTATCCACCCGACCCCTGCCGAGGGATTTAGGTTGTCAGTCGAGATAAATACCGTGGTCGCCTCCCTGCTTCTGCTTCGTCATCAGACACGTGGCTGAGTACGGACACGTGCCAATGAGACAGATGGGCCATCACAGCCGTCTACAATCTTCACCAGATCGCTGACAAGGCGGCATCCAGTGGCTGTAGCCAAATCAGAGCAGAGCCCGATGATGGATCAAATGGGACCTCAACTGCCAATAACCTGGGACAGGATCAGGCCTAACATGACATGCATTTAATGCGATGTGGGCTGGTCGAACTGGCAATAAATGCATTATGGGCTATGATGGATCCTCATTTATTACTTTGAGGGCTAATAAGATCATTCCTATCAAATCTATGGGTCCACCCCAATATATCAGGTAAAATCCTCTATATATATGAGGGCATTTCAAGACCAAGGTATGTATACACACCCTCTCTTGAGTCGTTACTCTGTCTCTCTTCCCTTTCGACCTTTGTGCTAACTTAGGCATCGAAGAGCCTTGCGCTGCCCACAGTCAGGGTCCTCTGACCGTTTGTTTCTCCCCTTTCAGGATCTTAGCAGCTAATTTCCATCTGATAGTTGGATAAGTCCTATCGGCACCCTCTAATCTTGTGAGTTATATTTTTTGCACTTACAATCACGATGGCCTGGGGAATCAATAACAATGCAGTAGTACTTTGTGGTCTCAAATTTCCAGAGGGCTATATCAATGGTAATGCCATGTTCACGTTCAGCCTTGAGAGGGAGAGGGACCAGCGGCGGCAGGGTTGGGGGTGGAGGTGGCAGGAGCAGGGAGCAGGGAGAGAGAAGGAAGGAGAGGGATAGGGGTAGTATAGGGATTTTTTTTTATTTAAAGAGATGCAGTGTGTGGAGAGCTACTTGCAGTGTATAGGTAGCTACTCTCTTTCGTGTATTTCTGATTAAATACGTATAATACGAGTTTAGGGATACGTTTTTGGTAAAAATCCCTTAGATCATTAATAAAGAAAAAGAAGAAATACAAAAAAAAAAAAAGAGAGAGAGAAGAAGAAGAAGAAGAAAAGATTACTAACATAATATGCAATGTGGCCCAGCTGGATGTCCAGATGGGGCAAATCCTTTGCTGGTCTTACCATTCAATCACATGAAGAATAGTTGGTGCTCTCTAATAATTAGCTTGCAAATGGACAACTAGAAAGTAGAACATAAACTAAGTCAACAGTCCAAATTCAGCAATAAATCTACAGTCAATGTATAAGATGCTCAATCTAGACCATTAATATGGGGGTTCCCCTGCTGCAGATGTATCCAAACCATTCAATTATTTAAACATATTACACAGCTACAGCCAGGGCAGTAACTTTTGGAAGTCTACAATGATGAATTGACTCCAGATTCAGTGGTAAACACATATTTTTGCGTGCCACTTGTATCCATAAGAGCGTTGACATCAAGCATTTGACTCTTTCGACCTTAGAAATTGGAATAAGAACAATCAGGTCAAACTCAGAGTTAGACAAGCCGTGTGGAATTAGGGGTGTTCATGGATCGGGCGGGCTGAGCCTCGCCAAAGGTTTTCATACTTGGGCCGAGCTTGGAAGTTTTATTGATGCGTCGGGCCTGGGTTCTTTGGTATTAAGCCCAAACCCGGCCTGACCCGGATATAAATTAAAAAAGATTAATATAAACTGTTGGTCACCACTACTTGAGCTACCACTTAAAATGATGCAAGAAAGGTTTGTTTTATTTATATAGAGTACACTCGGGCTGGCACCGGGCTTATTCATTTTCAGATGGGCCGGTCTTGGGCCAGCCACTCAAAGGCCAATTCAGGCTTGGGCATATATTTTAGAAGTCGGGCCCAGCCTGGATAGACCTCAGCCCAGACCCTGAACACCCCTATGTGGAATCGACTTGATCAGGTGGCCAACCGACTTAGTGGGTCTCGTCTCATATTATTATGGGATCCACTATTTACAAAAAGAGTCTAATTGAATCAACTTTATTTAAAATTGATGAAAGTTTCCAAACAGGACCTAATCTAATGCGCTTAGAATCCTGCGTATCACTAATGATGGAAAATGAGGGCATTGAGTCCATGGATAGAAAGGCTTATGATTAGTTAACAGCTAAGCTAACATTAGGTGGATGATATTCCCCTACGCACCTGCACACTGATCACTTATCATCTCTACGCATAGATTTTCTTGTCATACAGAACCTGTTTAAATTCAAGGGGGTCCTGCCTTTGGCGACAGTCTAGATGTATGCTCTCATGGGAGAAAACTTTCCGACATTAGGTTACTTAATTAAGAAGAGAAGTATGAAGGAAGATATACAAATAAAATTGTGACTTCTTTGCAACGAACAATTTCCCACAGTGAACTAAATGAGAATGCTTTGAGAATTTAGAGGAGGTTTCCCTAGTAGATTTTAGATGAATTGTAAGGCAATTCATGGTTTATCTTGAGCACCTATTACGTTTTAGTATATTGGCTAATTCATTGCTTATGGACAAAACCAGGTCTCTTATAATTGTAATTTTATTTAGAATGGATTGCTCGGAATTGGAAACAAAGTAGAACACAAATTATGGGAGCCAAAGTCAGCAGCACTGATTTTCACATATTCTGAGAACTGACAGAGGTCGCTCGAGCGAACCTCCATTCGCTCGAGCGAACCCAAGACAGAAGCCTCTCCGCTCGAGACTCCTTTAACATTCGCTCGACCTTGTTGAAACAAAGACGAGGTCGCTCGAGCGAACCTGGGCGAAGTTGCAAGTTTCCATCCGGAAACTATTTTCTATTTTCTCTCAAGAGGCTATTTTTATTTCAATCTCACAAGAACTCTCGAAGCCTTTATCTCTCTATTCTAATGTACTTATCATCAATACAATTCATCTGAAAAGATTCTGAGAGATCCACCTTCCCCCAAAGCTTCTAGTTGTTGTGCTGAAGATCAAGCTTTGGTTTTGGTTCCATTCTACTCTCCTAAAGTAGAGAATCCTTGAAGACGACTTCGAGGAGTTCGTTCAAACACGGTTAAGGGTGAACGGCGAGCTATCGACAAGATTCAAGCAGTCCTTAGATTGAGTTACCAATTGGGAAGGGTTGTAAGTGTCTCTTGTAACTTTCGTTTTACAATAGTGCTTGGTTGTCTGTAGGCCTAGACAGTAAGGCCCGTGGTTTTTTCTCCGAGTTGGGTTTTCCACATATAAATCATACGTTCCTCTCATAGTGTGGTTTGATTGTTTGGATTTAGAGTTAATTATTAGTTTAATCACTTATGGATTGATAACTAATAGATATCTGGTAATTTGGACCTCAGCCTGTATCAAAGTCGGTTTTTTCAGCACCCTATAACTATAGTTAAAAAAACAAGCCCATTGTTGCTTAGAACTTAATATTTTCCTTGTTAATTAGTTATACTACTGATTAAAACTGCTTGTACTTTCTATTCCTATTTCTATATTATGCGATTCTAGAGGAAGCCAGTGAAAGAGGATTGCATGTGTGTGGGGATGTCTCCCAAAGTACTGAGGTCATAATAACTTCGGTGCTAATGTCGGTTAGTCACGCCTTGACCTCGGCAAACGTTATTCATGTGCTATCCGAGCTCGAGACCGTTTCTGGTCTCGGGCACCCCCAACCTGGACACGAAGTCTTCACCCCGACCACTCAGCTCGGCACCAGAGTTAGATTGTCAGCCAAGATGGGCGCTGATGGCTGTACCTTCACGAATATCCAGCTGAGTCTGACAAAGCCATCTTGGCCGCCCCTCGCCCCTGACAGAGCGGCATCCCGCGGCTACGTCCCATCAGGGTATGACTCCAGGCAAGGCCCGATGGGACTAGGCCCAAAAGTCAGTATGGTAAGGCCTGATTAGACCAGCATTTAATGCATAATGGGCTGATCGGACTGCCATTTAATGTATAGTGGGCTGACATGACAGCACCCTTGGGAGTGCTAAGACGACATCATGAGCCCCGTCATGCAACGTAGACTTCTTCCACTATAAATATAGGAACGATCTCTATCACAGGTACGCACAATCACAACCTGAGAGCTGCTACTCTGTCTCTCTTCTCCCTTATCTCTATCATGTTGCTCAGACCCCATACTGACTTAGGCATCGGAGAGCCTTGTGCTGCCCACAGCCAGGGTCCTCTGACTTCCTCATCTTCTCTCCTTTCAGGTCCCCGGGCCTCTCACCATCTTCGAAGGAGCATCAGACTCGACATAACCTCCATTACGAAGTCCGTAATATTTAGGCACTTACAGTTGGTGCGTTTGTGGGAAAGCTTTAACCCAATCTTCCCAAACACCATGCCTCCCAAAGCTAAGAAAGGCGGAGAACCCGTGAGGGCGATAATCCCGCAATCCCCTGGATTCGTGCGACTCCGGCGACGCCGGCTCTTCTCCTTTCTCTCGGGAAGTCAAGGATTTCCTCCTGCCCAAGAGATTCAGCATCCCAAGGTTCATTCATTATGACAGCACCTCGGATCCGGCAGCGCATCTCCGACATTTCACTCAGAAGATGTCAGTGTGGGGCGATGTCGGCCATCTGAACTGTAGAGTTTTTTCGTCAAGTCTGGGAGACCTCCCCCTCAAATGGTTTTGCAGTCTCCCAGAAGGATCGATCTCGAGCTGGTACCAGTTACGGAACTCCTTCCTGGGGAAGTTCCAGGCCCACAGAGTCATCCCGAAGATAGACGGCAACATCATGGCCCTTAAGATGAGATGGAACGAGAGTATCACCCAGTTCGCTAAGAGATTCTGGACTGTCTATAGCCAGATCGAGAACTCCAACGATGAAGTGGCGATCATGTCCTTTCAGCACGCCCTGTTGTCGGGCAATGACCTCCGCAAAGAGCTGGTCGGGAGCCCCGTAACCTCGGTGGAAGCACTAATGGCCAGGGTAAACAAGTACATTGCCCAAGAGCAAGACGAGGTCAGGACCAAGGAGAGCTTCGGCGTCTCTAAATCCGCCTCCAAAGGCCAGTCCAAACCCGAAGACCCAGCCGCCCAGCATGATCGACACCCCCCCCCCCAAGAAATTCCTTCTCCAAAAAGGAAAAAAAGGACGTTTCAAAGGGAAGAAATGAATCGACACCGAGCTTCCACCAGCTCGGCAGCAGCCTCGTTTCTCAATGCGGATGATGGCAAGAAGTCCAGGCCAAGTGTCCATACAGTATTCGTAGCCTATCCACAAAATACTAAACAAGATTAAAGACCAGCCCTTCTTCAGCTGGCCGCTGCCTATGCAGGGCAACCCCGCCAGCTGAAACCAGAGTAAGTTTTGTGCCTAACATAAGCAGAAATGGCACAACACCAAAGACTGTTACTCCCTCAAATCACACCTTAAGAAGCTCGTCAAGGAAGGGCACTTAAAGGAGCATGTGAAAGGAGGAGGAGTAAACACCAGCCGAACTCAACGCCAGGATGATGGAGCTCACTCTAGCGAGGAATCGGAAAAACTCATTAGCGTCATCCACCTGGCTCCCGCCCCAAGGGGGAGTAACCAGGCCCGAGCCGAGGCCAGGAGGGCCGCGCACGGCAAACAGGTGATGACTGCTGAACTCGAACCAGCGTTCAAGAAAGCTCGGAAGGAGAAGCCCAGGATCTATTTCTCTAAGGAAGGCTTGGAAGGAGTCTAGCTCCCCCATAATGATCCGCTGATCGTTACCCTCAAACTCAAGAACTGCATAGTTTAAAGGATCCTCGTCGACCCCGGAAGCTCTTCCGAGATCCTTTATTTCGATTGCTTCAGGAGGATGGGCCTTAGAGAAGAAAACCTGGAGGAAGCACGGACCCCCCTGATAGGCTTCAGTGCCAAACCAGTATATCCCAAGGGGAAGATCTCCCTCACGGTCTAAGTCGAAGGCGCCTCCATAACCGCCGACTTTCTTGTGGTAGATGCGCCGTCTCCTTATAATGATATAATGGGAAGAACATGGTTGCACAGCATGGAAGCAATACCTTCCACCCACCACCAGAAACTCAAATTCCCCTTAGAGGACAAGAACGGTGGAATAAAGGTGGTCACTGTCAGGGGCAACCAACAGGCGGCCAAGCAGTGTCTAATGGCCGGAGTGCACGGAGAAAAGGAGCCGTAACAAGTGAATATGGCCAAGCTGGAAGACGAGCTTGATAAGGTCGGCCGCAACCCCGAGAAGAAAAGCGTCGAGGATTTGACCGAATTCAGACTCGATCCCACCGATCCCAAGCGCCAGTTCTTAATTGGCAGTCAGCTTGCCGAGATGGAGAAGGCCGAACTCGTCAGTCTACTATTCAGAAACAAAGAGGTCTTCGCCTGGACCCCTTACGAGATACCCGGCATTGACCCCGAAGTCATGTGCCACAGGCTCAACGTGGACCCTCAACACAAACCAGTAGTGCAGAAGTCACGCAGGACGGGGGTACCACAGTCAGAGGCAGTAGTCGAAGAGGTTGGAAAGCTGCTAGAGGCGGAGGCAATCAGAGAGGTCAAGTATCTGAAGTGTCTGGCGAATACAGTGGTCATCAAAAAGAAAACTGGGAAGTGGAGAGTCTGCGTCGATTTCACTGACCTAAACAAGACCTGTCCCAAAGACAGCTTCCCACTCCCGAAAATCAACCAGTTGATCGACGCCACTGCTGGCCACAACAGGATGAGCTTTCTCGATGCTTACCGAGGCTACCATCAAATACCGATGTACAAACCTGACGAGGAGAAGACTGCGTTCATAACGCCCAGAGGCATTTACTGTTACAAGGTTATGCCCTTTGGACTAAAGAACCCAGGGGCCACCTACCAAAGGTTGGTCACGAAGATGTTCCAGGCCCAGCTAGGTAAGACTGTGGAGGTCTACCTTGACGACATGGCCGTCAAGTCCAAGCAATCCTGGGACCACTTGGCCGACCTGAATCAGGTGTTCGACATACTTAGGAGGTTCAAGCTCAAGCTCAACGCCTCCAAATGCGCATTCGGCGTCGGCTCCGGCAAATTCCTTGGAAGCCTGGTCACTAGAAGAGGAATTGAAGCCAGTCCTGATCAGATCACCACAATCCTTGAAATACAAAGTCCAACGACGACGAAGCAGGTCCAGAAGCTCACCGGCATGGCTGCCGCACTCAATCGCTTCGTCAACAGATCATCAGATAAATGTAGGCCTTTCTTTTAACTACTCAAGAAAAATCTGAAATTTCATTGGACACCGGACTGTGACGAAGCGCTGCAGAGGCTTAAAGCCTATCTCTCCTCACCTCCCCTGCTCTTGACTCCGAAACAGGGAGAGGTGCTCTACCTTTACCTTGCGGTCTCGGATCATGCGGTTAGTTCGATCCTCATTAGAGAGGACGACAAGCAACAAATGCTGATCTACTACACGAGCAAGATCATGCTTGACACCGAGACCAGGTACCTCCCAATGGAGAAGCTCGGGCTGGCACTCGTCAGCGCTTCTCACAAGCTCTCCCACTATTTCCAAGCCTTCTCCATCGTGGTCGTGACGGAACACCCACTCGGAGCGGTCTTCAAAAAGGCTAACTTCTCAGACCGAATCTCGAAGTGGGCAGTCGAACTAGGACAATATGACATCAAGTATCAACCAAGAACGGTAGTCAAAGCTCAAGTTTTGACAGATTTCATCGTCGAATTCACCCCTCTAAGTTCGGCACCGACCCCGCTCGGCACCGAACTGGGGGACAGGAGGCATGAGGACGAAGTCACCGGGATGGAAGAAGAGCAGGCCTGGAACCGATTCCTCGCTTCCGCTTGGAAGGTATTCGTTGATGGATCCTCTACCTCCAAGAGGGCTAGCGCCGGCGTAGTCCTTCAATCTCCAGAAGGATTGGTTATCGAGCAAGCCCTCACCCTTGATTTCAAAGCATCCAATAACAAGGCAGAGTACGAGGCTCTGATAGCCGGGCTGAATAGCACTAAAATCCTAGGAGCTCAACAGCTGGCGGTTTTAGTGACTCACAGTTGGTAACAAGCCAGCTAACTAGAGACTACCAGGCTCGCGACGACAGGATGGTCGCCTACTTAGCGCATGCAAAAAAGCTTCTCTCGTAGTTCCAAAAAACCGAAGTAAAGCGGATCGGTAGAGACTCCAACTCTCATGCCGACGTCCCTCGCCAGCCTAGCTTCAGCGGTTGAGGCCGGGAGGAATAGGGTTTCGAAGTAGATCGCTGGAAAGACCAAGTACGGAGCTTCCCCGACCTCGGCAAATTCTATGCGTTGATCTCGGCCCGAGCTGGATGGATGAAATCATCACCTTCCTGAAAAATGACCAGCTCCCCGAAGATAAGAACGAAGCTCGCCGAATCAGGCTCAAAGCAGCTCGGTTTTGGTTGAGCCCACAAGGCAAGCTCTACGGGAAGTCCTTTACTGGTCCCTACCTTCAGTGCGTCCACCCTGACAATGTCAACGACTTCCTCTACGAGATGCACGAAGGAATCTGCGGAAGTCATGTCAGCGGACGGTCGCTGGCATACCGGGCTATCAGCCAGGGTTACTGGTGGCCGTACATGCAGACTGACGCGCAGAAATACGCCCAGAAGTGCGAAAAGTGCCAGAAGTTTTCATACTCCCTCCACCAGCCAGCTCAGGATCTGAGTCCACTATCCAGCCCATGGCCATTCGCCCAATGGGGACTGGACATTGTGGGACCTCTCCACCGAGCTCCAGGAAATAAGAGGTGGCTGATAGTAGCCACTGATTACTTCACCAAGTGGATAAAGGCAGAAGCACTCTCCTCCATCACCGAACACGATTCAAAGAATTTCGCCTGGTGAAACATCGTCATGAGGTTCGGAATTCCACGGACCTTGATCTCAGATAACGGAACTCAGTTCGATTCCAGCCTCTTCAAAACCTTCTGCTAGGGGCTCGGCATCATAAATCATTACTCCACCCCAGCATACCCCCAAAGCAACGGCCAAGCGGAGATCTCCAACAAGGTGATGCTCGACGACTTAAGAAGAGGCTCGATCGAGCCAAAGGAAGATGGGTGAAAGAACTACCGAGCGTCCTGTGGGCATACAGGACGACACCAAGACGCTCCACCTCGGCAACACCTTTCTCTCTCGCTTATGGTATGGAAGCGTGATTCCACTTGAGGTCGGCCTTCCAACCTTGAGATCGGAACTCTTTGACCAAGGCCATAACAATGTGAACTTGACTCGAGAGTTACACCTAGCCGAAGAGCGCAGAGAAGCAGCGGCCGTCTGTCTGGCTGCCTATCAGCAGCAGTTAGCCAAGGGCTACAACCAAAGGGTCAGGGAGAGGAAATTCTCAATCAGGGAACTCGTCTTGAAGAAGTCCCTCCCGCAGGACAAAGATCCAAACCACGGCAAGTTGGCGCCAAACTGGCACGGACCGTTTAAGGTTACCGCGGTCTGCGGTCGTTCAGTTTACAAACTTGAGAACATGGACTGGTAAACAATTGCCATGATCGTGGAAAGCGACGCACCTTAAGAAGTTCTATTTTTGAATTGTAACTGATTTTTGAAGAGCAATAAAAGCACTCTGTTCCTTGTCTCCCTCAATTCTCTCCCGAACATGGAACTCTCCAACAGCGCCTAAGGGACTACACGTCTCGGTTCTCCATTTCGCGCTATGTGAGCACCTCGGCACTCTTGCCAGGCTGCCGGCACGCCCCTGGCGACGAGCCAGTGGGTCTTCTCCAATTCGCGCTATGTAAGCACCTCGGCACTCTTGTCGTGTTGCCGGCACGCCCCTGGCGACGAGCCAGTGGGTCTTCTCCATTTTGTGCTATGTGAGCACCTCGGCACTCTCGCCAAGTTGCCGGCGCGCCCCTGGCGACGAGCCAGTGGGTCTTCTCCATTTCGTGCTATGTGAGCACCTTGGCACTCTCGTCAGGTTGCCGGGACGCCCCTGGCGACGAGCCAGTGGGTCTTCTCCATTTTGTGCTATGTGAGCACCTCGACACTCTTGCCAGGTTGCCGACGCGCCCTCTACATATCTATCGATAGGGCAGCGATCCTAATGATGTAATCCAGGGCTAACCTGGGGGAAGCTCGGCACCTATCCCTACCGACCTCATATACTTATGTAAAATATTTGAAAAGCGAAAACATGCATGACAAGGAAAGTGACCCAGATATTAGCTAAAGAAAACTTCAATTATATTGAATCTCCATTCATTACATAAAACAACGGATACAATTGAAAACAAGAAAGATACATCAAAAGCGATGGCAATTACAAATCTCCGCAAGCAAAATCGACAAGACCGGCCCGAGGTCACGCGGGATCGGAGGCATGAGGAGTGGCAGCGGCTCTGATGTTGATCCCGGTTTGATCAGCATTAGGTCCCCCGGCAGCCGTTTCACCAGCAGGGACAATGACAGGAGGGGTGCGGTTCGGCATCGGAGTTGGGTATGGAGGCGGATCCTTGAAGGACGGGTGGCCTTCCGAAACCCCCGCCTCCTTTAAAACGGAACACCATCCCTTCACCCAGGCCTTGTCCCTCACCACAAGCACCCTGGCCTTACAGTGAGCCGTCACTTGCGCCTTGGTGGCCTCAAAGACGGCATCACACTCCGAGTCGAGTTTAGCCTCAGCCTCGTCCGCCCTTTTTGATTCGGCACGGAGCTTGGCCTTGAAGTCGTCCTTCAGCCTTTCCAGGGAAGCCTCGAGCTCGGCCACCTTCCTCTTTTCGGCCTCCGTCTCGCCCATCGCGAGCTCAAGCCCCGCCTTGAACTCTCCTTTGGCTCTCGTCAGTTTCTAAGTAATGGCGTCTACGGCTTCTTCGAGGCCGTTCTTCTCCGCGTTCAGCTCGGCAACCACGATGCCGTGCTTATAGAGCCTATCGGCTGCCACCAGAGACTTCTGCACCATCTGTCGAAGAAACAAGGCATTCGGAAAGAAAATCAGAACAGTCGCCGAAACTAAACAACTTGACAAAAAGTTTAAAGGTTCGAATGAACTCACCGCAAATCACGACTGCAGCAGCGACAGTATCAGCTTCGGGTCGCGATACCCCTCCAGTTGAGCCATATCTCGAGGTAGGGCACAGGCCCGCCCAAGTGCCTCGAGAATGAGGGGATCGACCTTCCGGAGGACACGATCTTCCATTGTCATCGGTCTCCCCGGTTCAAGCAAGAAGCTCGGTTCCTAAGGACTTGGACCGGCGGATGGCGACGCCGCAGCCGAGCTGGAACCCCCTTCGGTTCTAGGCCTTTTCTTCGACCGGTCTTCCTTCTGCCTGATCTCGGTTGGGGGCGACCTAGCCTCCAGTCCAGCAGGGCGGAAAGGGATAGACCCGAAGGCAGGGGCCTCTGCCGCAGCCATGGGAGAAGCCACCAAGGACCCCGGGGGAGGGTCTCGAGGACGTCCGGGTTCGAAGGCGCCTGGGGGGCTTGAGCGTCGACACCAAGTGTTAGAGTTTTGATGTCCTCAAACGACATACACCTGGCGCACCGCATCACCAAGCTCGGCGAAGGGGACCGAATTGCCTAACGCGGCCTCTTCCTCTTTGAGGTCTCGCATGACCTCTGCCCAGACGTAGAAGCCTGAGCGCCGAACGCGGCCCTGCGATCGGTGTCAGTCACAACCTGTTCTCTCCCAGCCCCGAGCTTGGTTCCATCCAAACTTCCTTCTCGAAACGGCTCGATTGTACCCTTGATGCAACCACGGTACTTCGGCTGGTACCCTAATAGCGACCAAACAGCTCTACCTTTATGACCGTTGTACCTCTTGACTTGCCGAAGCCAAGCTTCATTCCTCACCCACATTTATCGGGCAGCCTGCCTCCTCTCCTTAGTAGCTGCACAGCAAGCAGAAACATCAGGTTCGGCAAGACAGAAAAGAAAAAGGCATATGAAATTTATACAAAAGTGAAGAGATGGTATTTACTTGGAACAGTCCCGAAGTGGCGGGGAATCCTGTAAGCTCTGTCAGTTTCGGCCATGCCAAACTCCCAGTTGCCCGAGATGTACAGAAGATCGTCCCCGGCGTACTTACTCGAGTCCTCCAGATAGCGGACAAAGCCTTCCCGGCGCGGCTTAGCCCAGAGATAATAGGCATCTCCGGACTTGCATATGTCGTAGACGTCCTCAATGTCGAAGACGCCGAGGTCGATGCCTAGGACCTCGTTAAGTTTGGCTGTACCCATTATGATCTTGAAGACATTGGGCAGCAGCTGGTAGGGGCAAAGGCACCACTGGCTGAGACACCTCCTCAGAAGAGGATGAAGGGGAAAGCGAACCCCACCTTCAGTCACAGCCGCCAACGGGAAAGGCATCCAGCCTCCCGAGAAATCATGGAGGTTGATACCGTTGGGATCAGCCGCCCTGACTTGGACATCGGCAGGGATCTCATATGCTAACCTAAGTCCCTCGATTGCTGCCTCATTCTCTACCCAGTGACTGTAAATACCCATCTCTACCGAAACCTATGAGCAAGAAGAACCTAAGCCCACGGGAAAAGGCAAAGGAGAAAGAACTTACGAAGACGACCATCTCTACCAAAACCTATGAGCAAGAAGAACCCTAAACCCACGGGAAAAGGCAGAGGAGAAAGAACTTACTAAGACGAAACCGGGGTTCAGACTGACGAAAGCTCAATCTCGGCAGAACTTCTCTTCTCAGACAGATTTCTCCAGCAGCGTTCTCTTCTTCGGTACAAAGCAGCAATAGGAAAGAAGAGAGTCTTAACACCCATTATATAAAGGAAGGAGGAAGGGCCCCCTTTTTTTGAGAAGCCCTAGGGACGCACGTACCAGACGCCCCCTGGGGCTCCGCGCGCGTCACTTCGATCACTAGGCACGTCCCCGATAAGCGACGCACGTCTCCTCGACGTGACTGAACGACCAGCTGGATGGTGACACGTGGTGCCGTCGGTATGTCTTCCACATTAATTCGCAAGCATCATTTATTACCTCGGTCATTCGAAGCGACTACAGATGAAGACCAAACGTCAACGGTCGAAACCGAGATGAGTTCTACTCCAGAAGGATCTCCCATCTTGTAGCTCCCGACCTCACGTAGTTGGCAAACTCCGTGAGGTCGGAAGCTAGGGGGCAATTGTGTGGGATGTCTCCCAAAGTACTGAGGTCATAATGACTTCGGTGCTAATGTCGGCTAATAACGCGTTGACCTCGGCGAACGTTATTCATGTGATATCCGAGCTCGAGACCGTTTCTGGTCTCGGGCACCCCTAACCTCGACACGAAGTCTTCACCCCTCGGGCACCTTCACAAATATCCAGCTGAGTCTAACAAAGTCATCTTGGCCGCCCCTCGCCCCTGACAGAGCGGCATCCCGCGGCTACGTCCCATCAGGGTATGGCTCCAGGCCAGGCCCGATGGGACTAGGCCCAAAAGTCAGATATGGTAAGGCCCGATTAGACCAACATTTAATGTATAATGGGCTGATCTGACTACCATTTAATGTATAGTGGGCTGACATGACAGCACCCCTGGGAGTGCTAAGACGTCATCATGAGCCCCGCCATGCAACGTAGACTTCTTCCTCTATAAATAGAGGAACGAACTCCATCACAGGTATGCACAATCACAACCTGAGATCTGCTACTCTATCTCTCTTCTCCCTTATCTACATCCTGTTGCTCATACCCCATACTGACTTAGGCATCGGAGAGCCTTGTGCTACCCACAGCCAGGGTCCTCTGACTTCCTCATTGTAAGACCCCGACACCCAGTTTTTTTGTTTAGTATTGTTTTAATCATGGTTTAGCTTTTTAAGCGAGATTAGAGTTCGTTTGACCTTGTCTTTGAATTTGACTAGATTTTTCATAGCCGAGATTTTGAAGACCGTTGATTTTGGTTTGACCCGGTCCATATGATTTATATTTTGTGAGAAATTATTCTTATTTTGGAGAATTACAATTTTTACTCCTTTTGACTCATTTTATTCAGTTTAACAACTTTCATGTTTTGACCATTTTGATTTGATGATCAGAAAATACGTTTTTTGAGAAAAATGGGCAAAATTGACTTTTCACACTAAATCTGTACTTGAATTTCAAAAATTTCAGAATTTGGGGAAAATATACTTTTTGGAAAGTAAATATTTCGTTGATCGATTTTGTCTTCTTCGTCGATCTCATTCGGGACCCGCTAATACCATTTTCAGCCTTGTGAAGGTTGGGACCCACTTGCCCATCTTATAAAAGGAATAGTCCCTTCTTCTTCCTTCTCATTTGTTCTTCTTGCAACCCTAGGCTCAAGAGAAAATCTCTCTCCCAGCACTTTCTCTCTCCTCTTTGAAACCTCTCTTCTTGAGTGCTAAATGGGGGAATGATCTTCAAACCTTCTTCCCCACCTTCCAAGCTTTCCAAGGATGCATTTTTCAAGAGATTTGAGCTAGAGAAGACCCCTCTTCCAAGCCTTTCTTCCTTGTTTCAGCTACCAAAGGTTAGCAAAAGCTTTTCTTTCTTCAAATCTTGGTTTTTCAAACCATTTAGAATGTTTTTGTCAGCCATGCAAAGAGATTCATGGAGGTTTTGCAAATGATTGATTTATAGGGCTTTCTCTTGGGTTATTTTGGGGGTTTTGTGGTTTTGGAGCTAGAGACTTAATTGAGGCCATCTTAGAGTGATTTGCATCTCTTCTTGACCCAAGGCAAGTAAATAATCAGCTAATTTGATGGTTGTGTTTAATATGAATGATTTTATGTTATGGCATTCTATTTCTTGTTCCTCCTTACCTTTCATGGATTTATTCATTTAATGCTTTAAGCTATGGTTATGTTTATCTTTCCCTAAGATATTGTCTTACATGAAGCTAAATCTTCATTCTCTTTTAATCACCTGGGTTCAACTTTTGTTTTCAAATTCTAGTGTTTGTTAAATGAAGAAGACTTTGCTTTTACATGATTGATCTAGATTAATTGGAAAGTTTAGTGTATGGATGTGATTAATGAGGTTTGTGGAGGTTAGGAGAGGCCATTAAATTTGTGAAATTATGTAGGAAAAAGGATGGAGGAGAAAGAAGGGTGTAAAAATGGCTGAAAAAGTGCATTTCTGCACTTGGATCGGGTTGGGACAAAGCCCAGTCCGCTCGAGCGACCCAGTGGGCCGCTCGAGCAGACCAAGCTCTGGATGGGCCTTGCTCGAGCGAGCCCAGGGTCGCTCCTGCGGACCCAGTCCAGTTCTGGGCCCTTTTCAGGGCCTAGTTTGAGGGGCTTTCTGAATAACTTTTTAAGCCTGATTTAAGGCTGATTCTTGGGCTTTTTCTAAACTTGTTTTAGGCCTGTTTTAGCCCTCCTTTCCTTTTCATCTTAAGGCCCATTTATTTCCTATTGAATGCCTAAAAGCCCACGAGAAATTTGGATAAATTGTGATACTTGAAAATTTGTGAATTGAATGGGGAACATGAGAGAAAGACTTAATGTGGAACTTGCCCTGGAATCTTTTTAATCTCAATGCACACTTTATCATTTTAAATGTTATGGATTTTCATTGGCATCAGACATGTTCTTTTATAAATCAATATTTAAAAGTTAAGTGTGTATTGAGATAGTACCTTTGTAAGTCATTAAGTCATTATACACTACTCTACTCCATTCCAAGTTAAAAAAATGCATAAGATTCTTTGTAAATTGATTTGAAATGAATTGAGTGGTTTGCCACTATTGGAAATATCGATAAAACTACTTGTTTTGAATTAATTGATATTGTCTGTTTGTAAATCGTCCAAGTACTTAGATGCTTTTATCGATTTTTGGTAATGTATTGCGATGATTTAAAATGCGATTTAAAAATGCATCGGTTCGACAAATGGATTTAAGTGGTTCTCCACGTTCGTAAATACATCGATAAGGCTACTCATCAGAGTTGTTTGGATTTGTCAGTATATTCAGTATGTATTTGTTCAGGAGTAGTCCTTTTATCGGTTTCAGAAATGAATCACTTTTATGATTTGATTTGTATCGGTTCGGGTTTTGAAAACTAAAGGCACCACTAGGCTTAGGTCACCTTGTCGGGCTGATCACCCGGCTTGGGATCTTTAATTTGTCTGCCAGCTGCAGCTTGGATTCTGTCTGTACCGACCATGGCAACGGTTCTATTTCCGGTCCCACGTGTAGTGGCTACGATTCTGTTTGATAACGACTTTGTTCATTCCGGTCCCACGAGTAGCGGCTACGGTTCTGTCTGCTCTTGTTACTTCGGTAATAGGAGAATATAGCTATATGTGGTTTGCCAATGTTTTATCCGTTAGATATTTTGTTTTATGATTCTTGTTTGTTTATGCTCATTATAGTCCTTGAATTTGTTAATGTTTAAGAATCGATCTTTTATCTTATTGTCTCTATTATCTAGGTTTTTAAATGTATTTCCAATCATTAAACGTTTATGTAGTCTGTTATCTTTTTAAGACATTTATGTTTCAGATACTGTTCATTTATTTGCTTTGATATTTATGTTCAGTCTTTCAATGATTTTATCATGATTTATTACTATTATTGTTTAGACTCTTTAAATGGTTTTACAATCATTTCATAATTTTTTATAAATGCCCATTACCATATTATCTGGATTTTGCTTGCCAGACCGTCGTGTCTGACCCTGTTTGTTTGGTTCCAGATTTCTCTCCTATTGCTTTTTAGGTGTTTGATCAGATGAGGTAGTTGAGCCGCCGGTCTGACGCGAGAGGCTGCCCATTGATATCATCTAGATGTCAAGTTTGGCACCGAAATTCGTAACTAAATATTGGGGGTAGTATTTCTATTTAGTTGGGTATTTTTGTATGGCTTTGTTAGCCTTTTCATTGGGTTTGTAATTAAGACATTTGTTAATTGTAACTTGAATATGTGGGAAATAAATAGTCCTGTTACTACCAGCTCAGTATTCTATGATTTATGATTTGTACTGGTCTACTCATTTGATGGCTTTATGATATTGGTTGAGTGCGACACGGAATCCGATGGCCACAGGCTCCGGGTCGCAATGCCATAATTAGCTTCCGCAAAAATATTCCGGACGTGATGGAATTTTATTATCCTCATTCACGCGGATCTTGGGAAAAGCAAAAGTTTTAAATTAATCCCAAAATTTCGCACCCCGAGGTCGGATCACTGCAGGCCCGGTTTCGGGGTGTGACACTCATCTTCTCTCCTTTCAGGTCCCCGGGCCACTCACCTTCTTCGATGGAGCATCAGACTCGACATCACCTCCATTACAAAGTCCGTAATATTTAGGCACTTACAGCATGTGATCATGGAATTCCATGATTTGATGTCTTCTGTAAATGTTAGTAACCATTCGGTAAAAGCTCGATCTTCTTTTCTTGAAGGTCGCTGTGTGGAATTGCTGTGGAGCTACAAGGTAAATTTCTTTTTATTTCTTGAGTTCTTGTATCATCTTATGAAGATGGTTGTTTAAACTGCTAAGTAAATTATTTAGTAGCTAAATACTGAGATTCTGTCTTAACAAGCTATATATGTGATTATCAAATATGACTTATCCAAATGGGATCTCTGTAAGAAATCGTGTATGTCATGGAACCGATGTCTGGATTAAGCACGTGGCTAAGACCATATTTGATTTCCTGATTTAGACTTAATGTGTGACCTATCAGAATTTGGATTGGAATCATACTCTAGGTAAAAAGTCCTAAATCGGCATGCATCTAACTCGGAGTGGCTTATCTCCAGGATAGTCAAGTGAAGAGCCATTCTAGGAGGGGTAGAGTTCCACGTCCTGACTCCTTGGAATTGCTCTATTTAAGAGTGTTGGGAGTCCTCTGTTCATCAATCCAAAGGACAAAGCATTGACGGCGAGTCTGCTTGGATCTCCATCACACTACAACGTGCAATGATACTGAAATAGACTAACAACTTCATCAATCTTTCCTAAAATGTACTAGGGCTTGGATTGTATGTTTTCATGGCATTTTGTTTTTACCATTTATAAACACTACAAAAAAAATGTCTTAATGAGTCACTTTTAAAGTGTCTTAAAAAGTGGTTTGTGTCGCTTTTCTGATTACTATGCAAGCGTCTTATCTGCCGGCGTCACTAAAAGTTCGTAAAAGCGTCTCAAGAAATACATTTGTTGTGTCAGTTTCTGTTATCAAAGTGACACAAAAAAATGGTTACTTGTGTCACTTTAAACCCAAAAGTGACACTGAAATAACTTAAAAGCGTCACAAGAAAGATAACTTTGTTGTCTCGCTTTTCAAAAGCAGTGATCAAGATGTTGTTTTCGGACCAAAAGTGACACAAGTAGTCATCAGTTGTGACAGTTTCCATAGAAGCGAGATACCATCCATTTTTTTTAAATAAAAATGCAATATATACATTACTAATAACCTGCTGCAGCATGGATACACTTTCAAATCACTAAACCTGCCTTACAAAAGATGCAAAAAAATATAGATAGCAACATTCAATAAGAACCATTTCATTAATTGGAAATTAATCACCATTCACATTAAGGAACATACTTGCTCGTCCACGCACTAAATCAAACAAATTCAAAACATAGCCAATTTGAATCCATCCATAATCCAAACCATTTACATTAACCTTCGAATTCGTAACCAAAGTATCACGACATAATCCAAAACCTTCACAAAAGCATCCAAAAAAAGGCAAGCTACATTGTAAACAATTTCCGGAAATCCCTAACTAACCAAAATTAACTTAACAGTAGATCCACTAAGCAAAAGGCATTCCATCTCCGTTTAATTAAGTTCTTCATTCACCTACAAAATAATAACAATTTGACTATGTATCAATAATATAATCAAGTAAGATGGAGAGTTCAACCAACAATATCAAGGTTTCATGTTAAAGAGAAAATTAAACATTTTGTCACTAGAGAGAGCAATTGAAACACTAGCTTTCTGCATGCATACTATCATATAAATATCATACTATTCTCTCTCTATTGCAGATTAATCATATCTAAAATTTTAACTTCATCAACCACAAAACTATCATATACAATAATATGATCCAAATGCTTGAAAACCTAACTCTGGATAAAAATAAAGCACACTCAGGTTTTGCTCAAACAAGCCATCTAGTGTCAACATATAAAAAAATTACAGAGCCCCAACAAAAACAAAATCCAAACACAATTTCTGCATGCATACTACACCTGATCAACAAGAAAGAATACAATTGATATAAACATTTAGAAGCAGATCAACAATTTTCTGCATGCAGGTCCTATAGAAAGAAACAACAAACCACCCAGATCTAAAAAACAGATGAAATAAATGAATAAAAATAAACCACACTCAGGTTTTGCTCAAACAAGCCATCCATCTAGTGTCAACATATCAAAAATTTATAGAGCCCCAATTTATGCATGCATACTGCACCTGATCAACAAGAAAGACTACAATTGATATAAACATTTAAAGGCAGATCAACATTTTTCTGCAATCAGGCCATAAAAAAAGAAACAACAAACGGCCCAGCTCTAAAAACAGATGAAATAAATCACCTAGCTTTTAAGAGAAATACATCTCCATGGTCTATCAAATTGATGATACAAAAGTACCCAAGAAAATTTCTTTCAGAAAATATCAAAACAAGAAGAATGAAGAGTTCTAAAACAGCCACCAAAAGGGCATTAACCGGAGAGAACTTACAAAACTTCATTAGATAAAAGGCTTACTATGAAATCTATGAAATCTTCTCAACTATACAAATTGAACTCCTAGGTATACCTTTATAAAGGAAGAAATCCTTGGATGAAGTCGATAAACTCGAGTCGGATCTTATCTATTTCTTTGGTGGTGTATGTCTTTATGCTGGCCAACTCCATAACCTGTTTCGAAGGAAAAGCAAGTTAGTGTAGTCATTAGTGTAAGAAAACTAGCTAAGGAACTTTTACTCATTCTTTTGTGTAAGAAAACTAGCTAGTGTAATTAAACTTCCATCCCATTCTTATGTTTTTCTCTTTCTTTTTAACAGAACTTTTAATTATTCAGCAAAAAAAATATATTTATTTATTTGTGTATAACTATTTTTTTCACCTTGCGTTTGAGCGATTGACCGGCATCAGCAAAAAAGTGTCGCATAAAACTCATCGCATAATAACCACATACAATTATGTCTCCTTGTTGTGGGCACTGTGGACAAATGTCATATAGACAAATGGTAAGAGTAACAAACCTTGCATCTTCATTGCATAAATAGGCATGCTTACCGTCACATACTCCCAATCTGGGTTCGGATTTAACCTTCTCGGCTTTCCAGAAGACAAGTTTGATATTTGAATTGCTCTAAAAATTAAAAAAAATTATCGTCAAGGAAAATAAAATATATATAAACAAAGGGGAGAAAAATAAGAGATAGAGATACTTTACGTGTTCAACTCAAGTTTAAAAGTTGGATCTAGCTGCTTTCCTAACAAATCCAACCAATAGACTTGCATTTCTGTTAAGACAATGACGATCAAAACCCAATGCCCTCTATAGCCAATCAAGTGAAAAAACAAATTACGTTAATATATTTTATTATTGTACTAAAGTAAAATGATGTCTAACAAATAAATATGTAGAGCACTTACCCTGGGTTGTAAGGAATTACAAGAGCTCTGTCACCATGTTCCTGTGCCAAGGACTGGATGTATCGACTCTTATCATCTTTCTTTGTATGACGATTAAAACCTGCTGGATTTCCAAACGCGTACTTTGCTCGACCAATGCAATCGGTTGTATACAAGTATCTCATGTATGTGATGATGCAACTGGCATTTAATTCTCTCCTATAACAAACATCTAACAACTCATCCCTTGAGACTCTTATAGCATCAGTCTCGTCCGCAAACAGAGTTCCAATCATTGGAACAGTTATAACATCGTTCTTTCCCATCCTTTTTTTCACAGATTTAGCAAAACTCGAACACCGACTATTATTACCGACATAATCAAGTGAATCGTCCTCTTCCTATAAAGATGAAGTTAATAAAATAAAGTAAAAGAATGCTCATTATATTGTAAGACTATATGAATGTAAAACTATTAATGTTTCTAAAAGGTACCTCATCATTCTCGAGTATAACAAATTCCTTAGGCCAAGCTACAAATGAATTGATAGCATCTTTAACATAAATCAGCCCAGCGTTGTCATTTGGAATGGGGAGAGGAGCATCATGACATATAGCTGTATTGATAGAGACACACACATTTGACTCCCCTAAAGGCACGTATTGAATAGATTCTTGTGTCCCATTCCTCGGACGAAGATTACCTTCAGCAACAATGTTATCTATAGACTGCAATGCTAACTTACAATGTTGGGTCTATAACACACAAGAAAATGAAAGCTTATAAGAGATTTGTTAGTTTCATAGGTTATTTACCACTTAAGTTGGATTATTGACAAACATATACCTTTCCATCTTTAGATTTAAGTGTTGAAGATGTGAGAATGCCTTTCCCTTTATCAACTATCTTTGCCTTTTGGTTTCGAGCTGCCACAATCCGTTTCTTTGCCTTTGGCTTTGAAGATACCACAATCTATTTTAAAGTCAATGACAAAAGAGTGTTCTCAAAGAACGTATAAAATTGGGAACACAAAATAGAAAATTGCTACCTATTTTCCACATGATCTATGTGCTTTAGAAGTCATTATTACATGCTCTCTGTTATCACTCTTAGCACTATTAGATGCCACATTTTCCGATTGTCGTGGTGTGTCCATTCCTTATTGCCTAAGAAGCTCAATTATGGTTTCATTCAGTGGTGATGAGCCACTTGATGCTGCTTGTTTAAGCAACTCTATTACTGCTACTTTCAGTGTTTGATTCTCTGCTTCCAACTTCTCAGTATGTTTCCTTGATCCACGTCTAGGGAGATTGAAGTATGTAGTTGGAGTGTAGTACATACTAGCCCCCCTAACGCGTCCACTTTGCTCCGGAGTTCCCAAGGCCATTGTAAGTATATCATTGCTTCCTTCTGTAATCAAAGTTCCTTCTTCTTTCTTTTTTTTCAGCTCATCCTGTGAGACAATTGAACAATTAAAAGTTAAGAAAAAACGTTACTCCAAGAGAGTTAGCCGCTACTGTTGGGTGGATTCTTACTCGATCATGTTAATCACTACTTACAATATAAGCAAAGAAAATGAAATATAACCTTAATATATGCTGGTATGAACTATGGACTTAAACGTTAAACCCAAACTTACTATCTTTCCAGACATCTCCCTCAAAGAATCATCTGCATATTCTCCATTTTTATCTTGTCGAGCTAACAGCCAAAACTGAGATCTGTCAATTTCTTCAATGACAATCCCTGCTTCTTTCTATGTTAAAAAAAAACCAAATAATCAGATAATAATAAACTAGTTAATGTATACGTATATTTTAATAAAAATGATATAAGAAACTTATAAAAATTTACTACCAGCTTATCTTCAAGGCCAGCATAACCTCACTTTCCTAGTCGATAGTTGTATACGTTCACCATCCTTCTTGCTAGTTGAACCTTACTAAATTCCTAATAGTTCTATAAGAAAAGGTACTAGTTGGTCATATATTATTATATTGGCCAACAGATCCTAATGAAAGCAGGTACAATAGATGATGCCTTTTCTCATCCTAAGACCAATGGTCCCGGTTGGGAAAACAAAGAAAGCTAGCTAGAACACATATACCTGGAATTCTGTTGATAACCTCATCTGGACAAACTTTTCCCAATCTGGCTGCTTGATATCGGGATACATTTCTGGTGCTTTTACTAGCGCTTCAGGTTCGTCTATGAAAGGTCTAATAAACTCCCTTGTCAGATAATTCTTAAACTTCCTCCATATTTTACCACATTGTTTTAGAGCTGCCTTCCTAAATCTCGGATCTATAATGAACCTTCCCTACAAATAAAATGTCATCGAACTTTGACTTACAAGTAAGAGAACAGAAAGCATTTTAAACTATAAAGAGAGGAAAGTTTAAGGATTACCAGTAAGCCCTCCCATACATCAGCTTTTATTCTATTATCCACTTTTGGCCAAGTTGGCCATTCAGCAAGCGGAACATTAGCTTTCACTTGAGTGCCTGCCCAACTAGCAAAGTCTTTTCGCACCTTTTTATTTATTGGCACACCGTGTTCATCTAACCCAACTTCAACTTTCACACCATTCCAACCCTTATTTAAATCATGTTTAACTGTTTGGCCTCTAACGTTAGGCTCAACGTCATTGGCAGATTTCTTCATTTTATGTCTCCTCTTTCTTTTCTTAGGTGCTTGAATATCCATTTCTGGATCCATAGAAAACTGTTACAAAGGCAGACACATTAGTACATAAGGTTAGAAAGAATGATATTTTCAACAGATATATGAAAATTATAACATAAGTAATTAATTAGTCAAGCGAAAGTCATAACTTTTGTTATAATGGAGTACTAGTAAACAATGAAACTCAAGATTTATTGTTGTCAACCCAAATCCCCTCCTCACAATCTACTCGCATGTAAGCTGACTGAGATTCATCAGTTCCATCAAAAGATTCGATATTTGGCAATTCTTCGACACAAGTGTTTTCTTCTATGTTACCCTCAATAAGGTCGTCGTCGTCATGATACATCTTTACAGGAGATTCTTCAACAACTGACCAATCGGGATCTAGTTGATCAGCTACATAGAAAACTGGCTTTGCTTGAGATGCTAAAATAAACGAATCAGACTTATGGCCAACTCTATTAAGATCAACCAAGGTGAAGCCCATATCATCTGTCTTGATGCCATTCTTACTGTCAACCCAATCACACTTGAACACTGAAACCTTGAAATTAGTATAGTCTAACAGCCAGATTTCATCAATTACACCGTAAAACCCCATGCTGGAAAATACAGGGTTTTGATCCTTTGAACTTGAAACTTGGGGGGTTGTCGCCATCAAACTGACTCCACTGTTTTGATTAACTCGCGAAGCATCACGTTCTCTTGTGCAAAAATGATGACCTTTAATTACATACGTAGAGTATTTCAAAACACATGGCAATGGTCCCTTTGAAATCCACCTCAAAACTTCTGACACATTGTTATTAGCCATGCCCCGCTCTTGTAAAACCTATATTGTTTAAGAAGCTTAATCAAATTTCTTTGAGGCATACAATACATAAAAGACATTCAGGTAATCATATACCCTTCTTTTGAGCCAATCATTAAAAGAACGATTATGCACTTCCTGTAACCATGTCGATTTTTTGGCCTTATGGGGATTGTGTTCCTTTAGGTAGCTCATGTGCTCCCTATCATATATCAGTACGAAATCACACTGTTAGCTATCAAAACCCATCAATATATTATTTAATTTGTTTAATTAAAGAACTAAAAATCCTTACTCAATATAAGGCTGAACAACTCCTGTGTTTTGCAAGACATAATGATGTGCCTGCTCCAAGGCTTTGCTATCAGGTGCAATGAGTTCACCACCTGACGGATGCTTCATATTTTCTACCAGATCAGTGGTAATAATTATCAAGGAGGTAGGAACTCCTACTGCAGCTAACCTAAGTAAGAATTCACTCATAAATTCAATTGCTTCTTTAGCAATATAGTTTTCAGCTATACAAGCTTCCGGTCGAGTTGGGTTTCGGACATAACTCTTTTACACCTCATGTACCCAAACGGTTTCTAAAGAATTAAGTGATAAATTATGCGTAACTTTCATTCATAATAGAAATGACCAGATAAGGAATCAATGTACCTCTCGAATGCGTACATCCATCGGAAGAAAATAGGACCACCAACTTCAACCTCTCTAACAAGATGAACTGGTAAGTGAACCATGATATCGAAAAAAGATGGAGGGAAATACTTTTCCAGCAAACATAATATGATCACGATATCATTCTAAATTTCAGGTAGTCTTTTCACATCTACTACTCTCGTGCAAAGATCTTTGAAGAATCGACACAACCTAATAATTACATTTCTCACATGACTTGGCAAGACAAATCGTATTGCCACAGGAAGTAGTTGCTGCATCAACATGTGACAGTCATGTGACTTCAACCCATGCAATTTCAGATCTTGTATTGAAACAAGGGGCTTGAAATTTGAAGATATCCTTCGGGGACTTTCAACTCGTGCAAGGTTTTGCATACTCTAGTTTTCTCAGCTTTAGATAATGTGTAACATGCCGGGGGTAAGTATGTTCGCTTCTCACCAACCTTTGGGGCCAACTCCATCCTTAAACCCATCTCCTGCAGGTCAAGACGACTCTTAAGGTGGTCCTTTGTCTTATTTGGAATGTTGAGTAGAGTACCAATCACACTATCGCATACATTCTTCTCGATGTGCATGACGTCGAAGTTATGTGGGAGAGGTGAGTACTCCCAATACGGAAGATCAAAAAAGATGGATTTCTTGTTCCAGCATTTCATAACACCATTATCTCCTTTATCAACTTCTTGTGTTGACTTCTTTTTCCCCCACGAGACTTTGATCCCTTCAACTTTGCTTCATACTTGCTGCCCATTCAATCGTTCAGGTGCCTCCCTCAACTCCTTCTCACCGTTAAAGGCCTTTTTTTGCTTCCGATATGGATAATGCCGAGATAGAAATTTTCTAGTGGATGTGTAGACATTTTTTCCACAATGTTTCAACCTATACGAAGATGTGTCTTCAGCACAAACTGGACAAGCAAAGTAGCCTTTAACAATACACCCAGAAAGATTACCATAGGCTGGAAGATCGTTGATCGTCCATAGCAATACGACTCTCAGTAGAAATGACTCTTGCTTGTAGGCATCAAAAACCTCTACCCCTGAATTCCATAAAGTAATTAAATCATCAATTAAGGGAGCTAAATAAACGTCAATGTCTTTTCCAGGTTGTTTTGGACCTGATATCAACATTGTCAACATCATGAACTTTCTCTTCATGCAGAGCCAAGGTGGGAGGTTGTAAGTTACCAACATCACAGGCCATAAACTGTACTTACTGCTAAGATTATTATATGGGTTGACTCCGTCCGCTGAAAGTGCAAGGCGGAGATTTCTCGATTCAGCACCAAACTCAGGCCACCTCTTGTCTACCAACTTCCAAGCTTGAGAGTCTGCTGGATGACGCAGTTTCTCATCCACCAATCGCTCATTGGCATGCCATGTCAATGACTTCGCTGTTTCCGCAGACTGAAACATCTTTTTAAATCTTGCAATAGGTGGAAAGTACCACAAAACTTTAACCGGAACACCTTTAGTTTGGTCGGTCCCATTTTTATTTTCCTTGTATCTTGATACTCCACAAGTTGGGCAAGTAGTTCTATTCTTATTTTCATCGGACCTGTAAAGTATACAGTCATTGGGACAAGCATGGATTTTTTCATATTTCATCCCATAAATTGACAACATCTTTCTAACTGCGTGCATGCTAGAAGGCATCAAATTACCTTCTAGAAGCATCTCTCCTAAGGCTTTCAATAAATTCATAAAACTTGTGTCAGTCCAACCACCTTTTGCTTTCAAATTAAACAAAGTTACAATTGCTGATAACTTCATAATCTTTGTACAACCTTCATACAAAGGAGTCTCAGCATCTTCAAGAAGTTCTTGAAATTTCTCAGGATTAGCCTTATATTGTTTATCTACAGCCTCTGCCATTTCCTTCATGTTTGTAGCATCGAGGGGGGTTTCATCGAGGGGGCTCTCCGTATTGTAGGGCTGATGGGTGTTCTCATGTGTAGGAACACTTGAAAAATCAGAAGCAAGATGCCTTTCCCCATGATATCTCCACAGAACATAAGTTTTGTCGATACCATGTCTAAAAAGATGATTTCTGACTTCCTTCTTAGTTAACTCATGTAGATTCCCACAGTCTTTGCATGGGCAGCGTATATAACTTTCTTCATCCTTTGCAAAACTAAGAAGATTGTTAACCCCTTCAATGTATTCATTCAAATTTCTCAGCTTGGACATCCAAGACTTGTCCATTCCAAATTAACAAAAATCCTGAAATTCTAAAACAGGGAAATTTTCAAGAAAATCACAGACATATAATTCTTCGTAGGCATGACATGTAAGCACCCACCTAACATCTTTATCTAACATATGACAAATAGAAAACAGCAAAAGGGACAAAAAGATATACTCATGGAATCCCAACCCTTTTAAAATGAAACCAGGTATATGGCCTATGCGGCTATACATTTTTTTTCAATTAGTTAGTAATTTAGTACACATATTAGCTTAGCCAGTTTAACATGGCCTGGTAAAGAACTAAAGATAATTAATATTTGGACCATGACCATGTTGCTTCTGATCAAATGAATCTTTTAACAAATCTCAAATCAGCATAGCATCTTACTTAACAAAAGAAATGTAAGAAAAACAATGTTCAGGCTATGCCCATCAGATTTAAAAAGTACTCTAAGACAACAAGAACCAAGTCATTAATGAGATACACTTAATGAGATCCGACATCAAACTAAGGTCTAAGCAATATTAAAAAAAATGAAACAATTTCGAGGGAGATTGAAAAATGAAATTTAGTTGTAGAACCCTAAGTCTGGTTCTTATACACTCTTTGCCATTAATGCACTCCACATGATTCTAATCACCCACTCATCTCACTATGTCAAAACATGTCTTTTTTTACTATAAGCCCAGGCAATATTTGAAATCATATTAGGGAGCAAATTCAATACTAGACAATCCTCCTTTTACAGTGACATACATTACATGTATGGTGTATGGTATATTGACTGATTATTTGTGTGGTTTCATTCTAGATAAGCTTTCTTCTTTTTACCCTTTATGGCCCATCACAGTTACTCTTTGTCTCTATATCAATGCTGAATGATGTCACTACTATCAACAAGTAGAGCAACAAAGTGATAGTTTGAAACATATTTATATGGCTGAACTATGAGTCTATGATATGGGAGCCATCTATATATTGACATCATTTATTTACATTTACCTTCCATCTTGGATAGATGCTTCTTTATTTTTCCAGCGCAACCTTAACTATGTGAACTTGCAGGATTTTTTTTTATTTACATTGCCATTTTATTGTTTCAAAGACTTGGGTGTTTTCTGTTTCTTCTCTTTGGTGCATTTTGGTGGTTCTTTTGGATTTTGCTAATTAATTTGTTTGCAAGTGTTGGGCTTTTCTATTTTATCTTGTTCTTCTTTCACTATTCTGTGCATTTAGCTATTTCTTTAGTGTTTGGATCTGTTTAATAGAGTGGGGTACACTTTAAAAGACACATTTTTAAGGCTACCTTAAATCCTTTTCTACCTTCTCTTCCTATTTGACATTTTTTGTGCACTTTGGTGTTCTTCAAGGTGAATATTCAAATTGTTTTGATTTATACTATAGTAGTGTAGTGGTCACTCATTATTCCTTATTTCACATCTCTTTTCAGGATTTCTGCCAAATTATCCTATTTAGCAAAACATACTTGCATTTAATGAAATGTCTAATTTACATTGTATTAGAAGTTAGAAACAGAATTGTATAGGAAAATAAGTTCCTGTTTTACTTGAATTGAGTCTTTACAATCTTTAAGATGTGCATACTAATACTAGAAAAACAATACGTCCCCTATAATTTTCATTTTCATTGGCATTGCACAATGTATCTTAATGACTTTTATTTGATTACATCTATCATGAACAAACATGGAGATTCTGAACAAACATTGGCATTGCATAATGTATCTTAATGCCTTTTATTTGACTGCAGCTAATGTTATAAAGCATCAAACCACAATACCGAAGTTACAGACGTACAATTTTCACTATACCACAAACCGATTATATGTTATATTAATGATTAATAAAGCTTCAGACTTTCTAGAGAGTGAATTAAAGTAAATAATAAGAAAAAAAATCAGCCCAGTATGTGTAATAAAAAAAGGGAACAATAAAATTAAAGTACTAAAAGTCTTACCTTTTGATGGGTTGAATACTGTTGATAAAAGAAAGAACCAGAAAACCCCCAAACTGCAGCATAAACATCGATGGGTTAAAACATTAATGAGGAAAGAAGAAGTTTTATTTTCAACAAATTAAAGCCTAAAAAAATAACAACATTATGGATACCTTGCCGCTGGTAGTTGGCGGGTGAGAGATAGATAAAGGGAACAAATTGAGTATGTGAGCGATAGAGGGAAGAGATTGAGAGGTGAGGGAGGAAAGAGATTGAGAGCGTGAGGTATAGAGGGAAGAAATTTGTTAATTGTCTGTGCCCGATAGAATTTTTAAGAAAATACAGAAAAACATGCAAAACAAAAATTAGCATTGTATCATCAGTGGAAGCTTCAAGCCTTCAACTACCAATACTTTTTTTTTTGCTTAATGGTAAATGAATATCGAGAAGAAGAAGAAAGAGGGCAACACACCCTCACAACAGAGAACCAGAAAAGGGAGGGAGGCTTACAAAAATGCCAACCAACCCAGCCTGCCAGCAGAACAGAGCAAGGCATAAAGTAGCAGAAGAGAGAGAAAAAACAGAGAGGACGAGGGAGGGAGGAAGAGGAGCATCGCTGGAACCAACTCCCACAATCCAGGAGAAACCCAAAATCTCCATCTCCCCCATCGTCTACATCCCTCTACAAAGGAACCCACTCCCACAATCCACCCCCAAAATTTCCCAGCACCATGGAACCCACTCCCACAATCCAGCAGAAACCTAAAGGGCACGTTTGGCAACAGGAGGGAAATCCGCTCTTAAGAGGAATCTTTGATGCCACTGAATTAGACTTTCCACTGTGGGGATTTATGAGGGAGATGATTGATCCTATTCCATGATTGGTAAGGACAGAGGAATCAGCAATGATTCCTTAAAGACATGTTTGGTACGCATGTCAGAATCCACAAAAAAATCTTATCTGATGGGTGTTGAGAGTGCCCCATTGTTGGGGTAACTGTTTACAATCCAAATCTTCTTCTCAGTTTAATTTCATCATATAATCGAATTAAGTTTCGAGTTGTGTTGGCAATTCGCATCCCCCTAATTTTACCCATTTCAAACTTTTGATTAAATGATTCAATAGTAGTGTTACATTATTTTTCCCCATTTTAGCATTTGATTCCGCCATTTTGATGTTCTGTTGCAGGGGAGAGGCCACCCAAAATCCTTTTTTTTAGGAAGCCAAAATCCTTAAAAAAGTTGTGAGCTTATAGACAGGTTTTTGGTACCACTGGCTATGAATACCTTCACCTGCAAAAGAGCATAATCTCTACATAAAAGCCCAAGAACACATTACCTTTGTTCCACCGTTTCCTCTCCAATAAAGCTTCCAAAGCACAAGTATCCTCCAAAGTCCGAACCATAAATAGTTTGAAATCAAATTTAAACTCAAATGTTCTACTCAAATACCCATACAATATCCTCTTATCCTCACCCATCAAACAGGTATCTTCATCTCCAAAGAGGAATCATCATAAAAACACAGGCATCGGGATTTCAGTTTAGGATTGGGGATTGGGGATTGGGTATTAAGGGTTAGGGTTTGGGTGTAGGGATTCGAGATTGGGGGTTAGGGTTTGAGGTTGGTTTGGTATTAGGTGAGATAGGCAGGGGTGGCAGGTGCAAGATGAGAGAGAGAGAGAGAGAGAGAGGACTTACTAGAGCTTGGTAGAGAGAACTGGTCTGACTGGAGAGGAGGGCTCAACAGGAGAAGGTAGGGCGAGGTGCACGAGTAGAGGAGACCACGGAAGAGATAGAGAGAACAAGAGAAAGAGAGAGTCCATAGAGGGATTGCAGGAGTAGAGAGGGAGAAGAAAGAGTTCGATAGAGGAGAAAAGAGATAGGGAGATGAGAGCGAGAGTCATGTTAGGGTTCAACACTCTCTCTAGCGAAGAAAATGCCTTATATACCCGATCTTTAAAACCGATGATTCATGGGTTCCGACGGGGGGAGGTCGGACCGCTCGAATCTCCATCGTTTGATACCCAGACAGTAGAAATATATATAGCTAAAAGAAGAAGAAGCAGAGAGAGGAATAAACCTGCACTAGTCGATCGTCTCAGACACTCCTCAAGGGATCAGTTGGATTCGTTGGGGTCTTTGGGCGCCAAAGGGAATGAGGTTTCCTCGGAACGAAGGGATGGGATATGGCGCGAAAGGAATATAAGATGAGGGAACACCCGCCCAAATTTTCGCCAGCCCCCGCCCAAATTTGGTGTGTCACTTTTTTTTTCTATTTCCCTAAATAAAAGAACAACCAAACTTCTTGTGTCACTTTTGTTTAGTGGGGAAAACCATCCTCAATATTTAGTTTGGATTATTTTAAAAATTTGCTCCGCTAGTGTCACTTTAAGAATAAAACGAGACATAGATTTATTTTGTGTGTGTCGTGTTATAGAAACGTGACACACAAACCTCCTCCTCGTTTCTCCTCCTTTAAAGTGACACATCAGACCATACTGTGTCACTTTATTGTAAAAGCGACACAAAAGCTAAAATTAAAAGCGAGACTAAAAGTCCTTTTTTTTTAGCGAAAATGCCCTTTAAATGGCATTTCTTGGACTTTCTTGTGGGGCTTTGTCATTGTCCTTGGACCTCCAAGTTCACTTTAAAACAGAAAGCAAAGAATCTTAGTGCTGGTGTCTGAAATATGGAGATCCCTCTTCGGTGGTCTGGGTATTACCCCCATGTCTTTAATTAATTAGATCCAAGTCTTTTCTTTCCTTCTAACAGAGATCCATATCCAACATGGACCTAAATTGAACCGGATAAGTTCTTCTCCTTAAACATATACATGGGCTCCCTAACATGCCACAGTGAATACTCAAATTAACCTTAATTACCACAGAATAAGATGAAATGTTGTTGCCATGTATTTATTAACCCAAACTCGTAGTACATGTTCTAATTCTTTCTAATCAATTTCATGCATCAAAGACTACAAGAAAAATACAAACAACTAGTCTTTATCCAAAAAAAAAAAAAACGACTACTACTTTATCTTCTATAGTTCTAACAAGTGAGGTTATCTCCCGGTGCTACTCCCAGTTGATTACAGTAATCATTGTAGTATTGAACACGTGCACGGACAGTCGCCGGATTCCGGCCATCGCACTCGAGGGCGCCGTTGATGGCTCGGATCGTGGGCCCGAACCCTCGGCCGGAGGTTATGATCGAATGGACGTTGTTCATCCAGTACCAGAAGGCTGTCTTGAATGAGACCACAGCATCTGTGGCCACAGTTTCTGGAGCATTCAGGCCGTCGAATCCGATGCTGTTTCCGGCGGGCCCATAGTTAAAATTCCATGACAATTGGATTGGGCCACGGCCATAGTAACCCTTGCCGGCCACACATGGATACTCAGTGTTGTTCTCATCACAGTAGTCCCTTGATGCGCCATTTATTTCCTCAATGTAGCAAAAATCTGTACAGCCAAAACAGCATAAAAGGTCATTTTGATTCTTTGTACCTACTACCACATGCAACGGATACTAAAGAATAGGGATGCAATTAATTCAGATATCCAAGCCACGTGCATATATTGTTTAGATCAGGTAGCAGACCAAGCCAAGCCAAACCCAAATCCAAACCAAAGGAATCATGAAATTGCCCGAACCGAGCTTGACCCAAAATTGTATATTTTCTACCCGAGTACAAATCGGGTTGTCTTAGGTTGGGTAGTCTGAGAATTTTTGAATTTGGTTTGTTAAACTGAATAAAATTTAAAACTTCTAAACCTTAACTCAATAACCCATTAAGCAATGGGTCGGCCTTCAATTGGACTGTTAGGACCAAGGGCCTACTAAAAATGGCTTGCAGATAAGTGATAATTTGCAATGAATTATGAAGCAGAGAGTGGTTGTCATTGAAAACTTACGTCCAGTCTCATGTGTGACATGAGCAAAGAAGGCAGCAATCTCACGCTTGGAATCATCTGATGTTCCAACCCTACCAAAGCGAGGATAAGAATTGAGGGCATCAAGGAACACTGATCGTGAGTAGAAGCTCTTGCCTGCGCATGAGCTATCTGCTTGATCAATTATACTGTTGAAGAATTCAGCTGTGACAATGTCAGAGACGGAGACATTGTTGGTGCTTGGTAGAGGATTGCAAGGGCCCTGTTGGCATCCGGTGCCGCAGTAGTCGTCGCCAGTGCCACAATATCCCCACCTGCTGCAGCAAAGGTCCGCGGCACAGCCACAGTTCTGGCCTGCAACATGGCTTGGCCGGAATCCGATGAGAATTCCGGCCAAAATGAAGAAGGCTAGCAAGTTCCTGTTAATGGGTACCATTCTTTCTTTTTGTTTCTTTGGGAGCCTTACAACAACTTGTTTGAGTCTAGGTTTGAACTTGAATGGATATTTATAAGGGGAAGGTGTTGAAAAGTTGTGATGCTAAAAGGTTACATAAAGACCAGCATTCATATGTTGACTTGACTTCCAATGCCCTGGGCACAATTCTTAATGGCCGACATGTGTACACATTCATTCCAATTTCCAGGACTAATTCTTGACTGGGTGATCGATGTAATATATATGGATTAGATTAAAAGAATTTTTTTTTTTTATAAATTTTCCACGCATGGGGACAGATTACAGACCATTTTTTTTATTTTTTTTGTTTTGAAATGGAGGACCAAACTAGCCATTCAGATATGTTTCATAGCCTTAGGGCCTTTTTGGTAACTTTAATAGTAAAATTTAGTGAAGCGATCATATTAAAATATATAAAAAAGAAGAAGGGTGAAATAAAAAAGTGATGACGTTTTCTCATTTAGTGAAATAAGAATATAGCTATTTTATTTTAATTTTTTTGGTAAAAAAAGAAGATAATTTTTTGTCATTTAGTAGGCATTGGGAAAGCAACTTTTTTACTCTTTTTCTTAAATTGTAGAGTTTTTTTTTTTTTAAATATCATGATTTTTTACTTGATGTCTTTTTCTTTTATTGTCTCTAACCAGCCACCTTACTTCACTAGTAAAGTGAATTTACCAAATAAGCCGAGTCATTTGGGCAAATACACGGACGAGGAAACGCGGCGTTTCTTCCTCGCAATAGCTTTCCATTTTAGGATAGTCGTATTCTCATATCCTTTCCATCGCAGAAAAACATGTCTAAAAAGGGTTTTTCCTCCATCGAATTCTTACCGCACCAAATAGCAAAGAGGATCCGGTGCCTTATCTCTGCCCCTTCTCACAGCAAATCCCACTGCACAAACAGACCCTTAGTTTTGATTAGTATTTGTTTTTCTTTTTTTCTTTTTCTTTTTTTTTTTTGCTAGAGAGAAATGGTTATGTATCCATTAGGTTGAAAGTTTTTTTTATTATTTTTATTTTCACACACATGAAGAGAGACTACATATCCTTATTTTCTTTCCCCTCCTTGAAATGCAGAAAACCAAACTATATACTAGGTTTCATGACTCATGGCCTTAGTTTTGATCAGTGTACTCTTTTGTGCTGGAAAGGAAATATTATATTCATATAAACCAAAGCTTCATGACAGAAGCAAAGTTTATACTTTATATAGACCAAGATTAAAATATAGACCAGAGAATAATATAATATTAAAACAAATATCCTATTGTCAAGTCATTATGCTTCCAAAATGATACTTCTTCATCTTAGAGTTGCTCTCCCTACCATGCGTACAAGAAGTATATATGCTCATTGTCTTTGCTAGTATGAAGAAAACCATTGAAAAATCCCAAGATTTTTTCTCCTTTTTTTGGTAAAGAAAACCCCAAAAATTTGGCTCCCCAATTGTGACCTAAAAGGAGTAACAAAGTCAATGGTGGCAATTCAAACTCCAGAAGCCACTATGTCAAAACATAGGATTTTTCAATGTCTCTGGAAGGAGGGGACCACAAGAATCACAATCTAGACCACTGAAATCAGGGCAAGTCTGATTCAGATATATCAGAGCCCTCCATTTCTTTGAACAAATATTACAGATATATATCATTAGGGCAATGACTTCCAATGATAAATAAAATTGACTCTATCTTCATTGACAAACGCACTAATATCCTCTTATACATCCCAATCCATTGATAAAATTGACTCTAGCTTCATTGACAAACGCACTAATTATATCCTCTCCCATTAAATGGAAACGCGTTGAAATAAGCTTATTTGACCCTTACCACCCTCTAGTCTAGAACATTCACTTTTTCAGCCTTTAAATCAGGACTTGGCAAGTCAGCGTAGACAAGATGTGTGGAGATGGCTTGATCAGGTGGGGCTACCCAGTCAAGAGAGTCCCATCTATGATTATTAAGTAGGTCTCATGGCAGGGGTTAAGGCCACCTTGTGCAGCTGAGGATTTTGGACATTTTTTACATCAAAAGTGAAGAAAAGCTGGAATTATTTTTCCCCAATTATATGAAAATACCCTTCTTCGGGCGCTCCCAATCAAATTTCCAAACATGCATTTTCTGGTCAAAAACATTAATAAAATCGCAAAAATGGCATCATTTTTTTTTCCAAAAAGAGCCCAAATTAAAATATATATATGAGAAATATTCAAGTGTATCTATCCCTCACCAGAGGGTGAGTAACACTCCCATTTTTTGGAAGTTTCAAGTACAAAAGTGGTTTCTCGAGTACATAGGAATATTCCATATGCACTTGAAACTTTCCAAAAGAGGGAATGTCCCTCACCCTATGGTGAGGAATAGATGTATAAAATACTCCCATATATATATATAGAAAAGATATTTGTAACTGACTCTTCCCAAAAAAAAAAAAGATGTAAGGAGTAAAAAAGAAAACCATTGTAAAATATTCGAAATCATGTTTTTCTGCCAAAAACATTGGAAAATCGTCAAAATGGCCACGGCCAAAAACTGCCGGAAACGAAAACCTATAAAACATTTCAAACAGATTCTTCCTAAAAGAATGTAAAAAAAATAAATAAATAAAAAAAAAACAGCAGAATGAACAAAGTCGTGCTTCTTTAGTAAAAGATTTTTCAAAATTGCCAAAACTGCATTTTTCAGCGTAAAACATTCCAAAATTGTCAATGATGACAACATAATAGAGCCGACTTTATGATCCATCCGGACCACCTAAATACATGAGACTCCTTGAAATACACCAAATGCATTGAGTTTTCATTGTTTTGAATGGATTGGATTGTTGGAATTGAAGGTCACATTAAATATGTTTAGGATCGAAGTACCTAGGGATTTATAGCAGCTTAAAAGGCTTATTTAGTCTATACTAACGTTACTTGTTTCATACAAACCACAATTTAAAACTCAGGTACTCAAATTTGACTCAGGTCACTAAAGCTTGCTCTGCAACTTGGCGAGCCTGGCCGAGTATTCTGTGAGACACGATCCGACTTTTTTTTTTTTTTTTTTGTTGCTTGAATCAAAATTGATTCGAACAAAAGTTCGAGTCTAAAATGTTTAGAAAAGGTTTGTTTGTTAAATCGCAAAATGAATAAGCTTTAAGACCTTCTCGCCGCTTCTTAAAAAAGTAACAATACGATAACCTTTTTCAAACAAACATCAATGTCTAAAGCAATCACAAAACATTTCTTTTTTTGAGATGTTTACCCATATAACTTTTACTGCATGACTACGTTTGCCTTTTTTTTATTGCATTCAAACAAAAGAAACACCAGTCTATTTACAATGGGGTCTAATTGAATTAGCCGTTTCGAAATGATAGAAGTTTCCAAACAGGCCCTAATCCAACACGCCGGTCAGAATCCTTCATGTCACTGATAGAATGGAAAACGGGATCACCAAAAGAACATGTCAACTTTCACCCTGACTATACCATAATTGCCAAATCACAATCAAGAGGAATAAGGTTAGACTTAGACATTCATTCTAAAGGATATAAAAGACCTTTCTGCCACAGCTATTATATCAGACAAGTAACAAATTAGAACAGCAGAAACTAAGATCCTCAAAATAGATAGACAAAACTTTTAACAAAAGAATTAAAATAGCAATAATAATAATAATAAAGACAGACAATAAATCAGGTGATGCCCCTTCACTTGAATCTGGCATATGTTAAAAGTGGTTTTCAGGGAAAGTAGAAAGGATGAGGAATCAATCAAGTAGAAGCTGTAAACAATCTATTTTCCCCCATGTATGGATACATTTTCAAAGGGTTAACCATTTTTTAGAATAAGTTAACCATCTATAGGATTCTAACCATGGCTCCACTTTGCTCACAAAAATGTTCCACCCCTTCCATTTCCATGAAGCCACTTGGAAAATGCCAAAAAGGGCCCCAGTGGCAATGAACTCAACTGCATTTCATGAATTCATTTCCAGCAGCCTCAACTGCTGCACTTGGGATAGTCAATCTCTTTGGAAGCATGCCATCACTAATGATCATGAAATGTCATGTTAACTCTTCTCATCATTGTAGCCAGAGGGTTTCCCAGTTCGGCCCATGACAAAAGCCTGCGGGGGTGCCTTCTCATTCTGCATCTCAAGACCACGATAGGAACGGGAGACAAAGAACTCTGCCCCAGATTTTGCAATTCCCTTGACAAGACCAGGAGTAGAGTCTGTGTCTCCCACATTCAGAGCCTTCTCTGTTGCTTCCGCCAAAACAAGTGCCCGTTCCTTTTCCTCTGCCTTCCCTGAGAGTGCAAGCATTCAAATGTCAAATAAGTCAATTCAATTGTTATTGGTAAGGGGTTCACATACATTTATAGTTACATCCATGGAAAGTAATCTCACATGCAACTCAGAGGAGTTGAACCAGTACCAATACTTGGCAGGTTGAGTCGGACACTAGCACCAGGATTTAGTTCTTTGCTTTCTGTTTTAAAGTGAACTTGGAGGTCCAATGAAAATGACACCAGGCCCCCCACAAGAAAATTCAAGAAATGCCATTTAAAGCCATTTTATAAATGATAAAAAACAAGATGCAATGAAAACAATCCAAGTCCTAGTACATTTTAGGACAGATAGATGAAATCCCATTTGGAGGTCACATTTGAAAATCACAGTTTGTTAAGGAAGACTCAATATTTAGCTACTAAATAATCTACTAAGCAGTTAAAACTTAAAACAACCATCTTCACAAAATCGAAAACAGGACCTGCAGACAGTGACGGAGAGAAATTTACCTTGCGGCTCCAAATCTTCCACATAGCGGCCTTCAAGAAATGAGAATCGAGCTTCATCCGAACAGTTACTAACATTTGGTGAAGCAGAAGCCATCAAATCACGAAATCCCATCACATACGCTCCTGTCCACTGGCTTCCTCTAGAATACCATATGATAGAAACAGAATGTACAAACCATTAGCAGAGCAACTAACAAGCAGAATATCAAGTTCTGAGCAACAATGATTTTTTTTAAGCCATCACTATTGATGTTTCCTCTCAATACATAGGTCTTTCAATATGCCTCTTGAGAATCCCAAAGAGGATAGTTATTACGTGGATCTCTTACCCATAATATAAAACATACATTGAATCCATATTCCAGACCCTACTAAAATTAGAAGGAAATACTTACAAAAATAATTATTCTAATATAGATATCCAAGCACATATGATTTATTGCCATATTGGTATCATTGACTTTCTGACCCAGTTGGGCTGGGGCTGATAGACCAGTCACAGGCTTGGACATGGAGTGGCCAGCCTATGAGGGGGGAGGGGGGGGGGAGTGTAAAGAGCCAAGGTTTAGAGCCCCATTTCTATTTTTACAATGGGACCCCCAGCTACAACAATACAAGTCTTCACACACCTGCCACTGTGAATCAACACTTATCCCAATTTGGCATGGATCTAACCATTATCCATGATTGAATTGAGGCACCACTCATGGTATGACAAAATGGATAAATTTAATGACTAAAATCTAGTGCGAGGATGACCAGACTAGAGTGATATTTGGTCAACACCTAATCTACAACCCACTCCTCTCATCCCCCTAGTCCCCTACCCTTATGACTTGGCATGCATGCAAAAGGGCCACACACAAACTAGGGTGTGCTTTTTGAAAAGAAAACCTTTTTTATTTTTTTTTCATAGCAGACTCCTGCATTTATATCCAAATATTATGTAGAATATAACTAACTAGGTGCAACAAATCCATTCATGTGATTGAAGCGCAACAGCCATAGGTTGGCGGGATGTATAAGAAACCATGTGATTGGGTTCGTATCTAAAACCAGACCCATCCAACAACCTTGACCTCGTGATTTGGGTTAAAATTATATAAACAACGTTCAACCATGCCCCTCCAAGTAATGGGAATGGGTGAAACTTCATGTAGTCCCCTGCAAATCCCACCCAGGGCCATTGTCAATTATGTGTGCATGCATCCATGCATTTCTTTGAGTATGAATCACCCAATAAACACACATTTTAATCCCAACAAATATGATGCAAGATCTATGTGCAGTTAAGCATGGCCCATACAATAATCATCATCATTTCCACAAACCATATAGTATATACCATCAGCATGAAGTTGGCTGTGTCACGATATATAGCTCAATTTGCTTAGGCCATAGTTTTAAGACCTACTGTTAGTTTGAAACTAACCCTCCTCCATTCAGGGTGGGGAACTAAACATAGCAAGAAACAACACTTTACCTCAGGGAGACTGAAAGTCTGAAACAAAACAATAGCATAAGTTTCAAAAATAGAACATCAGAGGAGCCTTCTCAATTCTCAATTCCACGTTATCTCGAAGACAAAATCATTGAGAATAAAGCCATCAATTAGAGGAATAGTTATGTCAAAAATTCAGTACTTTATGTACATCATCCAATTTCTTTTACTAAAGAAGTCATTCACTTTGCAATATGATAATTTATATAGATTATGGCAATGGATTTAGAGGTAAAAGGAAAAGACGGAGACTGAATTAAGAATACAGCAATCATATCTTCAATTTATTTTATCTACAAAACATAATAATAATATTTTTTTCTGCTTTGGATATTTATGATGCCCTCTATAGTTAGACATTGTACTTTCTTCGACCGATAATCTCATTTCAAGTTGAAGCACAATTTAAATTCAAAGAAAGAAAAAGAGAAATGAGAAAAGAGACTTGAAACTCAAATTTAAAAATGTCAATAAACAATCAATCCACAAAATCCAACTACACAAATTTGTCACCACTTCAATGTGCAAATTTAAGAAAACAGAGAAGTAGATGCAATCTACGGGGACAAAGCCAGTTAAGCATCAAGAAACAAAAAAGAGATGTTGCAGGTAGTACCTATTGAAAGCCAACATGGCTTCAAAAGGAGTGATAACCGGAGCTAAGAACTCTTTGCTATCCAAAAGAGCAGTTTCAGCGCAAGATACATAAATGAAAACATCACACTGTGTAAAGAAAAATTAATAATCAATATCATGAGCTATTTTCACCATTAATGGTGCAATTTTCCTGTTCTATAAATGAAGTTACCTCCGGGAAATTTGCCAGCTTTGCAGGGTTAGGTCTTCCCATGACAAGTGTGTATGCTTTCTTTCCTGCCCCCTTGATCAGTTCTTTCATTTGATTAATCATATGAAGGTAGCCAGCTGGATTGGCAATCACAAATAAAAAAGAATATATAAAACCTTTATCATTTCCAAAGGATAGGCCAACATTATGTTTTAACATACAAAGCATGATATCCAAGGTAAGTCAAAACTCTGACACAAATAAACATTTATGCAATTGAAGGAATCATGTAGTCACACCATTTCCAGCGGTAAAGTAAGCATCAAGAAACTTTTTTTATAACATCAAGGATTTTTTTTTAACCCACATACGTAAAAATATCAAGAATGAGAAGAAGGCACAACAGTATGGAATACGAACATCCATCATATATTGTTTTATACATACACCTAGGTACCCAGATACTCAGACAGAGAATACATTATAGTATCACAGTCTCTTCATAATACATATTTGTTTCTTGTATTATTTATATTTTCATGAAGTTCGTGTTTTCACTCTCTACTTAAAGTGTCACTTGTAACAATGCCAAAGGAGTCCTAAACAACAAGACTCAGTTGAACTATAAAGAAAAGATTGTGTGTCATCTGTTACTAACAAATTCCAGATAGAACTAGCATTAACTGACATTCAAAGACATATACTAGCATGGAACATACCTACACCAAGAGTTCCCACCAAAATCCCAACAATGTTAGCATCCTTCGCTTTCTCCACAAGGTAGTATCTATACAAGTAATTTAAGCGCTAAGTTGACATCAAGAGATCATATTATCAGAAAAAGAAATAAGTTTAGGAAATACCTACGCTTGAGAATCCTTCTCTGATGAGACAAGTCCTTCACTAATCGATTATCCTCTGCATCATATCTGACTGAATACAACCAAATCATGAGAACAGACAAAAAAACTTCAAAATTTAAAAATATCGTAATAACAACAATTGACAAGACTTATAAAAGACAAATTTCAAAATCATGAGGCATCATTAGAAGTTTACAATGGATTGGATGTGGGAATTAGATGAAAGGCCAATAATAAACAAACAATGACATGGTCAAAGATTGATGAAAGCAGCAGAAACAGGAGGGAGGAGGGGCCATGCACAACCCATCCACCCTAAAAATAATGCACACAGAGACAAAAAAGAAAAAAGAAAAATCCTCCAACCAATAAAGAGGCCCCCTCCCTACGTAGTTGTTACCTTTATATTTTATCCACCCTTTCCCCTCCTGTAAATGGACCCTATAGATTTTTACAATCCACCCTTTCCCCTCCTGTAAATCAACCCTTTAGATTTTTACAAGGAATTTTTTTTAAAAGCTTTTACATTTTGTCCAATGGAATTTCATGTACCTCCTACAGCGGAAGAACATTGAAAATCTTTCCTGTTTACTTCTACACAGAACTTTAAACAAGAAAAGGTCAATAAAAAATGATTATCCATGGCCAACTTCCTTTTCTGAGATATATTATTTATATAAATAAAAAATAGACCAATAAGCAAGTAGAAAATCTCAAATCTGCACTGTTAGAGAACCCAACAGCTTTCTTTCTTTCTTCTACAGGAAATGGCAAAAAGTTTGTAAGAAACAAAGTGAATTCAATTTATACCTATTTCACAGTTGTTGAATGTAAGCACCACGTTTGCAAATGCTGGATTGTACGGACCAATCCAAAACAACAAATAGTCCTCTATGTTATGCTCTTGAGGTAAGCTCCATGTCAGACCTCCAAGGTTATAGCTTGTGATAGTTAGAGTATTTTGCTTGCAATGGTCTGGACTGAAAATATTGTTGTTGTTCACACACTTGGGCAGATTGCCATTAGAAGTGTAGCCATCGGAGGACTCCAGTTCCCCCTTCAATGTTTTGTCATAATCTGATGGATTCATAACTGAACACATGACATCCGCATATTGAAGTACTGGATACTTGGAACTGCCCAACATTGAAGATTCAACTACCAGTTTTTCTTTGATACTCTCAACAGCATGTGCGTATTCCAATCCAAATAGAACCTACATTTCGGAAAGAAGAAAATGATTATAAAAGATTAAAGAATATCATACCACCCAATAGAATTATATTTTTCAGATGATTGCTAAATTAGAATGAACAACTTTATAAGGAAGATTCACTGCAGTTAGAGAGTAATTAAGGCAAATGTGAACTGCTTTTTTTTTCTTGGTCCTTGCACAGTACCACCAAGATCAGCATCTCTTTTTTTTTTATGTTGATGACCGCCAGTACACTCATCATGTTTAACTCAAGACACATAATTTTCCTGAAAATGAAATGCACAAACTAAGAGAATGTTCGCCATAGGTAACGGTCTGAATGGGAATTAGGAAGGCCTCTTGCAGGTAATATTTTTCAGAGAAGAGTTAAGTATTTCTATCTTTGGACAGGACAATGAAAAATCAAAATAAATAAGGATGGAATAAATGAATCTATGCAGTTCATCTACCACAAAAAGAACTGTCGTCACAAAATATGAAGCTAACTAGCAGCTACTTTCCAGATGGAAAGCGGCCATCCATTACCATTTATGCTAAATAACAAATGGTCTAAAAATTCCCTGAATCTCAGATAACCAAAACATGCAGCAGACAGGCCTAAAGATGATCACACAACATTCCACTGACTTGTGTTCACTTGGACCAGCTGCAGTGGTTCTATTTGTCATATCCAACTCAAACATTGCATTTTATTCAATGGTTTTTCCCGAACATAGATCACATTATATAGGCCTACTAAAATGTTAAAAATGACAAATTCATCTGCATGGGGTCACAATTAACATACATGGGATTGCTCACATTCAAGGTGCTGGAAGGGTCAACTTAATGATGAAAAAGAAGAAACAAGCCACTCCTTCAATTCTAGGAGAATGGAATGAAGATAAAGGACATGATTCATATGATCATGTTATCCACGATGTGTGTGGGAAGCACATCCTTGTTGATGATAAAAAGAGGGATAGTTAGCAAAGGACACATGGATGCATTCCCTTGATAGCAGTGACATCAGTTGGGACATTTAATCAATAAGAAAAATAGGTTGAAAACCCAAAAGATTAAAGAAGAATATTAGGGTTTTATAGGAGGAGAAAGAATTTTGGAAGGAAAAATGAGTCTCGTCATCCGACCCTAATTATGACAAGTGACCAGCCCTAACACTTTATTCATAATATTTACTACTTTCACGAATTTTTTTTTTTTTAAAAAGGGCCTACTCTCTCAACAAAATCTTTTCAAAATAAAAAATTAGTCCATAACTACTAGGAAATTACAAATAGGTCCTTAGCTGTTTCTCAATAACATCTACATCACAATTTGCCATGAGTAAATAGTCAAACAAAGAGTAGCAATCGCATAATAGATTGTCCGTCCTTACCATGATAGGCTTGTTACTTGTTGTTAAGCAGTGAGATAGAGACTCAACACAAGTGTTTACATCAATTGAGGCTTTCCCAAAAACAAATAATGCTGGCAAAGTTGATGTTCTGCAAATAACATTGTAACTTGTAAGTCATTAATGACCTATACAGAGAGATGAAAAGTAAGTTGCAATCACAAAATTAGGGCCCAATCAGTACATGCAGAATAACAAAATTCACAGATTTAAATACCGTCACAACAGAATAGTATGAGACAGAATTGTGTAATATTGAAATACGTAGCATCCATGTTGGGCAGCTTCTAAAGAACACATCAGATTATGTGTTAAGTTGTTTGGCAAATGTTGAAGATTTAAGCATATTCTCAGAATCAAAATAAACATGTTTTATATCAAAGTGGAGAATTAGAATATAGACCCAATAGCTAGAAATCAGAAAACTCAAAATACAGATTCCAAGGCCATTACATTTAATTTCCAAAAGAAAAATTAAGGAAAGAAACACCGCCAAAGTCATGTAGTTAAGTTCTCACCGTAGCTTCAGAGTTTCATACATAGTGTTAAATGTAGTGCAACCCACAAAACTAACTAACACTAATGTGAGTTCTATTTGCAGTATGAGTAACCATCCAGGCTGCCAAAATATTCAGAACTTGACCTGGGGTGCACAAAAACACACCCACACCAACCATACACAACAAAAAATAAATAAATAAATAAATCAACAAACCAGAATCTAAAACTGTAATGTCAGTCCTAATTTAAAAAACCCAAAGCCCCCAAACCCAGCTTAACATTCCATGATAGAAAATTGGATTAATCAACCAACAAACACACATCTTCATGTTCAATCTTGACTTTTGACCATCTCTTTTAAACTTTCCATATGTTGTCCACTAATCAGATAGACAGATAGTAAGATTAATATCTTCGGTGTGATTTTTACGCTAAATCCGAATAACAACTGTTGCCAGCATTGAAGGATTAAGCAGTTGCAGTTGCCTATAAGATTATAATTCACCATTCTTCCCATTACAGGTCACCACACTCCCCACAACTACTATTCCTCACGTCCTAAATTCCAAGAACCCAATACCCTAAACCCTCTGAAAACCCCAAACACTACTAATAAGCACCATATGCCTATATATCAAAACCCTCTACCCATCCTTTCCTCAAGAAAACCTGCAAAGATCAAAACTTTCACAATCTACAGGTACCCCAAAAAAAAGGGCGGAAATACTCACGGACTCATGCAGGTATGTCCGTAATGAACGACGCAGTCGGCGTCAATGTGCGAAGCTCCAACCTCATCGACGCAGCAGCTTCCGTAGGTCGTGTCCGCCATCACGAAAACCCCAACATCTCTGCACTCGAGACCTTCAGATTCTTCAAGTGATCGAAGCTCCTCCCGTAGAGCACTCGCGACTCTCGTAGAATCCTTCAAGAGATCGTCTGGAAACTGCAAAAATCAAATGAAAGTTCGTAACTTTTGCACTAAAACTGAAAAACAAAACAAACCCTAGATTTAGAGCATGAGATTCAAGAGTAAAAAAGGTAAAGAATCGATTTTTAACGGAGAGGAAGAAGAGAAGTGCCTGCCTGCAATGCGACTCTAGTGAAATTTCTGCTGCGGATGAAATCTGCGGTGCGAGAGATTTCATAATTCGTGGCGAAATCCATGGACAAAAATAGAGGGTTTTGCTGAAGATGATGAAGAAGAAATACAAGAGCAGGAGATGGTTATAAAGTTTCTCTGGTCTTGAATTGATTGAAATCAGTGTTCAATTGCATGCACTTTCTATTTCCATGCGCGCGATTGTGGAAAGGGAGAAATCCGCGACTGAGATGGAAACTCCTCAGATTCTACTTTCCCATGTAATTCAGGGACTAGTAGAATTCGAATTCCTCTCCAGCACGGAAATAAAATTCCACGAGTTCAGTTTCCTTTTCCACGTAGAAGGTTAGAGGTTATTTAGTTGGTTTGGGACTCAATTTCGATAAAAGATCCAAAATTAATTTTGACTAGAGGAATCTGCTATAGTTTTAGTTTTTAAAATCGATTTTGACTTTTTTTTATTTTTTATTCAAAATAAGAATATCATTGAACTAATAATTGTGTCATCAAGTCTATTATTCTTAAAGATTAAACATAAAATGACCGACTAAAGTTAATCTTAAATAAAAATTTACAATGTAGAAGACTTGTATGTTGGGTTCGTGTCTATATGTAGAAACCTATATGAATCCGCATCCGGACGCGTTCATCAATTGAAAGCTAAATTGAGTTCCGAAACCGGATTCATTTATAAATCAGAACCTGAAATAGGCTCCAAATCTTTTTTTTTTTTTATAGGTCGGAACCTCCACATAAATAGAGAATTGGATACACGTTTACATCCTTAGTCCCAAAGATTTGGCCGAGATGGAGCCTTTCCTAACCCTACCCTCATACATGGGCCTAGACTAGGCCAAAGCCCTCAGTGGGCCAGCACTAGTTGTACCCTTAACCTACCCTTTCGGGCTTAATCTACGGCCAAGATTAGAAAGAAAATTATTTGGCGCTAAAAGTGGTGTCGAGCACGTTTGTCTTTCATACATGCAGATTTGCATTATATAAAAAAAAAATTTCCATTTCTGTCTATGCATTTGAATGAGAATTTACCAAATCAAGCTCGATTTGTTTGCTTGTATGGAATTGGAACCTGTATAATTAAGTGGATAAGTTTATGGCCATTGATATTGGCACTCCCTCCCCTCTTTTTGATGCAGACACTCCCAATTTGGGGGGAGGGGAGTGCATTTATCAATTCCCAAGTTTATTTGCATGAAATTAGATACGTGAAAATTTACTATCAAATGGGGATTGTTTGGAAGGGATTGGGTGCTTGTGAATTCCTTGTCATGTGAGCTTTTTTGTTTGCGTTGAATTATAAGTGTGTTTGTTTTGATGGAATTGAAATACATACGAACCAATGGTGGAACAACTCGTTATTTCATGAAATTGGAATATAGGGCTTGGTTGTTTACATGTAGTTGGAATACATATGAAGTAATTATCGATTCAAATAAGCCTATTCATTTGCATGAAATCCCATTATTATGTACCAACTAGACTCATTAAAAAATGCCATTTGCTTCTCACAATACTCATGTGTCACGTGAGATGTCAACCCCATCACAGTATCCCTCTCATGCTTCGTATAAGTGGAAAGAGTGAAACTTACAATAAGTCCCACCTACTAAAAATCTAAGGCACTATGAATACCCTCCCTAAGTATTCTCTAAACTGCTAAAATTGAACGTGCCCCCACTGTAAGATAAAGCATTAAAAAAAAAAAAAGAGTTGTATATATAGGAGCATTTCCCAATAAATATATATATATATATATATAGATAGAGCATTTCTCATACCTATCTATGTGACTCTTTTTTTATGCTCTATCTTACGGTGGGGACACGTTCAATTTTGGCAATTTAGGTTTTCTTTTTTTTAGATGGACCCCCACAGTGAAGTTCCACTTATTTCACACCTGTTGTATCTTACAAATGACAGTCAAGTGTGACATGAGAGGATTTGGACTCCTCATTCTGAATTAAGTAAGGTCATTTAACGAATGGCATGGATCACCTCAGCAGCAGCATAGTAGTCGAATTGTCTCAGTAAGTAGTCCTTGCACACTCTAAATGGAATTGGTCACTACAATGGCTCATTCATGTTACAAATGACTACATAACTGAACTTATTTCACCCCTGAATTCCCTTTCATGTGCACATGACTCATGAGTCATGAGAGCAGCATGAGAGGAGGCTCAGGCCATACAAAGTTGATTTCCAGGTGTCAACCCGTCTTGTGCAGGAATGAACAAAGAAAATAAGAAAGGGGAAAGCCCATTACCATTCCCCTCATATTTTGATCACGGACCATCTTCGTATGTTTTCGACCATTTTATGCCTGAGTTTTATATCAAAGAAGTTATAAATAAGCCACATGTTGGAGACCGGAGATAACTGTTCTCCGACGAGCAACAGCACGTGCCGTCCAGCTCCATGGGGCCCACTTGGACCCATCTTTGATCAGTGTATGCCTTTTACATTTTCATCACCCCATGATTTGGCACCAGGGCATTATCATTTTTCCCATATCAATTTCAAACTACGTTGAGGAAGATACATAGTAGCTCTAAAAGCAAGGTTGGCCAAGTTTAGTTTGGTAAGTTTTAGGCCCCAAGTCAGTCCACTGCATGGGATACCTAACCAATCCAACAGAAAAACTGAATATCTGAATGGCATTTCAGTACACAGTATTCATGCAGACGCCTAAAGCATCAAGATCAGACAATGCATCCAATCTGCTCAAATCATGCATCTAGTTTTATCCATGCTAATATCATCATCATCTTAGACTTGTCTCGTCACATTTGGCTTAAAGAAGCTGTGACAATAGACTCTCTAACATTGGCATGGTGAGCTTTTCCAAACAGGCTTAATCCATTTCATGCTAATGTGTTATATATATTGGGTTGCAGTTCTACCTCTTGGATTTGTAGGCAATTTCACTCTTTTTTTTTTTTTTAATCCGTCAGTTTCAAATAATCTGCAAAACCTTAAGTCTACCATCAGGTCAAAAAACTAAAACAAAATAAAATAAATCTGCACCCATGTACCTATCAGTCTGCATCAGGTTGTTATTATCTGATTTAGTGATCAAAATGAAATTAACTCTATGTGGCTGCCACTTCGCTGGTTAGGGACATAAATGTGAGTGAGAGAGTGCAATTTTGACACTCTAAAAAAGATGCACAAGAATGTAAAATCCAAATTTCACTATTGGTGGCAGTTTTGTCAAAATCCGAGCAAAATCATATATTCACAGATTCCCCATCTTGCATAAAACTGCAGGAACAATAAATAGTGCACCTCTTTAACCTTTAACCAATTCTGATCCCGAATTTCAAACAAAATCCCTCAAACAGGTTCATCGGATCAATTAGAAAAAGGAGGAAAAACACTCAAGAAAACGGCTTAATGTGATGCTTTGGGTGCTGGCTTCTTCACGTCCCCTTGTTTCTTATCACTTTCTGCAGTCTTCTTCTTGTCTTTCCTTTCTCGCTTCTTTAAAGCATGCATGTGGGCTCTGAGTACCGTTGCGTAAGAAGCTTGGAACCTTAGATGGTCCTTCGCAGATAACTGAAGACAGATTGTTCAGCAGCATTACATCAATAAATACAGATATTAAGAACAGTCCAAATTACATCCATTAAGTTCTTTTTTGGATAAGTAAATAACATTTTAGTTATAGTAGATAAAATACAAGGCACCTTTTACAAGCCAGACCGAATTTATTTAGTGGGAAACATGAGCACCAGCTAATGAGACAAGGACATTTTCACAGCCATTTCAGAATTTTGAGACACATCCCACTGCCAGAATGAAGAAGCATTTAATGTAGAGCTTCCCACACCGAACAGCCATTTATCTATTGAAAATAATGTCTCAAGTCTTGATTTTATGTGCAAAATATATAAATGATCAAAATTTTCCCCTAATGGAGGAGAAAAGATGAGGGCATAGAAAGAAAATGAATGTCAATGGATCATCTTTCCTTTGCTTGCAGCGACTGTCAGAACTAACAAGTGTTAATGGATCCATAAAAAACGATCACGAGTGCAGACTGCAGAGTAATGAGGGCATCTGCAGCAATCTGCATAAATGGGTGCTCTTACATAAACCTGGGCCTGAGGTAGTCATAAAACATATTGAGAGACACTTGGCCCGATGAGAATAAAAGCAAAGCATGAGCACTAACATCAAAAGTTAACAAATTAGTCAAGACTCAGCTTCTTGAGTTGTAGCCATCCTATCCAAAAGTTCAGCCTTTGGTATAAAGAAGGTACTTCAGTTGACTGCAAAGAACTTAAAACCAAACGATCTTCACATGCCATGCTCCGAAAACGTAAGGTAGATTGCGAGACCAGACAATCTTCAGGGGTTCAATAAAAAGTTAAAATCTCCATAGTGGGTTGTGATTTTCCTTAGATTATTAAAGACACCTAGATGTTCAGCCTTTAGTTTTTGTGGGCCTCTGTGTCGCATGGTTTCTTTTGCTAGGATCACTTTAGTAAGATCACCGTGACCTTTTGCTTTCTAGGTCCTGAATTCAATAGGTTTTTTTAATCATGACAATGGATAATAGTTGGACGAGCCTCAGAAATGGAGTGAATGCCAATTCTTGGAGACAATTATGTGTTTGAGGGTTTGAATTAATTATACATGGTCCTAGCAATGATCAAAATAGCAGTTACGGTGGACGTAGCTATTAGTGGCCACAACGCTATGTAGTGGGCAATACGTAGCAATTGCAGCGATATGTAGCGGTGTAGTAGTGTGAATTTTTTAAATGGTAAAAAAAATTAAATATTGTGCAACAGCCAATCATGTGTTTTTTAAGTGATTTGGAACCATGTAAGGGTAGAGATAACTTTAGAAAATGCTATTGAGGAGAAGAAATAGGAAAAACAGTGTTTTAAATTAAAATAATTAGGCTCTACTAGGTTTTAGACTGTAGCACTGCTATTTTCAAAATAGCGTAGCGGCATCAATTGTTACGGTCGATAATGCCGCTGCTATGCTACGCAGTGGCCGCTGTTATCCAGCATGTGTTAGTTGGTATTCTACGGAGTAATGTGCAATTTCCAGTTGATGGTGCAACTAAGTCTACACTCCGTGAGAGAAGATAATTGCCGAAGAATAAGGTGGAATTAAAAGGGGAAAAATTAACAACAGTCAGGGAAAATAATAGGCTATAAATTGAAAGGATTGGCAACATAGGTTCTTGATTCTGATGAAAGGCAATCGGAATTGACTATGAATTTTAATGAATTGTGGAGTCAGGCAAGTTATGCTAAAAAGATTGCTAAGGACATGTTGAGAGAGCAAACAGATGAACCAGATGGTGGAACAAGCTCAAAATACTATTGACAATAAGAAAACATTATTCAAGAACCAGCAAGAGACCTTGATGATGTAAGGGACATTAAAGATGAGACTGGAAGGGTTTTGATAATAGAAGATGTAAAGAGATAGATGGGGTACGAAATTTAAAGACTTGATAAAAACTAATTATGCAAGTGAAACAAACTATGATTTAAAAGCAAATCAAGGAACAATAAAAGAGATATCTTGAAGAGAAGTAAAGACAGCCTTGGCTTTAACAAAGAAAAATAGAGCAATAGCTGTAGGACCAAATGGTTTCTTATAAAAGCATGGGTTTTGATAGGTGAAATTGGGATAAGTTGGTTAACTAAATTGTCCAACAATCTTGGTAAAAAAAAAACCCCAACGAATGAAGAAAGAGCAATGTGGTCCGGTTTAACAAAGGAGATGCTAAGAGCTGTGCAAACTAACAAGCTTTAAGCCATACAATGAAGCTTTGAGGGATAACAATAGAGCAATGCATGCAACAAGAATCATCTGTTTTAACCAATTTGGATTTACGCCAGTACTAGAAAAGTCATTTTAAGACAACTCATGGAGAACTTTAGAGAGAAGAATTGAAATTTACATGTGGCTTTTATTGATTTGAAGAAAAGGTCTACGACAAGGTGCCAAGAAAATTAATTTGGCAAACATTGATGGAAACATGTGTTCCCAATAATTATATAGAAATTACACCACCTATATAATGGGTAGAATTATATCAAGGAAATTATGCCAAGCATGTGTGATGGGACAGTAGCAAATGTAAGAATTCTGTGTGGAGAGATCTCTGCGTTTCTAGTTGGAATTGAATTACACCAAGGGTACACTTTGAGTACCCTTTTGTCCACCTTAGTTACTAGCACCTTAACAGCAGATATCGAAGATGTAGTTCATTAGTTTATATGTTGTTTGGAAATGGCATGGTACTCATAAGTGAGAGAAGATAAGAAGTAAAATATATATATGGGAGATGCTCCTATGAAAGATATCTCTCACCTTATATGAGAGATACGCATGGGGGCCCTTACATTTAAGTTGTTGGCACTGAATATGGATATGAGGCCGTGAGGGGCCCACCTAATCTCTCATTTAAGGTGAGAGATATCTCTCATAGGAGCATTTCCCTACAAGGAGCATTTCCATATATATATATATATATATATAAGAATTCTCTAAGTCAAATGTGTTGGAAATTAGCAAATCATAGCCAAATATATGTAATGCATGTTCAGAGGATCTGAGGGTAGGAAAGATGAGTGAGTTCGTAAAAACTGAAAATAATGTAATGCCATGGCATGGTAGATTTAAGCACATAGCACCTACAAGAAACTCTTCACTAAAAAGAAGGGATAGAGTTGAATATAGCAAAAAGGAATATAGGATAAATGTTGTGTAGCAAAAAGTAGACAAGTGAGTGGATTGTTATGTGATTGTCAAGTGACACTTCAATTAAAGGAGCATTGGTACAAGATGAGAGTTACGCTTCCTATGTATCTGTACAAGATGACAGTTAGGCCTGCTATGTTATATGAAGCTGAATGTGAGAAACAAAGAAATGAAAGAATTCAAGTACATGTTGCGAAGATGGTATGCTGAGAGCCAGAGACAGATTGGAGTTACATGAAAGGATTGAATTAGAAATAAGCATATAAGGTTAAACTTACAAACAACACTGTAAAGGGGAAGAAAATCAAGGAACGATGTTTGAAATGGCATGGGCACATACACATAAGACCCAAAGCAGACACTGTAAAATGTACTTAAGAGTTACTTGTTCAAGGATATAGGAAATGAGGGAGACCAGCAAAGACCTTAAATGAAGCAATGATAAAGGACATGACGGATTATGGAGTTACTGTAAACAATGCGGCAAATAAAGTTGAATGGAGAAGTTAAACTCAAAAAGATGAGACCAAATAAATGGGGTTAGGCTTTGCAATAACAGAGGCAAATTTTGATTTTACAAAAAGAAAATTTTGATTTTACAAAAAGAACTACTTTCTAGAAAGAATTTTATTTTTTATTTTTTTCATTACATACTTCAACATTAAGTTTCATTTTTATGGTTAGTTTTTCATTTTCCAAAAAGTATTTACCTTTTATTGAGAAGGAGAGGCATTGCTCTCTCATGACTCTCTCGTTAAATTCGACTAGCTAATACATCCCAAAAGCTTAAGCTGTTAGGAAGCAGAAGACAAATCTAATTAGTAATTAGCCCCCCTCCCCCACCCCACCCCATGCCCGAATGGGACGCCGTTCGAATTTGCAACCTACACGTGCCTACCCACACAATATGTGCATGCCCATGTAATCTAGGGAATAACACCTCCTCAGGGTTCGAACTTGCAACCTAGCATTGGCTCTGATACCATGTCAAGTCTGACTAGCCAATACATACCAAAAGCTTAAAGACAAATCTAATTAACATCTCCTACTGCTTAAGTGTGTAAAAGATGTTGACATTCCATTTCTCTTTAGGGTTGAAAAGTCTGACTAGCCAATACATGCCAAAAGCTTAAGAACAAATCTACTTAACATCTCCGACTGCTTAAGTGTGTAAAAGATGTTGACATCCCATTTCTCTTTAGGGTTGAAAATCTTATCACTGCATTCTTGCTATCTAATCAGAAAAGCAAAGAAAGAAAGCCCCCACATTAACGACTATGTCCTGGAAATCCCATTATCCTATATGTTCAGCCAGTAGCCAAAGCTCCACCAACCAATCTTCTAAATGATAAAAGACTTATTGGACACAGCCTGATTGTCTTCATGATCTCAAGACCTCTCTTCTTCTAGGCATTATTTAAGTTCTGCAAAGTGATGCCAACAAGCATACTTGATTTTAGTTTATTTTTATTTTTATTTTTTGAAAGCTAACTAATGTTACGTGTAATATTGTACAAGGGAGGATCTTCGTAGGGAAATGGGGAAACTATTGTATAGGCAAAGCTATACGAATTACATATACATCAAGATCAACCTATATCTTCAACAGAAAAAACAACCGTGTCATCCTCTACTACTCTTTTCGCCAATCCATCTGTTTCCTCATCTTCCTCCCTTGATACATGGCACATTACTCACACATCTCAAAGTGGATCACACAATCAAAGGCACCACATGCATAAGATTTATTAATCCAGCATCATTTGATATCACTAAAGTGCTTCGCCAGTTCTACACAATGGCATTATCCATAAGGATCTTAATTCCCTTTTTTCAATCATTTATCTGTAACATTCATCATCATTGTCATCAATTATATATCACCCAAAATATTTTTGGGCAAGAACCCACTTGGGGGTTGGGATCAATGTCAACAGAGACGTGCAACCCTAGAAGCTGGCAAATGTGGTGGAACAGGTGGTGAACTCGGCCCATTTTCTTAATGCATCTTTCCATCATGTCAAGGGGAGTGCAAACTCTAATGCAGATCACCTAGTGAAGGAGGGCATTGTGCATCGTAAATCGTAATCTGATTATTTCTCATAATGACACGTCTTAAACTGTAGAGCTAAGTTGTTTGACATTTATTCTTGGTTGCATTGCTTTTTGGGCTTTGGTGATCAGCGTGTATGTGTGTACCCATGTATCCATGCATGCATACAAGTATGTATAAGAAACACTTTTCCCTTTTCTTTTTCTGGGCTTTTCTTTAGATGTAGAAGAAAGACGTAATGTTCAACCACTGATTTCAAGTTAGTCATCAAACCGAACATAAGAAAAGAGGCATTTTTTCAAGAGAACACTAACAACATATGCAATAAATAAATACATAAATAAAACTAAAAAAGAAACTGAAAACACACCGAAGTGGAGATGGTCTTTTTGCCATCAGTTGCCCGAACAAGGCATCTGTATTCAACACCACCTCCCTTGCTCTCCAGTTTATTCTTCTGAGCCTTGGATTTCAGAGATGCTACAGTATCCCAATAAAATTTTTATAAATAAATGATTTTAGGGGACAACATACACGCGCGCGCACACACATGATAGGAAAACTACAAAAATTATGTGAATATGCAACATTAACCTAACATAATGTTGACACTTTAGAAGAATCAAGGGTATGTTTGAGCAGACCATTTTCCCCTAAAATCAAAACTGGTTTCAGAGAGGAAGTAATTTTTTCTTGCCCCTGTTAACATTTTCAATGGTTTTTCATTTTCTGTGGCCAAATCATTTCCCCCAATTTTGGGGTACAGCAGATTGGACCCAAGAAGTAAAAAAACCATTTTTAAATCTTACACAAGAGGTAGAAACACATTCCACCGTCAAAATAATTGTCTGTCTTCAGCAGAAAATAAGATCATTGTGGAAACAAAATTCCTCGGAAACTGTTGCGCAAAAACATGCCTTAATGCATTTAAAACTAAGATCTAAAAACACAACAAGATTCAAAAAGGGGGAAAGAAAAGGAAATTTACAGCGTTTGAGGGTGACCCAGACGGAGCCCTTCTCTTGACAACGCTCATACATGCTTGTAAGCTCACTGAGAAACGGATCTGGTTGCAGAAGAACCTAACATTGACAAAAACCCATATAAATTTTAATCACTGATCAGATAAAGTTGGAATCAAAATCAAAACTCCAAAATGCAAATAACCCATATCCAAGATTGGATATTTACAACATCAAAACATGATTGAAGGAGAAAAATATCAACTCCCCACAACGATCTAACACGATTTCAGCAGAAGAAACCAACAACCCACAAAAGTTTTCTAAAAAAAAAAGAATCGGAAGGGAATAAACAGACCCCACGAAGATCAGAAAACAAATAAACAAACCATGAGAAAGATCAAAGATGGTTACAAGTCAAAAAAATCACAAGACCCAAGAACGAGATGCTGAGAAAACAAATCGAAAATTGGGCATGGGCACGGGCATGGGAGATTTTTCTCTTCTTCTTTCTTACCATGATTTTCTCTCAATCTCGTTCGATCGGCTTTCGCTCTGACTCTATCGAGGAAAGTAGAGACTCTAGTTTGATACCATGAACCAGACAAAGGAAAGAGGGTTTTGTTATGAGTTTATTTTTTTTTTTATACCCCTAAGGTTTGAAGGAATTACAAATAATCTCTTACTTTTTCATTTTAAATGCCCTAAGTGTTAGGGGTGCACGGCGGGCGGCTTGGGCGGTTAATGGGCGGTTTAGGCGGTTTTGTTTTATGGCGGTTTATAAAAAATAGAAACCGTAACTGCCCAAAGTATAGGCGGTTTTGGGCGGTTTTTTTAGCGGGCAACTTGGGCGGTATGTCGGGCGGTTTGGTATTTGTACCTATCTCTCTCTTTTTTTATTTCTAATAGAATGTAACTAAAGTTTCAAAGTACTTAACATAAATAATAAAAATTAAACATGATTTTTAATAAAAGTCAATAATCAGTAATAAAAAAAATTTCAACTAATTATATCAATGTAAAATTAAAGTCCAAAGGCATCACCAAAATTAAAAAATACAATCACTTATATAATCTAACGTCCAAAAGTCAAAAACCTAACAAAGAAACATCTAAATTCGAAAATTCAATGTCTGAATTTCAATAAATAAACCTCCAAATTTCAAAATTCAATGTCCAAATGCTAAAAGAAATTCAAAATCTAAACTTCAAGTTCGTAAAGATCGATATATAATTTGAAGCAATCCTGCAACAAAAAAAAAAATCATAGTTAGAATAATAATTGATAAAAGATAATAAACATCAATGTTTAGTTTAGTGATAAAATTGTAAGGCTGTCAAACTTTCATACAATATAATCTAGACTTGTATTGGATTGCACTAGGATTTGGAGTAGAAGTGTTATCCATAAAGAATAGATGAAGAGGTTTTTTTTTTTTTTTTTTTTTTTTTTTTTTTTTTTTAATGAGCGGGCGGGGCGGTTTGAAACCGCCCACTCAAATGTCAAACCGTAACCGCCCGCTCATTAGAAAGGATTGAAACCGCCCCGCCAGCTTAAAGGCGGTTTTGACGTATATCCACTTTTAGCTGGGCGGGCCGGACGGGTTGGCGGGTTACGGTTATTTTTGTGCAACCCTACTACGTGTTCCAAAATCATTATTCAACAGCAGACTTCAAACCCAAAAATATATATAGTGAAATAATACTTTTGTCCATCACTTTATCCCTATATGCATAAATTCAAAAGCTTGGATTGATTTTTCTCTAAAACTTGTTACATTAATAACTACATTTCGTGGGAGAGAATAACCTTATGTAAATTTTTTTTATCGATGCATGGCCAATTTCATTACATTCAAAGGGATAAATGCAGATTACCTACCTGTACTTTGCCAGAATTTCAGACAACCCCCATGTAGTTTGGTTTTTTTTAACATGCAAAAGTGATGGTTTCTGTTAGTATTAACGGCGTATATGTATAAATGCCTTGTATGGCATACTGGCGGCAACTGACTCTTGTAAATGGCTTTAAAATAAGACATTTTTGCCCCTGAACCCACCTATAAAAAATAGAAAGCCCAAAGATTTGATTTCTCTTCTGCAGAAGAGAAGAGAAGCATAAGCAGGTCTCCATTTTCGTCAACCACCAAGAGGGAAGCAGCTGAACATCTCCATTTTCTCCAGCCATATCAAATGTCGCCTTCTTCAAACTCACATAACCAGTTTTCTCATGGAACTTCCTCTCCATTTGATGGTGAAAGTCGTTTCTGTCACTGCGGGCATGGGGCTGCTTTCTTGGCTGTGCACTATATGGGGTAATGCTTTGATCATTCTGTTTGATCTTTTTAATGTCTGGTCAACCATGGTATTCTTATTCCTATTTTTTTCAATGTGTTCTCAGATCCAGCCAACATGTGGATTTTTTGAATGGGTTGATGGAGAAATAGAGCTTGTGCCGAAGCTACTGGATAGGATTGATCTGTTGGAGAGGGAACTGAAGTCGACCTGTAGAAGGGAAATATGTTTCCTACGTTTGCTGCTGGGGACATGGGCTGGAATTGTATTTGTGTTTTTCATTTGTTATCTACTGATATCTTGGACTCCTGTAGATGTCATGGAAATACCATGAATGAACATATGTATAAGTTGGAAATTGAATATCAAATGGTTTGTTGGAGGTGTTTGTTTTTCAATGACTACTTTTTTTATGTACTTCAACTAACCTGCAAAAAGCAAAACACTGACAAAAAGAAAAAAGAATAAAAAAAGAAACTAGACAGGAATACAATGAATGATTAGTTGCTGGGAACATCATCATCCTTCAATTATCCAAAAAAAAACTGGAAACATTCTCATCCAAAAAGTAACAAAGAAACCCAAAACATAATCATCCAGTTAGTACTAAAAACATCAAAACATCATCATCCAAATGGAAAATAAAATCATCCAGTCATCAGTGACACAACATCCAGTCATCCAATCATCCGGTCATCAGTTGTCATCAACAAGTCTTATTCTGTTTTCCTGCTCCAATCCGCCCTCTACCAGTGGTATTTCTTGGTGATAGATTTGGTTGAGAATAAGCTTTCCTGACTCTTCCCTGACCAATCAAGATTTAGTTAGAAATAAAAAAAATCAAATATCCTGAAAGCATGTATATACTCTAGGTACCCTAATTCCATCATATAATCCCTAAACTCAAAAAATGATACTTTATCAATATCAAAGTTAGTGATCTCATCTACCACACCCCCAAGGTATACAATATTTGGTGGCTGTGTAAAATAACCACCATGGTGGAAACGTACTGTCACTTCTTCAAACGACATCTGCATGTAAGAGGAGGCAAATCCATATACAATAAGAAAGAAAATTGGCCACTTGGTCACTTCAAACGACATTTGCATGTAAAAGAAGGCAAATCCATACACAGAATATAAGAACGGAATTTTTTTTGTCACTGTGGTCCCCTCCATGTGTGAAAGGCAAAAGCACTCGACATAGTGCAGACAGGTGGGGATCATCTTCCACCAACATTCATAAAAATAACAAACAAACAAAAAACAGTTGAAATAGATAGCATAAGAGGGGACCATTTTCACACATCACTATCACAGACAACGAAATTTCCTCATCCCCATTCACTAAAATGAGACAAAAAAAAAAAGACAGAATGAAAAAATGCAACTTTACAATCCATGCACGTAGAGATGTCAACCCATAGAGATCTTTTTAATCAAAACCCTAACCCAAAACCCTATGCATCACACATTATTAAGGGTTTGATATAAGTATATACCTCTGAAATCGTTAAACCTTCTTGATGGATTCTGATTGACCACTTCTTGATGTCTGAACAAAGTCTGAAATAGGGGTTGATCACTTCTTGAAGGAGGTCTTTGAAGAACCCTAACCTGGCTGCGGTTTCTCCCAAAATCGCTGCGTCTTTGAACAACCCTAACCACAGTGTGAAATAGATCCACCTTATTGATGGATTTTCAATAGGAAAAACGCTGTTGATCGCTTCTTGCAGGCAGTGATCGCTTAACCCTAGCCGTTGTGGTTGCTTTCTCCCAAAATTGCTACTTCTTCGAAGAAAATCCAAAAAGAGCGAAAACGATGGAAAAGTGCAACACGAGTTATCTATAGAGGGGTAATTTCGTCATTCATTCTTTTTCGTCACGAACGTCTGTATTTGCATTGTTATTTAAAGTTCAGGTAGGTTTAGTAAAAAAAACCAAACTACAGGGGGGTTGTCTGAAATCCTGGCAAAGTACAGGTAGGTAATCTGTTTTTATCCTAATCATTTATAATGGCAATCAATGCCTATGCTTATAATTGATCCAATTCATGCACGAGCATGATCCACCTTTAAATTGATGAAAGTTTCAAAATACATGATTAGGGTTCATGGCATTAAAGAGTTGTGGGACTTAGGATAAAATAATGGTATTTTAATAAATAATAATATACTCATTTTAATATATGTAAGGGTAAATTTGTAATTTTTATAAAAGTTCGATACAAATCTTATGGTGGTTACTCATTCTCATTAAGAATACTAATTTTTAAGAATACTAATTTTGGGGACATGAAATATATTGAAATGAATAGAAGGGGTCTATTTACAAATACTAAAACTTTCATAGTTTACATTGGCGAAAATTAATGTAGTAAATGACAACTTGAATTCTCTTCTCATATTTGAAGAATATGTTCATGTTAGGCAAATGTAGAATCAAACATATCGTTCAAAATAAAACATAAAATCAAACAAATGTGACAATATTGTGATCTATTAAAATATCCATAAAATAATTACCTAAGATTTGGTTATTATTGTTTGACAAAATATGAAGTCTCTATCATTAATTGCTAATTACAGTTGTTTATAACTCTATGGTAAAATCTCAATATATATTATATATTATACATATTATTTATTTTATATATTAATAGACAAAACTAAGGCCGGCTAAATCAAACTCTAGCTCGGCCCTTAAGATAGTGGGCTTTTTAAAATTGTGCCATACCCTATCCTCAAGCTTTAGGACAAAAAAAAAAAAAAAAACCCACGCTTTAAGGGTTTGTGTAGGCCGAGTTAGGTCGGCCAGGGCCGGATTGACGGCCCTATTTAAGGGGCTTTTGGAGGGTTGGGCCGCTCCCCTCACCACTCTAGAGAGATTCTCACTAACAATTGAGTTTACAAGGGGTCTCAAAAATCAACGACTTAGTGATTCCAAGAGGTAGATTGGTCCATGTGAGAGAGTTTGTATCCTGATTGATGGCCCCACTACCATTAATAATATGGGCATTTGGCGGAAGGTCCCTCATCATTGCATTTTATAGCCTAGGGTACAAGATAGTTTTTCGTAGAGGCGGCAGTCCTCTTTTAAAACTAACACCCTAAAAAAGAAAAAATATAATCTCTATACGTCAGCAAACACGATCCGCCTCAAAACAGTTCAGACCGTCATACGATCCGCAACGTAAGCAATTATCTAAGTTTGCTCTGAGTTTATCAAGCTTGCTATGATTTTATTCAAAGCTTGTTCTCAAGTTGTCTTAGTCGGATATCAATTAAAAAGGACTTTAAATGAGTTTATCTGTATATTACATGATTTTATCTGAGTTTGATTTTTAATTAACTGCGTTTGTTATTAATTAAACAGGGTTCCAAGTAAAATGATCTAATTGTCACACGATTTTATCTGATTTTCTTCTGAATGTATCTGAGATTCTTATAAAATAAAATGAGTTTGGTATGAAATTAAATGGACTTCACATGATTTTATTTGACTTTGAAATGTATTCAACTTTGTTTTAAATGAGTTTTTCTGAGTTTGCTGTGAGTTTATTTGAGTTTTGTAAAAGTTGTCAGATATTGGCATGAAGTTACTTAACTTTAAATTAAACTTATCTCTGTTTTGTATGAATTTATATAAGTTTGATATGAATTTATCTGTATTTGTTGTGAATTAATCTAATTGTGATATGAATTAAACTGGATTGATGTGAATTTATCTGAATTTGAAATTAATTTATCTAAGTTTGTTTTGCATTTATATTAATTTGATGTGAGTTTTTGTGAATTTATCTGTATTCGAAATCATAATCAGTTCACAAAAATGTTATGTCCCATCAATATAAATTTATTTGTATTTGATATAAAATTATCTGACTAGATTAGGTTTGGTTTAACTAGATTTGGTTTGAATTTATCTGAATCTGATATAAAATTATCTGTGTAGAAATGAATTTATTTATGATCTTATCTGACTTTGTTATGGTTCTATCTAACTTTGCTTTTTTATGTGAGTTTCTATGAATTTATCTGTGTTCGAAATCATAGCTAGTTCAAAAAAAAGTTATGTCCCATCAATATAAATTTATCTGTATTTGATATAAAATTATCTGTCTAGATTAGGTTTGGTTTGACTATATTTGGTTTGAATTTATCTGAATCAGATATAAAATTATCTGTGTCTGAAATGAATTTATTTATGATTTTATCTGACTTTGTTATGGTTCTATCTAAAATTATCTTTGTCTGAAATGAATTTAAATGAATTTGTTTATGATTTTATCTGATTTTGTTATGATTCTATCTAACTATGCTTTTTTTGTGTGAGTTTCTATGAATTTATCTGTGTTCGAAATCATAATCAGTTCACAAAAAAGTTATGTCCCATCAATATAAATTTATCTGTATTTGATATAAAATTATCTGACTAAATTAGGTTTGGTTTGAATTTATCTGAATCTGATATAAAATTATCTGTGTCTGAAATGAATTTGTCTATGATTTTATTTGACTTTGTTATGGTTCTATCTAACTTTGCTTTTGGACTGTGATGAGTTTGATATCATTTCAGCTGAGTTGTATATAGTTCTGTCGAAATCTCATCTTATTACATTTAAATTTGACAATAATCAGGGAAAGATGATGAGTTGGAGCTAAAAACCAGGATTAGATTACATAACACCTATCCAAACGGTTAGAAGGGCAAATAAGTCATAAAATATTTGATGTGACAGGCTAAAGGACCACCGCCCGAATTAATCCCATGCGCAAGGGACTTTAGGCCTTAAACAGTAATATTATGTACTGGAGGCCTTTTGAGGGACTTTTGGCTAATTTACCCTTAATCATACCAACAAAGTCGGCTTTCTTGAAAGGAAGGACCTTTCTTCACTGATTGCATGGATTGCATGGAAATTGAACATATCAAAATGACCTCCACTGATATAGTATTTTAAAATTGAACTTACCTTATATGTCCACACTTTTTTGTTTGGACCGTAATATCACTTCCATGGATGTGCCCAAAAGAACCCCTAGACTGTTTTTATCATGGGGTGGTCCAACAAGTGTGAGGCAGTGACCAACTGCAGGGTTCCAATGCTGCACATGTGAGTCATTGCATCAAACCGTTGATCAGTTGGGGACCAATTCAATCACCAAAGGAAGATTCATCTTAAGAGGCCTTTGATTCCGTTTCAGGAAAGATAAATACTCCACAGTGATGGGGGCACACAGCCGGACAGAAGGCTGTTATCATGGGGTGGCTCTTTCTAATTATTTGGTGGGCCTTCCAACAGCCCACTGGCAATGGACCAGATGGAAAGTGCAAACAGCAAAAAGGTCAAATCATGAACTTCAGATCGGTACCCTGCATTTGCCATTTCAATAATTTGATGATCTGCGGGGATATAAGGTGAGGGGTGCCAAACTAGGAGAATTTGGGCTAACAACAGCAGGGCCTATCATGTCAAAAGTTCCAAATTTGGTGAACTGAACCATGGGTCCAACAAATGTTTGCTTACAACTGAACCTGAGCCCAACAGAGCTTTGCTTCTTGTAATACTATCACTTGTAAAAAAAAAATCAGCAGAGTTATATTTCCAATGGGGGATTTACTTAATTCAAGATAATTGAAGCAATCATCTCAGTTCTTGTCTATTCTACAATACCCGGATACTTCAAAATGGGCAATAAATGGGTGCAGTTTTGGTGCAATTTCTGTGCTGTACCCATGGTTCTATCTTGACATTTTTGTGTATGTTTCTTTAAGTTGAATGATGGCATCAAAGCTGAATTCTTTGCCAGGTTCAAATGTTGCTTCTAGTTCTTCAAAGCTCTGCTCTACTCTTAGATCCTCGGTGATCTTCAATCCTTCCTGCAGCAATTAAACAGAACACGAATAAGAAACTAAGGAAATCAGGCAACTTTCAGCAGTTAACTAGAAAAACTGATTTGTCTTCATAGAACTTTAGAATCTAAGCATTCATATGATCATATTATATCAATCTACTCTCTTATAAGTGATTCACATCTCAGTTCTTTCAATGTTTCTCACTGTTTCGTTAATGATTTGGGTGTAATATTTGTTGGTTCTAAGTGGAAAAGAAAAAATTATTAACAGCACATCAGAGTATTTCAGTTAGTATTATGGAAGTTAGTTAACGTTGCAAGCAAAAAGTAAAACGCCTGAAAGCAATTCAATACAAGTTACCTTCTCTACATATTCAGCCACAGAGGTGTTGATAATTCTCTGGATTGCTTGCTTCTTGACTTTTAATGATCCAATGATGTGTAAAAGAACATGTTTAGATACCTGCCAAAAATAGTACAGAAACCATGAAGAAAAATAAATATTTTTTGCTACTTTGGGGACTCAAACTGACACACCATTACACACTCACATCCCTTGCCAGCTGAGCTACAGCTTGGGGATAAAGAAAAATAAATGGTAAGAGCTCTCAATTGCATTTCCACTGAGCCCATGTTTACAAGTCACTAGCTCCAACAGTTGTACTGGGATAAAAAAAAATGCAGAAGAAATCTCACTTCCATGAAAAGTTGAGAGAGAATAGTTTTGAACTTGCTTGGAAGAGAGTATTAAGGGGAAGTAGCTCTTGAACAAGTTGGATGTGTGGTAAAACTAATAAGGATGAAATTAGAAATAAGCGCTTTCGAGAGCATTTAGGAGATAAAATTAGAGAAACTCGTTTGAGATATTTTGGGCATGTTCAACGCAAGCTGCAACAGTGGCGGTAAGAAAAAGTTTGGCTAAAGTTGATGGCCCACCAAGGGAAAAGGGGAGGACAAAGAGAATGTGGATGAAAGTAGTAAAAATAGATCTGAAGAAGTGAAACTTATCTAACATTTGGCTCAAGATAGATCGGAATGGAGAAACAGAATTCATGTAGATGAACCCAACATAGTGGGGATAAGGCTTTGATGATGATGATGAAGCTCTTGAACAAGTTCTGAATCCAAAATGGAAAGAGCAAAAAAACTCCTACCGCACAAGTAATCTCCCTCTCAGGTCAGTGAGCAAACTCAAAAAAGGAGAGAACTGTGGTGGCACAAAGGGATGATTCTGTGTGTGTTGTCTCATGCCATGTGCATGTGCATGTCCCACATGTGCGAGAAGGGCTCTCTCACATGTTTCATGTGCCACATGTCCAGATATTATTATGCTTTTTTTGGTTGGAATTTCACAAGTTTAACAGTTGACGTCATAATCTGTGTGTTACAATCTTAGTGTAATCGATGTTACATGAATGGGAACTAATCTCATCCCAGAAAGCCAGCTCCAAAAAATCTATACAAGGAGCACATACAGACTTCCAGAGCTCAGAGACTGACATAAAACAGCTCTCCTCAGTGATAAGCTTCCCCAGACCTCTTCGCTGCCGAGATTTTGAATTTTTTTTTTCAAAACTAGAAGCTATTTGACTCTTTAGAGGTCAACTGCAACGATTTGATCATCTCCAATCACTCCGGTACAGTCATTAACAACAATCCGAAGAGGTCATCATCACTTGGGACAGATCATCCTCATAGTGGAGGGAGGAGGAGAAACTGTCTTAAGGTAATGTCTAAGAGATGTGCTTCGGTTTCCTGATTCCAGGTTCCATCCTTCTATTTCCATCATATTTCCAGTTAGTATAACTGCTGATTATAATTTCTTATTTCAGTTCAACACATTATAAGCCAATCCCAAATATTGGGATAAGGTCATAATGCTCAAATGATGAAGATGGCTCAATTCAAAATAACCGCATGAGCTTCCACCATTTATTAGTGGTTCTCATTATGAATAGATGAGGCACAACCCCCTGCATGGGACGATCCTTACCATCTGATTTATGGACTTTTCCATTTAATGTGATCATTGCATTGCTAAGTTTCTCTGCAACCATCCATCTGTAGATCACTGATTATATGGCATGAGTATCATCAATAATCCATGAAAGGACTATTCAATAAATGGGTGTGGGACTGGGACATCAGCCCTCAAGCCTTGTCCAACATTACACTTGTTCACAATTTTTAGCCACTCCATCTTCCTTCCTATAGAACCATCGGTTTTATAGAACTCGGCTTGTATATTGAAGTGATTGTTTTATTATTTATTTTTCTTGGAACAATGAGCATGTTTCAAGATTTTCCCCACTAAAACTACCAAAAGCTTTACAATTGCTCCAGAAAAGATACTAGCAAGAAATCAACAAAACAAATACTATGTTCTTCAATTTCTATGCAGAAAGATCACAAAGGTCCTCATGGCAGAACTCCAGGAAATCCACATTGTAGCAAATGTGAGCGCATATAATATGGAGAACAGAGAAGAAAGTTCTCTTAAAAATAAATTTAATTGGACAACGCATGTTTGGTCATTTAGAGGAGATTAGCATTGGAGAAACACCTCCAACCTTTGTAGAGTGCAGCTCCATCTCCACAACATCACCAGGTTTTCTTTTCACCCTAATAAAAAAGGATGCAAACTTTTTTTTTTTCTTTTTTTGTTTTCCTCTAATGATGATGATGAGGTTTTCCTCTGAGCTATATCAACTTCATCAATTTTTGGAGAAAAAATAGTTCTTTTGCAATGATGGATAGGAGTATAGGGCTACCAAAATCTGTGAAAGAAAAGGAAAAACAACTAAATAACCTCTTCTATAACTGTCACATCTCAACCCATTCCTTATGTAAAGCACTATCAAGAAACCTACTGGTACCCTTCGTATTATAAACACGTTCGCCGACACTACATTCTTTTAGATAGACACTAATTCCCAAAATCAACTAAAACCCAAATCAAATAACATGCTACTTAAACCATTCAAACTTAGATATAATTGCATTCATTTAACTCAAAATAAAAAATAGAAATAACCCACTTCGTTCCTCAACAAAGAAATATATCTCAAATTTCAAGTTCTTTTTTTAATGGTTATTATTTTATTTTATTTTTGAATGGTTCAAATTTCAAGTTCTGAAAAAGATCAGATTGCTATATTTTAAAATACATGTACAGACTAACTCACAAGGTGCTTCGATATTCTTCCAGAAAAATAAAAACAATATGAACATATTCAAGATAACAAAAATAGGATGTTACAAGACAACTTACATCAGGGGTTTTTCCTGAATAGTCCAAGTGGCCCAATGCAGCAAGAACTATGTAAAACCATTAGCGCAAATGTAAGTTTCACAGTGCTTCAAAATCAAACTAAATGAAACAATGAAGCTGATAAATGTAAAAAAAAAAAAAATACAGATACGTAGGATATCTCTTTATAGGATAAAATCCTATGTCATTGTGTGCGTCTGTCATGATACATTGACAATATGCAAGTTTTCGGGCAAGTTAAACTGTAAAGCCCATTAACAAGATAAAGCATGTGGTGATTCATGTTTCAAAAACACAGGTGCAGACCATATAATGGACAGGCGAAACCATACATAGAGGCTGATACACTGGCTAAAAATTATATTGGTCCGTTTCATACCCTTTTCAATTGAAGTCCAGAAGATAAAAGATTCGAAAAACCTCCATTCTAATGGGTTTTTAGGTGTACTGTATTTGAATAAAAACTAAAGTAACAAATGCAGCATATATTCTTGGGTTCCTATTTGTTCTATGTTTTGGACCATTATATTTATATAACAGTATCAGTGATTACCAAAACCAGTACGTAACATGCAGACCTGTTCAATGACCTCATTTAAACATGCTCAATTTAAAATTCAGAAGCAATTAGAGAGTTAGCCACTGAAATAAGAACTAAGAAGTTAATGACAGTCAAGTAGTGACTCAGCTATGTTGATGAAGAAATCATCAAGATAATTTCAGCTCACCTGTTTTAAAGAGATTTAAGTGAAAATAGTATATGCCGGTGGGCCCAAGAAGGCAATTATTCCGTACAATCATTGTATGAAAGGCTTGTGAAAGGTACAGTTAGAATGGACCATGCTTCGGTGGTATGAAAGATCCTTCCCCCACAAGAGGGATGACTTTCTGTTGGAATGTTGGAAAGGAGTTGCCAGTGTATAACACACAAAAAGTAAAGGACAAGCAGAATATTCGAAACCAATGCACAATGTGGAGGAGGAGCAGTGAAAATGTGAATCACCTCCCCTGTCGCAAAATATCAATATATTGGTCGGGTTTCTCGGGACATTCGAAGTGTCTTCAGTGATGCCAAATTAGGATGTTTTTGGCCACATGAAGACTGTTGAGCTTCGGTGGTAAAGGAAACCCTTCTGGTTTACTGATGTTGCTGCCATTTTATGTTCCATTTGGCTCCAAAAGCTGTAACTTCGAGAATTTAGGGAGTCCTTGCGGAGTGGTTTCAAAAAAAAGCTAGAAAAGGGTCATTTTGAGGGAGCTGTGTCTAAGGATTTCAGGAATCTATCCTTTATTAACCTTTGTCAAAGATGGAAGGATGGTAAGAATATCAAGTGCTCCAGTGCCAAGAGAGGTATTTCGTAGATTATCCGAAAGACCCAGTACCATCTGCAAAATTTTGATGGTTGCTCTTAGCATCGTGTGCCCAGTTATTCATGCGCCCAGTGGACCATGGAGATTCATGTGAAACAAAAATCAAGGCTCTTCTAATGTGGTCAAAAATTTCTCTATCAAAGGAATCTGATGAGGTAGTGGCTGAAGAGGAATAGGCACTTTGTTGACCAAGTTCTAAGTTTGGAAGCTTATGCAATGGTGGAGAAAGCTAGGGACCTGATATCTTCTTGCTTTTGTCCTCTTTGCACCCTCCACCCCCCACCCCACCCCCTCCCTTTTCTGTTATAGATTCTTTTAAGTTAGGAAAGGCACGTGAATTTAAATAAAAATAAAATAACATACATGCATATAAGGGAGATGAAATAAAGTATATGAAGTTAAATAGCACATAAAGTTAAATAAAAATGAAATAACATGCACAGATATAAGTGAGATGGCATCTCACAACAAAGAGGTGCAACAGCCATTGTGGTCTCCAATTGGATGACTCCAGTAAATGGAGGTGAGAAGAAGTGGAGAGAAATATGGATTGCGGAAGGATGATTTTTTTTTTCCAATTTGATGTTTGTGGCCACATGATTATGGGTCTTGAAAACAGGCATTTGGAAAGTTTAGTCCACCAATCCACTATTGGGCCCAGCCTTTTGCTTTCACCCTTTATGCCGTTATTACACTTTTTAAATATATTGCATACATGGAGATTAAGCTTTGCATTATATAGATTTGGCCAGAACAATCAAATAGCAAAGATAAAACTTTTCTCTGGATCTGGAAATTAACCTCCTTTTCCTCTTCGAAAGCCTGGAATCGGTTGTGCTGCAGCAACTAGCTTGGAGAAAACATTATCATAAATCGCTTGAGTTTTCGCACCAGTGATATCAATTCTTATCTGCTTGGTACCATTGAGCACAGTAAATCAGGTAAACAGGTAAGATCTCATTTAAAATGATCATATGGATTGTCAACCCATATACCTTCATCTCTCCAGCCTCAGATGTATTGGCAGAATTTGTGAAGTCTGCAGCAGAAATAACTTTGACATCTTCTGTACCTCAATCAGAAAGACAAGTTAGAGGTTGCACCGTTGCAGCTTTGCAGGCAGTCTGAATGTTTTGGTAAAGTTGGATCGCTATCCATTGTGTGCTTCAGGCAGCATGAAAATTGAAAACCACATTCAATTGACTATTGTTTTTAGGCCTTTTCCACCGAAATCATATTCAATTCATTTGAATTCAAAAAGTTGAAAGATTCACAACCTAATGGGGTTTTCCACTTTCAAAATGCCCCAAACACAGAGAAAGAGAAACAGTTTATTCTGGAAAAATATAATGTTCAAATTCTTAAAAAAAATATAATGCTCAGATTTATTCGTAATTTGGGGTATCCAAATGCATCATGAAGATTAATGAGCCAATAGCAACATTAGAAAATTCAAGAACAATGTTGAAAAAAAGGATACAGTTCATGGAATGGGAAGCCAAAGGAATAAACATACCATTTTTTGCACCTAGAGATGCAACAGAAAATCCAGCAGAGAACTTGCAGATGGTTCTGTTGGAGAAGGGAAAAGTTTGAATTGATATGGACAATATAATAAATGATGAGCTTTAATATGAGAGCTCAAGACAGTCTTCAATAGTTTCCATACCTATTGAGACCTCTCATGAATAGAAAAACTTTGCCAGGAACAAAATAAATGTGATGTCATATACAACTGATCATGTAAGATTGTAAGTCAAAGGAAATCAAATCTACCAAAGTAAAAGGGAAGGTGAAAGGCAAAAAGTAACATACATAATCCTTTTGTTGCCAAATGATATGATCCATACATCCCAGGTATCGCTCAGCTGGTTAGTGACATAATGTAGTGCGCGTGGGTGCATGAGCTCAAGTGTATTGTAAAGCAAAAAAGGAAAAGAAAAGGAAAAAAAAAAAAACAAAGAGATATGAACCACACACAATGTAGTGCAACCACAAATTTTAATGAGATAAAGTCTCTTCTTTCTTTAATTCAGGTGTTATTTTCTCACGTTGTCGGTCTACTAAACCAAATTCATGTAGTTTGAACAAGGCCTTGATGATGATGAGTCAATCCACTAATGGTATGGCGGATGCTTTAGGGTTCTCACTTTGGAGGCTTCTCTTATTTGTATCTTGCCCATGGTATATTGCTCTATACTTGCACACAATGTTCTTTTTTCCTCATTTTCTATGGTGTATGAACCTCCTATCCTTAATATGCTCTTTTAGTTACTAATAATAAATAAATAAATAAATTTCTCTCCATTGCTTCCATGTGAAATTATTTAAAAGAAATATTGGAAACTCTACTTTAATTAATAAGAGCTAATTAGATTCATCATCATCATCATCAAAGCCTTGTCTCAACTATGTTGGGGTCGGCTACATGAAATTTGTTTCTCCATTCTGATTTATCCTTAGCCAAATCCTCAGATAAAATGCACTTCTTCAAATCTATTTTTACTACCTCCATCCACGTCCTCTTCGACCTACCCCTACCCCTTGCGCAGGCCAGCAATCTGCATAGCCAAACTTTTCTTTACTGTCAGTTTTTATAGCTGATCCCAAGCTCGAGTAAAGGAGGAGGGTTGCGTTAAATAGGTTAACAACTAGCGTAAAATCTTGTCACAACCCAAACATGAATTCTAAGATAAGAGCTAATTAGATTAAGGTCTAAAATATAAGCTCAAATTTTTAAGTTCCAATTTACAATTAGTCTGTTTGGTAAAATTATAATTAAAAAAAGCTCTAATTTCATGAGGTAATTGGGCCCACATTAAGGAATTGTGGTAATTGGGGTCCATCTTATAAAAATTACAATGTAGAAGCTAACATTTGCATCATTTTGAAAATTTTATGAGATTATTTCCGTCCAAACACTAGTAAATTTTGCATGGTCTACCTCCATCGCTTTAACTTAAAAAAAGCGCCCCCCTTAGCTTATTTTCTTATATTCAAAGCTCTAATTTTTATATAAGCTCTAAAAATAGAAAATACAATTCAAGGTTTATCAAATGCTCTAATATGTAAATAAGCTCTACACTCTAAAATAAGAAATTAATCTTAGAGTTACCAAATGCCCCCTAAATATTACTAGAAGACAGAAAAATAAACAGGTGCACACTATTAAGTATGACTCAACGGCATAAAATCAACAAAACAACAAAAAAAACATGCATGTATGATCACAATCACTGAAGAAGCTTAAGATAGAAGTGCTTTGTCAAGTCTATGAAGCTTTGCCAAAAGCATCACTTTGACATGCACGCAGCATAAACGAGGCAGTATTAGACTGTATATGTCATAAATTCAAATTAGCATCACTGAGTCAACTTAATTGAGAAAAAATATATAACTTACTTTTTAAGTCAGAACCTTTTTTGTTTGTTTTTTTTATTTTTGTTTTTCGTTTTTTTTTCTTTTTGTTTTTTGGGCTACTGATCCAGGAGTGATACTTTAACCTGAGGACCCAAGGATCGATCCTTGGGCATGTGTGTGAAACTAAGCTACAAACTCCACTCATCCATAATTGTCTTGGCTTTAATTCAGAGCTTATCCAAGTATTCTAAATCATGATTCAGTCTAAAGGAAGTCCAATCAAGTAAAAAGAACTTAATTGAGAACTCAAAAGCTTGATCGGGTAGTCGTAAACATATATTCAAATTTGTTTCCAGAATGAGCTTGTTAAACTCATCCCTTTTGTCTAGAAATGGACCCAAAAAAAAAAGAAAAATTAAAACAGAACCAAGTTTAAAATTTAGGACTATGATTTGATATGTCCTTCACACTAAGTCAAATATGAACACCAACCAATGATTAAACATCAATGCAATAACTGCAATAGGATTTCCAGTAGTTGGAAAATTTCAAGAAAAGAGTTACAAAACAGAAACCGCCCCAAAGGTAAGTACAATCTGCATCTTGAGGCACATGAAACAAAAAAGGGATCACATAAATCTCACCTTGTACGAATCACTCTACTGTCATTTCTATTCAAAAGGGAGCAACATGCTGTGCGGGGATATGGAAATCTAGTTTTCAAGTCTTCTGTTTTCCTTTGGCTCGTAATCTGCAAAATTCCACAATAAGTCTAACCTGAAGAAAATGTGAAATACAGTATATTTTAAGGATCATGTGCAAAGCCTCCAGCTACATGTTTTTATTTTTCTAATCGGTGAAAAAACTAACCACAAATGGCGAAGATGCATTAATTCGCACCATCAAGTATAATATGTATTCCAGTGTCAATACCTCAATGGTCACATGTAAAAAGGAAATCAAATTGGTGGGATACTTGTATCCCACTTTCTTGTCCCTTAATCAAATTGGCAATTCTAACCAATCATGTTGATGACCATCATGATTGATCTGTGTAGAGTGTAGACTCTAGGTGAAAGACTCAGGGGGGAAAAGAAGAAGAAGAAGAAGCGCCTCACCTAACAAAACTAGTGAGGTTTCTGATATTCCCACTGCCTGAAACTCAGTGGAATTGAAAACTATCCATTCAACCAAATTGTATACAGTTCAAATCGCTTGCAAACTGACTGAAAGACAGTGATGTGCATTATTTCAGAAAACACACTAACAAAATCCACACAATAAATTAATCTTTGTAGAAAATTAAAAAAACAATATGAACCCAATGAATCTGAGCAATTGTCAAAATAAACAAAAAGACAGAACCCATCAGTCACACAAATGCAAACCTAATCACAATAGCCATCAACAAAATCCAAAAAATTTTAGTACTTCATTATAAATTAACTGAAACCAACCACTGGAAGCAAAGAACTTCCGCCCAAAGTGTCAGGAATATAAACAGAAAGTTCTCAAAGGATAAAACCATTGTTAAGCTCCACCCAAAATTGAATCTTTTGCTAAAAGCTAAAACATTAATGAAGAAAATTATAAAAAAAAAAAATCATATATCAACATGGTTCCAAGTAAAATTCATTGCCTTTCCAGAAAGAAAAAAAAAAGGCTCAAAATCCTCACAACTAAGCAAAACTCAAAAGGCTCAAAAGGGATAAATCCACTCTTCAGGCAAGAAGAAAGACACCCATTTGTCAAAACCCATTAAAGGGACTAAACCAAAAATCAATTATATAGGAAGAAAAAGAAGTGAAAAGGAGCAAAAATCAACATCTTGAAGCAAAGCTGCAAATGCCCAATAGGACAGAAAAACATTTCCCACACAACCCATAGTAAAAAAATCACTGCAAAACAGTTACAGTTGTTGTGGAAGCTTGCCTACTTTAAATTCAAACCCAAGAAGATGGGTTTAACGGCTAAAGCCATTTTCTATCTGTTTCCTGTGTGGGGGGAAACAGAGAGAAGAGGGAGTGAGTTTATTATATGAGAAGGGTGCTCATGAGCCTGGCCAGACCCGAACCCAGCCCGTATTGGGCTGGATCCGGTCTACGGTTTTTCGGGTCTAATTTTCTGGCCTGATCGTTATATTTATCTAGTTCTGGGTCAATATGACCTGGCCCAACATATTAACACAAGGCACGTTTGGCAATGTGTGAGGAGTCCATCCGCACGTAGAGGATTTGTCTAGTTGAGGAATTCACATTGATTTGATGCGTATAGCTGAGTGCATAAGAAAAGGTTAGCACGAATAAAGAACATAGAGGCTCCCACGTTTGGTTTTCGCTCTAGAAAATTGATAAAAGTTATTTTTTCCCTTGCGTGTGGATGTAGGAGTCCAATAATCTCCTAAGTGGGAGACTTATCCTTCTAACAAAAAGGAAACACACAGCAACCCATGCATAAACAAGTCCTAAATTCTAAAGAAATGAGGATTCTCAAGTCTCGGATCTGGAAATTTTCATAGAAAAAGATAAAAAGGATTTCCGTTGGCCTAAATCCTTAAGGAATTTACTAGATGTGGATTTTCCAAATCCTTGGGGAAAATCGTCGCGGAATTCCCGAGGATTTGGCCACCAAACGTGGGTGCTTACAGTTTGCAAATGGACTGGGTAGTGTGAGATATCCATGTGCCAACCCTGCTCCTGCCTTACAGGGTGATGGACAATCCATTCACTTTGGGGTTATGCACTCCGTGGCTCTACTCGGCCCTTTTGTTTGCTTTGTATTGAATCCATAGAAATTCAAGGTGATTTGTTCCTATATGAGGGATAATCTTCTTCTAACTCATATGAGGCCTACTTGGGCCCACATTTCATCAGTGCAGCTTTTTCCATATTAATACAAAATAACATCTATGGTTAGAAGATCGTTACATTTTAAGACGGTCAAATCAAGGAAGACGGTCAAATCAAAGAAGACGGTCAAATCAAAGACTAGGATAAATTGATGGAGCATATCTTTTGCATGATTCTTATCCCTAAAGAGAATCTTGATCCGTCCTAAATTCAATGATTGGATTGCAACCAAGTTGGCCCCACAAGCTGGAGCATAGTATATGATCTGCTCGTAGGTCAAAATTCACCCCTATGAAAGAGGCTAAAATTTAAGGAAAGGTTATAATCTACAAATGGCCATCAAATAGCCTACCTTGTAGCCCATCTACCCTAGTAAATCAAATCCTAAGAAAGTGAAGGCCCATCTACATATCCACCAAATACACTTCTTTATTTTTTTCGATAACCCAAGATATCTTCTAGAAGCCATTAACTCTAAGCCCGATGGACAATTGATTCTAGACAGCCGAAAACTAATCCCTAGAGGCACACCCTCCTATCAACATGCACCCGGTAAACTATAAGACGTGGAACACAAGACCTCTACGTTTTTTGAGGTGCAGAGTATTTAGCCAACTGAGCTACCAATAGTTGGTTCATATCCACCTCATAAACTTCATTCCACCTCTTTATCAAACTATCTTGTACCTCAATTTTCCATGAACTACAAGGAATTCGATACCGAGCTGCCAAACGGCCATAAAGTGCTGTTTGCAATCCAAAACGCTGAAAATGTTTTAGAATGCATCACTTACACGGGCAGCTTATTTTAGATATAGGCACCATGCTACTGAAAAGGAACTGTTTGAATATGTCTTTTTGCCCAGATTGTTTGGAAGACAATTACATGTAAAAAGAGTAACACATTATAGGCCTGTTTGTTTGCATTAAAATACATAGAATTTTAATACATAAGGGTGGTTAAAATGAGTTTTTAAGTGAATTCCCAAAAACAAATATCGAATAATATTTTCATTTAGGAAGATAGAATCAAAAGAAGATGATACTTGATGCTCATATTTGAAAATTCGATCTTCATTTTTAACCACCCCGTGTCTTTCAATGAATACATAGGATGGTTAAATATGAAGATCAAAGGTGAATTTCCATAAATGACCATCAAATAACATCCTTTTTTTCATTCTATTTCATATGTTATTTAATGTTCACTTTTGAAAATTCACCTATAATCTTCATTTTAACCACACTATGTATTCAATTCCTATGTATTTAAATGCAAACAAACAGTCCCGTATAAGGCCTATTTGGATCATTAGAACTCATTTTCTATACAGGCGTGTACCTACAAATTAGTTACATGCAACTCTTTTACCTGTACTTTGTGAAAGCAAAGGCGAAACAACTTTAACTTGCAGGTAACTCAGATTATACATATGCATGATCCCTTATTTACACACAAACCAAACTACGTGCATGAAAAATTAAACACGCCCTAATTGAAGTGGGGCTTAGACCCACTGTAAAGTTGATTACTTGGTGATCCCCATGAGCTCCTTCCTGTCCTTGGAGGGGGTGTCTTGAGTAGTTAAAGAGTTACTGGGCCATTTCCAATTCCCTGAAACTCTGTTTACCTGTAATTGGTTATTGCAGGTAGGTAAGGTTATCCAAATGCATGAACCCTCATTTACTCATAAGCCAAGTTACAATGCACTCAGTTTACCTAGATCCAAACGACGGGCCATTAAGGTAAAGACAGACAAGTCCACAGCTCCATCTTCCTCTATTTGTGAACAACGTAAACCAGGCAGATGGTCACATGAATCTGATATTAATGCACAATGGCAAGGGGAAACTTAATGAGGATTAGATGGGGGCGCACACTTCCTTGCTTTCCCAGAATGAAAAAATAGGCAGCGTTCTGCAATTCATCCATAGAAAAACTGGCCATAATGGATAACCTGACTTACCTGCTATTCAACTAGAAATAAATCTCAAGATCCAAAAGAGAAACAAGATAAACAATTGGAACAGTACCACTTTGTTTTTCCTATTTCTGGGTACAAATATGCTCTTTCAAAACCACAGGATACAAAATCATCTCAGAGCCGCAAAATTCCAACTGGCAGTCTCGAAAAAATGTGAGAACCACAGTCGCACTCAAAGCTTGTTCCATAGATGCAGTGCTCTTCTGATAATGTGTTCAGGAGAAAATCCTTCTGCATATGCTCCGATGGCTCTCAAAAGGCTTATGAACTTTTCTCCATTATCCTGTAACGGATACCGTATGGAAAAGATAACAGAGTCAATAGATGGAAAGAAAGGAATTGCACTAGCCAATATACAAGTGCAGGAATGCATGTTGAAGTTACCACGAACCTGTGGTTTCTCAAACACAAGGTCTTTCGTATTGAGTGGAACCATGTAAAATGGAAGATCGGTACGTAAAATTGCCTGCCACAAAATAAAAAGGTGTGCCATGTTGAGGTCATTTCTTTGAAATGTAGCAATTGAAGCAATAAAAGAAGCAAATGAGACTTGCCAAGTGCAACTTCAGTGGTTTGGAGACTAGGGAGGATGATTTTTACGTTGGAAACTAAAGCAGCAACAGAACAAAATGGAGTGTTGTGAGACCATCAAGGCATCAACTGCAACTGTATTTGAAGGGGCATTCTTATAAATTGACCATCAAAGGTGCATTGTTTCATGAAGCTTAATGTTGCCAATGAAGAAACAAAACAAGGTACATGAGGCAAACATGCATATGCTAATATTGATGTGCGAAGTAACAAGAAATGCTAGAACTAGGAAATGAGTCTAGATAAGTTTGCTGGGGCGATCAGCGCATGTTTGATAGCCGCCCCTATCAATGCATGACAATGGAGAGCCCACTCTGTCGGTTCAACTTAAATCAAACCCTAGCCTCTTAAAATGACATTCTCCTGAATGCTCTTTCAATCAGTTTTATCAACACCACGGTTGTCATACCTATAGAACTATAATTGAGTCTCAAACCAAATGGAATCCAATGATGCCGTTTTGACAAAATCAATCCAAAGATCGCTACTAATGTGATTCCATTGGTAGTTGGGACCTTGCCGTCTCAAGGTCCTAGGAGTTTATTTAATGATTTGTATTTACAAATTGCGGGCCCCATCATGCATATCAAGTGGCAACCAGAATAATTGATGGTTAAGGGGGACCAGCAGACTCAAGGAAGGAGAAAAGGAAATAAAGAAAGAATAAAAATAAATAAATAAAAAAGTGGCACCATTACACAAGAAAATTTCTTGAGATTGTTTGTGACATGTCAATAGAGGATCAGAACCATCCTATATGAAGGACTTAAAGTGTTGCAGGTGGCAGGTGCAAGGAACTGAGAACATCATTTCAAGAAGAAGAAGAAAAGATCTAAGAGAATAGTGGCAGATCAATAAAGACTTGGAATACCAAGATACATGCTAGATTGTGAATCAACACAGTACACAGTTGACAGTCCTAAATAGAAATGAAAGGAAGCAGCGATCAAAATATAGTGGGATAAGGCTTCAAAGATGATGGATGAAATTAGACAAGACCATCAATGATGCTGACAGCGAACAGCAAGTATACAATAGGAATCACTTTAACTAACAAACCAAATGGAATCTAATCATGTCCTTTACACTAAATTAATCAGAAAATTGATATTAATGTGATTTCATTGCTACTGGGACTTTGCCATTTCATTGTCCTAGTCCATCGATGATGCTGTCCATGAGCAACAAGTATACAATAGGAATCACTTAACCGACTTTGATTTGAACATTACTATAAAATAGGTATACGGAACAGTTTACTGACTTCACTTAGGACATGGCTGATTCTACATTAGAGTTTAAAAAGTCCGTACTTATTTTAGTATGTTAGGAGTCTAGCAGAGTTTGTTATGATTTTCTAAGAACCCTTATTAGTTGATTCTAGAAGCCTTAGTATCATTATGTCACTCTCATTGGATCTAGGTGTTTAAAACAAACAACTTGCAGAATAAAGTTGGATGTTCCACCGCTCCCCAATATATTGATGTGTTCTCCTTACAGTCAATGCAGTTTAGATTATTTGCTTTCTCTCAGGAGTACAGCAATGAATCTGCAATAGAATTTCCACTGGACCTCTTGGATAAAACACTGTAAAAGTATGAGCCTTGCAAAGATAGTCTGCTGACTCCTATTCCCAACACCTCATCAATGCAGAAGTAAAAACAACCCATCTCATTAGATTTAAGGGTCAAATGACCCTTATACCCTAACTCTTAGGGCTTCTACAGTGTAGAAGTCAGAAAATAAGGAAGTAAGTGTGCTTTGGGGTGGAACAGGGCAAAATACTGGCTAAAAATCTTCCCCCCCCCCCCCCCCCCCAAAAAAAAATAAAAAAAATAAAAAAAAAAGAGGATGCAGAATGGCCAGTTGCACCAGATTTAATAGAACAGTAATTTTGTAAATTCTTAATGGATTACTAGAGGCGAACTAGAAAGTAAATAAGGGGTAGCCTACGCCTTTCATACTGGGCCTTTTCTATCGGAGAGCTCACATTTATCATGCTATGGATTTCATATGGTATAAAGGCTATTGCACCTTAAATAAGGTATGAAGACTTCTCACCATATGTTTCTCCTTTTATTGAAAACCAAACATATGTGATTCTGGTATTAATTATTTCTTAATGACCAAATTACATGCTTTGCATTTGAAACACTGCTGGGTCATTCATGATGCAAGTTTTACATTCACTATTTGAGAAAAATGTTCGACTGCTTGTTTGGAAACTCTACTAATAGAGTCAAGTAAGGTAAAGCCCCCATTTCTCAAAAAAAAAAGTACCATCAAAAGAACTTTAATTCAAATTTCCCACCATATTTTTCAAAAAAAAGTCAAAAAATAACCACGTTTCTCCACTAAATGAAAAAAAAACTCCACAATCAATACAAAAAGTAAAAAAGATTCCATAATAAACAACTAAAAATAAAATACCATCATAACCCACTTATATTTTATTCTTTCTTCAAAATAATATTTACTTCACTCAACTCCATTAGTAAAGTCCCCAAACAGCCCGGAGCCTTCCATATACATTTGAACATTAAAGGGTCTTTAGCCTCATGTTTTGTGTCTATCTGAAAGCATATCAAAGACAACTTTGAAGTTTATAGGAGTTTTACATGCAATTAGATATACTGTGCTTCACTTTAAGCTGGATTTGAAAAAAAAATGAATTCATTTGTTTATGTATGAAAATCATCAGCCAAATTCGTTATAAAAAAAATCACCAGCCAAATTTCTTGTAGAGCATGCATTTATTTATTCATTATCCAAATTATCCTGACCATAAAGAATTTTTGTAGCTTTATGGTCTATGCCTATATAATTCACCGCCCAGAATTCATTTGTCACAATAACAAACAAAGGCCATTTCCATGTCCCGGCACTTGGTGCAACAGTGAGACATGCCCTCTCTCACAGATGCAGGGAATATGAATGTAGGTCATGCTTGAATGCTCTATAGGAAGTCTTCACACTAAGGCACCACATTATTATTATTATTTTTAAGTCATTCTTAATCTCAGCAAATCAAGCAAGTACGGGCATGCGCAATAATAAGACAAGATGAAGTCATTGGAATTTTGTTGAGCCTACTTGCATACCATACTCAGTTACTACAACAGTACCCTCAGTATGAGTGTGAAGAGGAAACACCAGTAAGATATTCGAAACCATGCATTAGGAGGCTCTAATCATTGATACAAAGACACCCCAAAATCCAGTTGGTCAGTCCAAACCACTGCATTTTAGCATTGTTGAAAGTTGACCACTAGTCAAATTCCAAAAGCAGTTCATTTCATTAGTCAAAGCCAGCACTGAAGACCATCCAACTGACTTGATTTTGGGTCATGGTGATTCCATGATCGGTCCCTCCTGATTATTGGCTAGGATCTCATACAATTTTTAGCAGTTTGTAAGGGTACAGCCTACGAAAAGCATGGGAGTAATGTGGTTCAAGCAGGCCTAACAACACTCAAGTTGTTTTGGCACTCAAGATACACATTGTTCATAAATAAACTTCAAATGCATGATGACATGCAACAGTAAAAGGTAATTGAAATTACCAAGGTCTTGCTTAAAAGAGCCTGCTCAGCATTTGATATCAGAGCCTGTAGATAGGACAGTTAGCAAAAAGCATCTCAGTACATGCCCCAACCTAAGATAGCCCTATTGGGCAATGCTAAATCCATAAATTTAACCAAAAATCTGTGCACAAGGCTGATCGGAGCAAACAAATTAAGATTATGAATGAAGTTGGTACCACATCCTCGCCAATATCAATCAATCAGTATTACCTCTTTAATGCGATCCTCCTCAACTTGGTCAACACACTTCAACAAATTCTCCAAAGAACCTAGAAGCACATAGAAGTCATTATCATACGTACTACACGTATATGCCCCAAGTACTAATGAGAAGTATGATATGCTACTCTAAAAATCAAAACATCATGAATGATTTGAAAGTTATTCCCGGTTCCAGACAAGAAGTGCCACTGCCAACAAGAAAAAAGAGAAAGCAAAGACGCGGGTCCTAAACCCTAGAAGATGTTGCACCAATATTAGATTTATCCCATCAGTCAGCAAGCAACACCAATAAAAAGATGACACAGGTCATAAGATAGAAAAGAAATAGCAGAAACTTCAAATAGGAAGTTGATAGAAATATGAGAAAAACATAATTCTTGCTTTTCTGGATTATACTCATTTTCAGTCTCAGAACGGAGTACTGAGTACACTTGGCTGCATCATAAGACATCAATATCTGTCTAATATGTAGACAATCGACTTTTGTAAACTTTCAATAAATGAAGGACTTCTCTAAGCCATTATTTCTGTGAAATCTCATTTAATTCATCACATTGAAAGGTGATTTTTTTCCATTCTATTCAATGGGCCAACTGGAGTAGCAAACCACCTTGGGTGTTAGCCAATGTGGTGAAGGTGTCCTTATTTAGCTAGGTGGCATGATGTGTTCTTTTCTGATGTTAAGTGAACTGCTCATTCAACAGAAGATTCCTTAAATTTAATAAGATTGCTTTTCTGATGTTAAGTGAACTGCTCTTTTCTGATGTTAACCATGACGGCTTGGTAATGAGTATTTTGAATTTTCCTTTTCTTGAGTTTTGCAGGTGTTTTAGGACTCCTTAAATTTATTTTTGCTTGTTTTTGCACTTGGAGCTGTTCAGCATTTCTCTTAATGCTGTTTCTTGTATTAACAAATTGTTTTTTTGATAACATTTCTTGTATTAATATATTTCAGTCATCATTCCCCCCAAAAAAATACTGCTGCAAGATCTCATTTAATTCATCACATTGAAATTACATTGAAATTTGTTGATTCTAACATTTAAAACATCTTAATGATTTTCATATTAATAAATGAAATAGCCTGAGATTGGAAAAACAAGGCTTCACCCATCACGGGGATTGTGGTGTACGTGTTTTTTTTTATATAGGAAAAATTTATTAATCAGAGGGGTGTTTCGTTCTTCTTTATCTTTTAATGTATCGTGTGTGTGTGTGTGAGAGAGAGAGAGAGAGAGAGAGAGGTAGGTTTTAGGATGGGAAGTCGTGAGTGGATCAGGGAAGGACCAAAAACAGTTCTTATCAGATCATCTACTATAAGGACCTTTAAGTTCGGCAATTTTTATATTAGATATCCAATGCATCTTTTGTGATGCCATCCAACAGTGAATAATAGTCAGTTCTCAGTCAATTTGGGGCAAGAGCCAATTATAGGGAGGGACGGGTTGGGGTTGGGGGACAGACATAGCTGGGCCCATGGTGGAGTTCCTAACTAATAATTGTGAACGGCTCTCACCAAAAAATGTTTCCCATAGTTTATCAAATCTTGTTTGTTGCTGATCATAGGATGCATAGGGTGAAGACTTTTTGACAACCCTCTGAAAAAAAATTCCATCAATTCATTAAATTATAAGCAATTGCGATGATGACCATCCCATACGCAAAGTCAAAGATTTTCAATAGCAAATTTTATACACGATTAAATAGCATACCAAATTTAGTGATCAACTTGAGAGCTTTTACAGGTCCAATGCCGCCAACTCCTGCATTTGTGGGACAAAACTAGATCAATGTAGCTATTGAGAATGTGGATAGCTTTACATAGAGTTAAAAGCTACTAATGTTGGTCATATGAATAGAGGTTTGTATGGACCTAGGTCCAACCAGATCATCCCAAGTCTGATATCAAAGCCATTCCAAATGTCCAATCCAATGGGCCAAAAAGTCTGGATTTAGTCCCTATTTTATGGTCCAAAGCTCTTATTGGGCTGGAACTAGGCCTTAAGAGTCCAGGACTGTCACACGCTGCATATATGGAACAATGAAACAATGAAGAACAATAGCCATCGGATCTAGTCCAACTGTGAAAATTAAAATGCGGGGTCCAGGACCATAAGACTCCACTTCGCAACATGTAAAAGTGCCTCCCTCAACTTCATAAATTTATGATTGAGAAAAACATGGACCTACTGAATGGGTTAGGATCAGTCCCAGCATAACACTTTTACTAAATGGGCCTACTTAAAAACCCAAATCTAACCCATAGCCCATTAATAAACTGATTCAAAAGCAACTTCGATAAGTTTGCCCACTAGCCAAACCCCCAAAACCCTAGTTTAAATATACTTTATGTAACAGAATGTTATGCTATAATCATTAATAAACTAAAATACATATACCAATATATTTTCAATGACATTACAGGTTTTCCTTGTTACCCCTTTTTCACACCCTTCTAACCATGTCTAAAACTAGGTCATGTAGCCATCCACATTACCAAGTTTGTATAGTCATTTCAGACTCGAAGCTTTCATTATAGAACATTGAGACTATCTATATGTCAATTTCAAGAAAGAAATGTATTTCAAAAAAGAAGAAATTGGGTGCATGTTTCTCTATTAAAACTTTCAGGAAGCAAACCTGCAAATGCTAGAGATCAAAAATAAAACCTGGAATATTATCAGAGCTATCTCCTTCAAGTGAAACCAAATCAACGAATTGAGAGGGTTTCAGAGCCCCATATTTTTTGGCAAAGTCTTCTATTCCAAATGAAACCATCCTATGCAAATAATCCATCAATATCATAAGCACCACTATGGTAACTGTAAAAGAAGAAGGATCAATGTGAAATAAGCTAGATTTGGATTAAGTAGCATATAAAAGAAGTATTTAAACTATAAATTTTAGAAAGTGGACAATTATATCCCAACTTTATATGGGCGTGTTAAGACTTAGGAGCATAGGATTAGATTGGAAGAAAAAGTAGTTCAAAAGATAGAGTCAGTTGAATATTGTTTTTTTCTTTTGGAGCTTAAGCTTGTAAAGGGAGGGTTGGGACTTCTTTTTTTTGGGTGCTAGGGAAGGGGTTTCAGAATTGTGGCCTCCTATGATACCCAGATACTTCAAAAAGGCAACACATTGTGTCCCTGCCATATTCATGGCATGTTACAGGAACAAAGGATGCATTTACATTCTAAAATCTCAGGACAAATAAAAAGAATAGATGCATCCCAACTTTCTAGGGAAAAAGAGATTTCTTCTGTAAATGGCTAAGCACTACCAAATTCATCCATTGATCTTATTTTCCAAACAAACATCCATCATTGAAGCGTTATCCATTCTATCTAGGTTGGTTTTATGAGTTACATTACTCAACTGAATCAAAAGCCATTTTTCACACCACTCCAAGATTTTATCAATCTCTCCCATCCCTTGGTTCCTTGAACTAGTAACATTATCACTTTAGTACTTGATGCTGGAGCTGTTTATGATCTATATGCTCCTAAACCATCATAAATGGCATTCATTGAGTTTATATTCTATTGTTGCACCCATAGGATTCCTCCTATATGTTCATTTTAAATTCTTCCAACTATTGTAATATCAAACATCGATTCTGAAAATGTGAGTCAGCTTCGTGCACTTTAGCTTCTTGTCTTCTTTATCACCCACTATTCAGCTCCACACTAATAAAGCTAATCACCATGATATGCAAGAAAGATGACACATCATCCCCCTTTAAAAATGGGAAATCTATCATATAACCATATTGTCCGCACTACCTACAATCAGTTTAAACAAAATTATGAAGAACACTACTTGATTTGATCTATCCAGACCCATCTTTGATTGATCCAACCCACAAACATCATAGTACCTACATACAGGCACTGTGCCTATTTCACTACAATTGAATTGATGTCAACCATTGGATTATTTCAAAAGGGATACTTGTCATACAACCACATTGTTAGAAACTAATCACAATTAGTGTCACAAAAAATAAAAATAAAAAAATGTAGAAGATCACTTGATTTGACCCTATGTGGGACCCCTCTTTGCTTGATCCAACTCGATCATATAACAAACCTCCCTGTTAATAGGCATTGGCAAAATTTAAAAAAAAATCATAATCCTATAAATATTGATTTTTAATACAATCAATTTAAAATTTACCCATCTTGAACTAAGGTTAGAAAATGTTGACCTCATCCTTTTAATATGATTTAGATTAGAAAATCCATAAAATCCCAAATTTTCTTTCTTCTTCTTTTTCTTTTTGAATGGTAATTATGAGCCATTACATTTACTTTTTCCTCTCTTTCATCTTTTTTTTTTTTTCATTTCAGAGTTTGAATTCTTTATATAATTAGTTTTTTTGCAATTCTTTATTTAATTCTAGCTTATTTATAGACCTTTATTTTTTTATTTGTATCTTTTAGTTAGGTTTCAATATTATATTCCCTCCTTATAATTTATATTTTTTATAGGACTATTTTAATATCACTTTTCATCCTTTTACTAAATCTTGAAGATGAATTATAATCATTTTTTTCAGAAAATTAAAAAACCATAGAAAAAAAACTTTAGATATTCAATATCAAATATTTATTTTGTCACTATTTATATAATATTTTTTCTCCTTTAATCAAATTTGGCATTTGAGGATTGCAAAAGACTTCACTACCATGTCTCCACTTTGCCCTACTTTGTTTTTATCGCATCGAACTCAATCCTCCAATTTTTTTATGGTAATTCTTGGATACCAAATTCTATCACCTTGTAGCATAACACAACATCATTCACAATCTAACAAACTCATCTTCTATACTCACTGATCTACTAAACTAAACTAAACTTGCACTCAATTTCCTGCCTTTGTTTGATCAACATTCAACCCATAAAAGCCTTTCTCCAAAATTCCAAGCTTATCATTTGCTTTCTTGCATGACTATTAGTACCACATTATTTGCAAACAACATACACCTAGTAACTTATCTTAGATGTCTTAATGAAGTTGTCCATGGCCAACGAGAACAAATAGGGGTTCAAAGTGGACCCTTAGTGCAACCCAACTGCAATAGATAACCCAACCATATGCATAATTCTCACACTTCTTATTGCCCTTCTATAGATGTCACATATAATTTCAGTATGTCCATTAGGGATAATTCTCTCTTTCTTTTCAATGTTTGCCAAATTAACTCCCTTACCAAATTATTGTAGGCAAACTCTAAAAATAATATAAAAAACAGGAAAAACCTTCTTCAAAGAAGATGAAAAGTTACCACATGGCTTTTAATGATTCAAAACAAAAAAAAAAGGATTAGCATAGGGCGCTGATGCAATTAATTTGGCAAAGATGGAAGAAAAGAGAAATGATTGCCCTGTGGGTTCCATTATAGCCACTTACGTTCATGGTGGATGGTTGGATTGAAAGGATTTTGTATTATATTTTGCATAGCTCAAGCCTTCATTTGACGATCAAAACCATCTCACAAGGGGCCTCCACTCAAACACAATATTCATTTTTCATGCTCTCAATTCAATGGTCATAATCATCAAAATCCTGAAAATTAGGTCATCTGCAATCAGCATAGGATCACTCCTACAAAACCACCTACCAGGTGGGTGGGCGGCTTCCCGCTATAGTGGGCATCACATAGACAAGTTGGACTACTATTGTAGTCTAATTTGATCATATCATAAAGAAGAAAATGAGAAAACATATGTGGGCTTACAGAATGATAAATTTAAGAAAGGGGGGGGGGGGGGGGGGGGGGGGGGGGGGGTTGCTTTTTTTCTTTTTGGATGGTAGTGGCTGGAGCTTTTTAAAGCTGTTTTCAGCTTTGGCCTGTGGAGCCCACCTGAATGGATGTGAATCATGCCTCCTCTTAATTAGTCCTAAATAGACGCTCATCCAGCAATTACTCGCTCTTAAGAAATAGACAAACTTTGAAGCCCTTAAACCAAGGGCTACAATGACCTAATAAGGACCAATTTTGACCCACCCCTAGTCCACAACAAGACCTTTCGATGCCCCCCACCTCCATGATTGGCATGTACCAGATGTGTCCCCAGTCTGGTCTTTAAGAGCTCCCTCTCATCTATCTATCTATTTATATGTGGATTTTATGTATAGTACTTATCTATGTATGTGTGCGTTTGTGCATGGACTATCATTTATATGAGCTTGATGTTAACCATTAGATTGCACCGTGGGGCAAGTTCTAATTTAATGATTCGATGTCTCGAAAGTGGGCCTCACCATCCATATAAACACATGTATAAACTATAAAGGATTTTGAGATGGACTTATGTGTAGAAGATAACTAAGGCCCATCTAGGCCCAAGAAGGATATCCCACGTGTGGGACTGTATTGAGTCTTGTACAGCTTGTCATACATCTTATCTCATAGATTTTCTTCCATGTATAGAGATTTACATTCTTTATTCTTTATATTCTGATTGTAGTCCTGCTGATTGATAGCATGTAATTAGGGTTAATATGATTATAAAATGGTGAGTCGATCCTCAATTGAGGCATCAACTTTTCCTCCAAGCTTCTTCCTCTCATTTTGCTCTTTACATTTTATCATGGTATCAAAGCTGTGGTTATGATCAATCCCTCTTCTATTGTCTTCTATCGTTGATCATTCTTCTTCCTGAAGTGAAAACTTCTCTCCGATAGTGTCTGATCATCTCTGATCAGAGGTGGCCCACCTTTGATCATCATCATCATCGCAGCGGAAGCAGCCTATATTGTTCGTCTGGTTATTCTCTTATTTATGGAGATTTTTTCAAGATTTTTGGATCACCAGAAGTAGGATATCCACCTCATTTTGTGATATTTCAGTTTTGTCCGGCAGTTTCCATCACAGCCGTTCAAATTTGTGGATTTTGATCCGATTTGAGTGAAACTTTGGCCTGGTGTTGCGAAAATATCTTGTCCTTCCATCCCCTACCTTTGATCTTGCTGTTGGTCCGCTCATAGAGTTCATGTTCAAATCGACACACTGACGAGGTTCACGGTTTTTACCGTTTGTGCTTCTCTGCTTCACTGCTGCCCACAGACGATGATCTAGACAGCACCAACAGTCCACCTAGTGTTGGTCGACTCATTTTTCTGGGAATTATGGTGATTTTTCAGGAATTTTTCCATCACCTTTGAGATAGTTTCCAACATCTTCTTCATCTGACGGTTTTCTAAGACAGATTGCATCATCACCGTCCAGATTTGTGGATCTTTTTCCAAATCTCATCAGATTTGGACCTGAAGGAAGTACATTTGATCCACTTTACAGCGATCAAACCTGATCTGTGATTCGATCATTCTGTGGGGCCCACATGTGGATTCACCCACTGAAGATAGGGACGACAGGGCTTCCCTGTACTCTGTTGCTGCTACTGTGCACTACTGTTTGCACCTTCCTCACCCTCTGGCTACCAGCATCCACCTAACAAATATTACTACTGAGTTTTGGACCATATCACTGTCGTGCTACAACAGAGACCATAATCTCTGTTTCCTTTCCTCCATTGGTTCAAGGCATCAGATCTCATCTCAACATCAGATTGGACCTCATCTCAGGCATTAGATTCAAGGATCTGAACAAAGAAAACATTTCTGATCTCTCTCCATGCAGCTATCTATTGATCTGACCGTCTGATCAAGAACTGGGGCCCACCTCGGATTGTGCAACTGTCACAAGTTCTGCACCAAGCTGGTCGCCTCAAAAGTACTGTTGTTGCTGCCACTGATTAGCCCTCTTTGCTGCCACCACATATTTGCTGCTGCTGTTGCTGTCTTTGCTGCTATTAGTATTGTTCCTGCCTCTTTTCTACTATGGACAATTATGATGCTAATGGTGATCGGTATCAATCTCACTCTCCTCTAGCATTTCCAGCTTTTCATTCTTCAATATCTCTGTCTTCATCCATCACCCCATCCACATGGTTTCTAGATTCAGGAGCATCGAACCACATGACTTCTGTAGAAAGTAGCTTTACAGCCTCTCACCCTTACCTTGGAAAAGAAAAAATCACCACTGCTAATGGAGACCAATTAATCATCTCTGGAATTGGTACCATTATTTTATCTGGTGTCTCTGGCCAGTCTCTCCACCTTCCCAATGTCTACTTTGTTCCCAAATTATCAGCCAATTTACTTTCTGTAGGACAACTTATTGATGATGGGTACCATATTATCTTTTCTTCCACTGGTTGTGTCATACAGGGGCGGCAAACTGGGAAGGTGATCGCAACAGGGAGTAAACACGGTCGACTATTTCTGCTGGACATTGGACATCATTCTCTCTTTTCTTCTTCTTCTCCTCAGTTAGATAAATTGTGGACTGTGTGGCATAGTCGTCTTGGTCATGTGAACAATGCGTATTTACTTTCCCTATTTAAAAATGGTTTTTTAGAACCCACTTTTAATAATAAAGTGATGTCCTCTTTCCTTCAATCTAAGTGTGAAACGTGTTGTTTGAGTAAGAGTCATATCTTGCCTTTTCCTATTCATAGTTCTCGTGCGTTATCATCTTTTGATGTTATTCACACTGATGTTTGGGGAATTGCACCCACCTTGAGTCGGACAGGCTTTAAGTATTATGTGACATTCATTGATGATCATTCTCGTTTCACTTGGATTTATTTCATGCGCTTCAAATCTGAAGTTTTTTTCTTTCTTCCAAAAGTTTTACAAAATGGTTCAAACTCAATTTCAGAAAGAAATAAAAACTCTTAGGTCTGACTCTGGTGGAGAATACATATCCCATGAATTTTCTGCCTTCCTTTCTGATAAAGGAATTCTTCACCAAAAATCTTGCCCTCATACTCCACAGCAAAATGGTGTTGCGGAGAGGAAGAACAGACATATTCTTGAAACTGTTCGTTCTCTCCTCCTTGCATCTTTAGTTCCTCCCACCTTTTGGTGTGATGCTGCACAGACTGCTGTATATCTCCTCAATCGTCATCCTAGCTCCGTTCTAGGAAAGACTACTCCATATGAAGCTCTTTTTGGTAATACTCCTTCATATTCTCACTTGCGTGTTTTTGGTTGTTTATGCTTTGTCCATCTTCCACCTACAGAACGCACTAAGCTGTCACCTCAAGCTGCCAAATGTCTCTTTCTAGGGTACAGTACTGAACACAAGGGATTTCTATGCTATGACCAATCTGAGAAACGCATGCGAATATCTCGTAATGTAATCTTCTTAGAACACATTCCTTTCTTCTCTTTGCGTTTGGATACACATCCTGTTGCTGTCTCTTATCTGCCACAATTTCCTGCACCTACTTCTCCACCACCACCTATTACCAAGGTCTATGTCCGGCGTAACAAGGTTCCTCCTGTGGGGCCTCCTTCTCCTGATCATCTCCCAATACTGCCTCCTACACCCTCAGGTATTAATACTTCCTCCACCGATAGTGTTATACCCTTGCGACGCTCTAGTCGTCCTTCTGTTGCTCCTGACAGATATGGCTTCCCTGCTCTTTTCACTTCTTTGGATAGTGCTCCTATTCCCACCTCTTATTCACAGGCTTCGAAGATTGCATATTGGCAGGATGCTATGACTGAGGAGTTGCTTGCTCTTGAAGCAAACAACACATGGGACTTGGTACCGACTCCTGAAGGCACCTCTGTGATTGGCAGTAAATGGATCTACTCTATAAAGGTTAACTCTGATGGGAGTCTTGACCGCTACAAAGCCAGATTGGTGGCACAAGGTTACAAGCAGGAGTATGGCATTGACTATGAGGAGACATTTGCACCAGTGGCTAAAATGACCACTGTTCGCACCCTCCTTCGTGTAGCTGCAGCCCGTAACTGGCCCCTATGGCAAATGGATGTCAAAAATGCCTTTCTTCATGGCGACTTACATGAAACTGTTTTTTTTAAAACCACCTCCGGGTTATGCTTGTCCTCCACACCATGTTTGTAAATTGAGGAAAGCTCTTTATGGACTTAAGCAGGCTCCCAGGGCTTGGTTTGATAAATTTCGGGCCGCTATCCTTCAAGCTGGATTTCGCCAGAGTCACTCTGATAGTTCCCTCTTTCTCCGATGGACATCACAAGGCTACACATTTCTCTTAGTCTATGTTGATGATATGATTATCAGTGGCAATGATAGTGCCGGTATTACGGATCTCAAACGTCATCTCACTCGCCACTTCAGAATGAAGGATCTTGGTCCTCTCACCTACTTTCTAGGGCTGGAGTTCATACGTAGCAAATCTGGCATTCGGATTCATCAGCGGAAATATGCTAAAGATTTAATCACTTCGGCACAACTTGATGATGCTCACACTTTTGATACTCCTATGGAATTGAACAGCAAGATCCGTAGGGATGATGGCCAGCCCCTAGATGATCCTTCTGTTTTTCGGCGAATTGTAGGTAGTTTACTCTACTTAACTATGACCCGACCAGATATTTCTCATGCTGTTCATACGATTAGCCAGTTTGTGAGCAATCCTCACAAACCTCACCTTGCTGCTGCCTTGCGCATACTCCGCTATGTCAAAGACATGGATGAAAATAGCGGCCGCTACGTAGCGTAGCGGCCGATAAATCGGGCGTGGCGGCCGAGTCCGCCACGCTACATGAAAATAGCGGCCGCCACGACCGTATCGCACCCGTATCGGCCGTGGCGGCCGATAAGCGCCACAAAGCGTAGCGGCCGCTACGTTGCGGCTGGGGGTATAAAAAGCCCCCCCTTCCTTCCCAGCCGGCCCTAGCACTCCTTTTTCTCTCTTTTTGTCTAAGTAACTCCCTTCACTGCTGTGAGAGCCTCCCAACTCCAAATTTTCAACTCATTTTCAAGATTTTACTACAAGACAAGTGTTTAACATCAAATTGGAAGGAATCAAACACAAACAATTACAAGATCCAAGGCCCAAGCTTCCATTCCATCTAGGTATGTTTTTCTTTTGGATTTTTTTCTAGTCTTTTAACTTTTGAGATCATCTATTCATGTCTTTCTAAGAGTCTAAGTACTATAAAATGCTTCCTTGTCTTGTAATATGATGAGATCCATGTTTCCCTTTCATCATGCACACTTATTTTTATTTTTATTTTATTTTTTTCTATTTTTTATTTTCGGATTTATTTATTTTTTGAAAAAAAAAATGTGAATACTCATGGACAACCCATGAAATCACTTGGAAATGCATTCTAAATGATAGATCTATGTTCCCCATAGATCAATCCATCACATTTTGAATGTTTATTGATTTTTCTCTATTTTTTATTTTCGGATTTATTTATTTTTTGAAAAAAAAAATGTGAATACTCATGGACAACCCATGAAATCACTTGGAAATGCATTCTAAATGATAGATCTATGTTCCCCATAGATCAATCCATCACATTTTGAATGTTTATTGATTTTTCTCTATTTTTTATTTTCGGATTTATTTATTTTTTGAAAAAAAAAATGTGAATACTCATGGACAACCCATGAAACCACTTGGAAATGCATTCTAAATGATAGATCTATGTTCCCCATAGATCAATCCATCACATTTTGAATGTTTGTTGATTTTTTTTCTATTTTTTATTTTCGGATTTATTTATTTTTTGAAAAAAAAATATTTTTAATATTTGAATACCAATCAAATGTCTTGAAAATGGTTCCTACATTTGATATTTATGTTTTCCATAGATCATTCCAACATATATTGCTTGTGTTTTTATTTTTTTTTATTTTTTAATTTCGGATTTTTGTTATTTTTTGAAAAAAAATATTTTTAATAATGGAATGCCAATCAAATGTATTGAAAAATGCTCCTCAATGTTATATCTATGTTTGGCATAGATCAATCCAACATATCTTTGTCTTTTCCTAATTCTAATTTATTTTCTTATTTTCGGATTTTTTAAATTTTTGAAAAAAAATTATACTTTAAGTAATGAAATACCAATTAAATGTCAAGAGAATGATTCCTAAGCGTTAGATATATGTTTCCTCTAATATGTTTCTTTGTTTTTTTAATTTTTAACATACTACTTGTTCATATTTAATTATTTATAGCCAGGTATTCAATCTTCTATTGATAAGTGAAAATGCCTCGTGATATTGATCCCGCATGGAGCTTTGGTGAGGCAGTTGATAATAACAGGTTGAAAATCAAATGCAAGTTTTGTGGGAAAGTGACCAATGGGGGCATTACAAGATTCAAGCACCACTTGGGCCATATTTCTGGTAATGTTGCAGGCTGTACCGAAGTACCAAGGGAAGTAAAGGAACAAATGAAGCATTGCTTAGCCAAAACAAAGCTAGAAAAGTAGAGATAAAGAAAAGAGGCGGCAAGAAGTTGATGCTGCCCGTTATGAAGTATTTGGGGATGAATACTTTGATGAGGAGGAAGATGCACAGATGGAGGCTGCACGCCGAGAGTCCATCATGAGTCAACAAGAAGAATATGAACGTCGTGCATTTGCTGGAAGCAAATTTTATGATGCAGGGGGCTCATCATCTGCTGTGCCAAGCAGGGGCAAGGGCATTGGGGGGGGCTATGCGTAGGGCATTTAGCACCCGGGAACGTGATGTTGATGTAGAAGTTATCTCTACTAGAAGAGCAGTTCCTCCTCCTCTTGATCCTCTAGCACATAGAAAAGAGGGTGCTAAACAACCAAAAATATCGAGTGTTGTGAAGGGGGTAATGAAGGCTGCAAGAGATAGGTTAGCCAAAGCTACCGCAAAATGGCTAATTCACAAGAACATACCACCTACAGCAGTAGATTCCCCATATTTTCAGACTATTCTTGATGTTGCCGCCGAAGCTGGGCGGGGTATACAGGCGCCCTCCGTATATGATGTGGGCACTAAATACCTTGAAGAAGAATATAGAGAAATAAAAGAATGGGTGGAAAAGTTTAGGCCCATGTGGCAACAGAATGGTGTTACCATCATGTGTGACGGGTGGACCAGCGGCACTCAAACACAATTAATAAACTTTTTGGTGTATTCAGTCGCTGGGACCGTCTTTGTGAAGTCCGTTGATGCAACTGAACATAGACGGACAGCCGTATATATATACAGTCTTATGGAAAAAATTGTAGAGAGTGTGGGAGAGGAGCATGTTGTACAAATTGTTACAGATAATGGTGCCAATTTCAAGGCAGCTGGTAAGATGTTGATGGACAAGAGGGAACATTTATTCTGGACCCCATGTGCAGCACACTGCGTAGATCTCATATTGGAAGAGATTGGAAGGAAGACAAAAGTGGCTTCATTGATCAAGGCATGTAGAGGAATTACAAGATTTATATATGATCATTCATGGGTGTTAAGCTTGATGAAAAGATACACAAATAACCATGCCTTGCTGCGTCCAGGATTAACTAGGTTTGCAACCCATTTTCTGGCTATGGAAAGCCTTGTAAGGTTTAGAACGGAGCTGATTCAGATGTTTGCATCGGAAAGAATGGCTTCGTTCGAAATGGGGCAATGCAACTCATGGTCCGGAGTTTGAAGTCCCAAACTTGATGAGGGACAATAAATTTTGGAAGAAAGTGAAGAAAGTATTAAAGGTTTTTGAGCCTTTAGTTAAAGTGTTGCGTCTTGTAGATGGTGATGACAAGCCGACAATGGGCTTTATATATGAAGCAATGGATCGGGCAAAACGAGCCATTATGGAAAATGTTAGATATCATCAGAAATATATAGACATTATTGATGCCCGTTGGAACGATCAGTTGCACCATCCATTGCATGCTGCAGGTAATTAATATATATCTTTGATAGTTATACACTTATACTCTTTTGTTTTCCTAACTAATGTATTTATTATATTGTTTGCTCACAGTACATTCTACATATTTTTAATGTAGGTTATTTTTTTGAATCCCGAATTCTATTACCAAAATGCCGAACTACACACCGAAGCAATAGATACAGAATTGCGGGTAGGATTACGGGAGGTATTGAAGAGATTGTTAAGCGCAGATGATCAAGTTGATGCTGTATAAGAGGTTAGTGGGTGGTTACTTAAAAGAGAATTTAATTATGCTGCCAAGTGCCAATTGCCATACATGCTGTAGGGATTGACTGACTTATTTCTAATTTTCACATTGTAGATATCTATGTATACACAAAGGAGAGGAACCTTTGCTGACCCTCTTGTGATACGATCGATTGGAAGGATCCCACCTGGTATGACTATGAACAAAAGACCCCACCCAATAGTCTTGATCTATTTATCTTAATTTGATTAGAAGGACTAGAGGGTTACGAATATCTAATATATATATATTTTTTTTTTGCATTTCAGCTGATTGGTGGATGAATTATGGAGAGAGTGCTCCACATCTAAGGAGAGCGGCTGTTCGCATCCTTAGTCAAACTACAACATCTTCCAACTGTGAGAGGAATTGGAGCACTTTCTCTTTGATCCACACGAAGGCCAGGAATCGGCTTACCATGCATAAACTCAACAAGCTTGTATACTGTCATTACAATTTGAAGTTGAGAAACAGAACTAGGGAGAGAAAAGCAAGGGATGATCCTGCTTATTGTCCTATTAATTTGGATAACATATTCAGAGATGACGATCCCTTACTCCCATGGCTAGCCGAGATAGAGGATCCACTGCTAGATTCAGATCCTGGGTTTCAAGGAACGATTCAAGAGTTGATAGATGAGGATATAGGTGAGGCACCTGCAGAAGGCCAGCCACCTCAAGGAGAAGGTACTAGTACCAGGTCCAGTAGGACGAGGAGTGGGAAAGAACCTGCAACTATTGGATCTTCTGAGAAAGCTAGTTCCACCACCGTCTCTTCGAGTAGCCATGGTGGAGGAGATGTAGGAGGAGACAGTGGGACAGGTGGTACTAGTGAATACTACCAACATGATGAAGATGATGTCGTTCCGGTAGAGGAAGTACGGGAGTTACCATCTGGAAGATTTGATCCAAGCCGTGGTTATCAACGGCGCCGAAGAGACTCACCACCTGGGGTTGGAGGTGGTAATGAGCAAGGAAATATGGGTGGAGATGTTGGAGGACAACAAGCAGCATCATGGACTGATTCGTGGAACCCTAGTTACAGTGGACAAGGACCCTCACATTATTTTCCATATGGTCAAGTACAAGGACAAGAACAGTCTTCAACTTCAGGGTCCTACTCATATGGTGACTATGGTGAAACGCAATATGGTAGACATCCACCTCCACCTCCAATTTCCTATGATGATCCGGCTGCCTTCTTTGGAATTATGGATGCCAATGCTCATCAATATCAAATTCAATATGGTGCCAATAGAAATGAAAACAATGATGATGATGAGGATAACCATGGCGCCTTGAATCTTGGTAGACATTCCTTTTGGTGGTGATTAAGGTATTTCTAATCCTATTTCCTTCACTAACTCTCTACTCTGTCATTTCTAAATTGGTGTTGAATGTTGATTGTTGATCACTTCATACTTGATAGTTCATTCACTTGATTGAATTTGAACCTTGGATGTTGAAGTATTGATATTTGATTGTTCAATGTTCACTAATGAGTAATGAGTAATGATCTAACTCTTAAGTCTTATGCCTTTATTTCATATTCTAGTTTTTTTTTATGAGCTTTCCATTACTTTCTAAATTACTATGACTAAGAAACATGAATACATGTGAAAAAACTAATAATTACTATTATTTTCTATTTATACAGCGATACAGGACTTCATATATTGAGGGCACCGCTACTCCCCCTTTTCTTACTTACTTTTGCAAAAGAACCACATATTCTTTCATTTTACAATTTTCTGGATTTTCTGGAATTTTTTCAGATTTTTTGGGCGATTTTTTCAAATCGCACCGCTACGCCGCTACGTATCCCCGCTACGCTACGTATCCCCCGCTTCGTAGCGTTTTGGCGGCGGGCCGCTACGCCCACCGCTACCGCTATTTTCATCCATGGTCAAAGACACCCTTAACCATGGTCTCTTCTACTCTTCGGGCGCTTCTCTGCACTTATCAGCTTATTCGGATGCTGACTGGGCTGGTTGCCCAGATTCTCGGCGCTCTACCACTGGCTGGTGTATGTTTCTTGGGGACTCCTTGATTTCGTGGAAATGTAAGAAGCAAACCACTGTCTCTAAATCTTCTGCTGAGGCTGAATATCGGGCCATGTCATCTGCAAGTGCTGAAATCATCTGGCTACGCCGTCTTCTCTGTGAATTCGGTGTCATCATTGGTAGATCTACACCTCTTCATGGGGACAACACCAGTGCTACGAGAATTGCAAACAATCCGGTCTTTCATGAAAGAACGAAGCACATTGAGATTGATTGCCACTTCATCCGTCAGCATGTTGTTACGGAGAAGATCACTTTGCCTCATGTCTCTACTCTTAACCAGTTGGCGGATATCTTCACAAAATCTCTTCCCAAAACGCGTCATCATGATCTCACTAGCAAATTGATGTTTTCTGCCTTACCACATCAATTTGAGGGGGAGTGTAGATTGTAGAAGATACTAAGGCCCATCTAGGCCCAAGAAGGATATCCCACGTGTGGGACTGTATTGAGTCTTGTACAGCTTGTCATACATCTTATCTCATAGATTTTCTTCCATGTATAGAGATTTACATTCTTTATTCTTTATATTCTGATTGTAATCCTGCTGATTGATAGCATGTAATTAGGGTTAATATGATTATAAAATGGTGAGTCGATCCTCAATTGAGGCATCAACTTTTCCTCCAAACTTCTTCCTCTCATTTTGCTCTTTACATTTTATCATTATGGTGTGATGGGTGGTGTGATGAACCCACCTTAGGCCCACCTAGGGCCATGACAATGATGGTGGAGGTGGGGGATAGAAAGATTCTCAACGAGACCTATGACCCTCAAGTTTAATTCTTTTAAAATGCAACATTTCTCTGGATTTTGATAAAACGCTGAGTAACAGTTGGATGAGTGTCAAATTTGAGCCTGCGGTAGTTCGTGGGGGGTAGTGAATACAAGGGGGTAACTTGATCAATCGTATGTGGGCCAGGTGAGCTCATCGCACCAGATCGTTAGTGTGTGTGTACATAGAGAGAGAAGGTTATATTAAATACAAAGAGAGAGAAAGTGGGGTAAGGAATAAGGCAAATACGGTCTGTACCCCACTATGAGTCCCACCTAGATGCATGCCGATCATGAGTGGGGGGTGGAGATCTCAATGAAACTTGAGGGCATGCAAAATATAATTCCCTTCACATTATCCTAACCCCTTGATCTATGGCCCCCAACTTTAACCATTTTAATGGTATTGTTTTTTCAGTTTTCAAACCAACAGTGGGTTAACAGTGAGATGACAATCAAAATACAGTGTGTCAAAATGGGGCGCACTTGATCATCGGACGGGTGGCACAAAAATATGATGGAGGGCACAGTCCTTATGTTTGGTGGTTTCTCAAAATAATATTTTTGTATTTGTCACATGTGTACAGTACTTAATTATGAAAAAATGCCCAGGATCAATATTTTTCATTTAATGGACCGTAACTAGGATGGTTAACACAAAAGGCCCAACCTGTGGTCCACAATGAAAAGGATCTTTTGATCAAACAAATAAGATGATCCAACATCGTCGTTCAAGGGCTACGCTCCACTCCATGTATCAGATCTCAAACATATGTATGCCAAATGCAAAGAAATATGAAAAGAAATGCCTTCAAAATGACTGGTAAGACTTGCAAAATATAAGTTGCTAGTATTCTACATACAAAAAATGACGCATAAAATGGAAAAATGATTGCAATACTAACTCAGGTCCACGTGGAGCAATACGTAGAAGCCGTAATGAAGGGGACAAAATCTGAAAGAAATCTTTGTCGGGAGACACAACTCGCACCTAGGTCAAAGGAAGGCAATAATAAAAATTGCAGAACATAACATTTCTGAGTGATCAAATCTACCAGAACTTGGAAAGCCAGTTCAAGTTACTAATTACTCTCCTGTCATGCACAAATATTTGTCACGATTAATGTCATACTTAATACATCTATTGTGGAGAATGCATAATGTTCTAAACAGTACCCCTGCATAGAGTAACATTACTAGTGTTTCTCTAACATTGGGATGTTTGTTTAGCACAAGTAGTAAAAGTGGAGTAAGAGTAGGCATGTATGTGACATTTTTTTACTTCAACATGTTTGCGTGAAAAAAGTGGAGTGGAAAAGTGAGCTTATGATGTGACACATCTTACCTTTACTCCTCCACAAGCCTCTTGCTTTTTACCACAAAAAAGGTGTGGTAGATGCAGTAACATAACATAGTCCTCCAATGTCAACAGGCACATAATCGTGAAAATATTGCTGTCATTGCCCATGGCGCCAGCTTTAAAAAAAAAAAAAAAAAAATTTGAATCTACACTCTCCTCCCTTATTTACTGTGTAAACTCGCTAGCGGACGCTAGGCGTGGGCTTTTACTCATTACTCCCCGCCTATCCAAACCCCTAGTCGATTATCCCCCTAGCCCTACGGTGACCGCGACTACCTGCTATTTTCTTTTACTCATATCCACAAGATACCTCTACTTTTACCTACCTCTCCTCTCCATGGTTTGACATCCACCTCACCTTTACTCTTCCACTCATGAAAACAACAGGCCTATCTCTTCCCTTTGTTAATGAACAAAGAACATTAACAACTAGCTAATGAATTAGAAATTGGCTCCAATAACCCATCATTGTAATGCACCCTAGTTTGGAAGTTATGTGGTATTCGAAAGCACCATAAAGATGGAATTTATATATACCTTCTACTGTTGAAGAAGTGAGGATACAAATACAGCAACAGAGAGTATTCCAGTACTTGGCAGGGCTTCACTTAATTGAAAGTGCAAAGTGCCAGAGAGTCTAAATTATGGAGCTGGAATGCTAAATAGTAACATCAACAAGGCTAATTGCTAAACCATGGTTGAATGGTTTTGTTTAGACTAGATGTTCAAAGGCAACAGTTCTGGTTGAACCCAGTGCATATGAACAGTGCAGACAGTTTTTTGGGAACACATTTAACAGAAAACTGTAAGGAAACAAATTCGAAATCATTCAAGCCCGCATTTATTTGGACAGCAACAAAAGACGTTGTAATTAGAGAAAATATGCAACTTGAAATTAGAGAAAAAGTAAGGACAATGTTTGTAATTTTCAGAAGTAGGATAAAACTATACTAGCATATTAACCCGTGCCGAGCACGGTTATGGCCAACATTGTAATTTAAATATCCATGCATTAAAAAAAGCATAGTTTTTAAAAAGAAAGCAAAAGAAGAAAAAAAAGGTTATGAGTACCTGTTTAAGTAGTAAAAGAGCTAGTGGCGTAGAAAGGATATAGGAGAATTGGAGTAAAAAGGGAATTGTAGAATTTGGATGAAAACATAGTTTTTGCAAAAGAAAAAAAAAAAGAAGAAGAATAAAAGTGGAGAGTAGATAAGTGGTTTTAATAAAGAAATAAAGTAGGTAGTTATATGAGATAGGAGTGGGGAGAGAACATCCAACATATTGAAAAAAAAAAAAACAATGCAACTTCCGGTCAAAATTATAACCGACAATCAAAATTGAATCCAATACCCTCCTCTTTAATATAGTATAATAGGCAAATGGTTCCAACCATAGGAATGCAACCAAAATTTTCCTCCTAGAAAATCTTCCTCCTCTCTTCTCTTGATTTTTCCCTTCTAGGATTTCTAAACCTTTGAGAAGGAAAGAAACTATCATAATAAATGTTTTAACACATACAATATTGAATATCATAATGATAATGTTGTTGTAAATTGCTGGCATTCTCATTTATTTTAACTGCTCCTATTTCCACAAGCATCACACATTCCTTGCTAGTCCCAGACAATATACAAACTCAGTAGTTCCAACAAACAATCCTATTCTATTAGTATACATCATTTAATATCAAAGCAGCATGGCTAAACAAAAGGTCGCTACCTTGTACCCAGCGGCAACACTGTTTACGGCCAAGGTACCAATTACATCATCGGCCTCAACACCTGGCACCTGATATAAATTAGATTAGTAAATGCAAAATTTGCATGCTCCCAGGTTACATATAACTATGCTATTTACCTCAATAACTTGGATGGACATGGCCTTGATGGATGCTTTCAAATACTGAAGTCCTTGAACAACTGTATCAGGAGTAGGGATGCGGTTGCTCTTGTATGATGGATACAAATTGTGACGGAAAGTCAAACCTTCACAAATGTTATATGCATTTAGAGTGCGTGGAAAAAAAAAAACAACAATGAAATGCCTTGCCCAGGGAAGTCCAACAGCAGTGGAGGACACAAGATCAATGGTAAAGCCATCAAACATGATATTAATTAGAACGAAAAAGAGTTGCCAAGACCTATCAGTCAAATTATTATTAAAATAGAAAATACATATAATTAGAATGGAAAATTCAAAATTCCATCATTGAAATGACAACCATGGGAAATTAAAAATTACAGTCTTGATTGCAATCCATCATCATCATCAAAGCCTCATCACATCAATCTGGGTTCCGCTAAAAATTGTTCAACTGCAAGGGTATGCTTGCAAAGTATTTTCTGCTGAAAATGAAAATGGTTTCCAGGGAAGCATTATTTTCTGTTTTTTTTATATGTTATCCATGGTTTTCATTTTTTAAAGGGAAAGTATTTTCCATAATTTTGGCAAAAAGTAGATTTAGAACAAAAGGATAGAGAACCATTTTCTGCAGTCCTACACAAGCGGTAGAAACATATTTCATAACAGAAAATGTTTCACCGCATCATAAAATGCCTACAAGAGCATGGGGCATTCACTCAATACTTATCCCCTACAAGAACACAAGAGTACGAGGTATTCTCTCCAACTAATATCTATTCACTAATATCTATTCAACTGTTCCCAGTTCCCACTAGTTATGTTTCCCTCAAACTGGTAAATTCTCTATAATGGGTCCATCGCCATTCCCCCCAAAGTTACCTTAACCCATCTATTAAGGGTCATCTTTATGGGTTATGCTCTTCCACTTGACCCATTAGAAACCTCGATTATCAATAACACCACATATGGGCATGTTTCCTCACTACTTAATGTCTTTATTGGTCTCCTCTTCTTCTAGTTTTTTGAACCTCTGACCATTCATTTGTCTTACTGATTTTTTCCTCTTATGAACATCCCCAAAACACCTTCACATGCGCTTTGAGCTTTTCTGCATTTCTGTGTTGCCCAGCATTCAACTCTATACAGCGATCTAGGTCTGACTATCATCTAATAAAAACTCTTACTAACCTGTTTCCACTTTGCCAACAAGCGTGGGTGCACCCACGAATGCCTTGGTGGGAATGGAAATGGGTCTGGTTAAAAGGGTGACCCACTCTTATTAGGGGCGGGTTTGGTAGTAGTTTTTCCAAGTTTGCAGTGGTACTTCATACATTTTGACCCAACTTGGTTTCGTGGTGGGTTCGGGTTTTGGCTGGCCCCTCCCCATTCTTAACTACTTTAAATATCCTTTAATTGGCTATTGTATACATATATCTTGTATGGTGAATTGGGTAGAGGACATCTCAAAGAATTGAAGTGAGAGGTTGTGTGATCAAAACCTCCTACATGTGACAGAAAATATATAACTATTTCATTACAATATTTGTAAATAAAAAAAAAGTCTAGAATCTAACTCGACATGACCTAAATTTGTCACAAGGCAGATTTGGTAACGCAAGGCGAATACGCAGCAGGGCAAGTTCGAGTTTAGCCCAACCTGTACCAAACTCGACCCATTGCCATGCCTTGGGTTTGTCAATATTTAAAAGCTTTTTATTGTGTTTGTATATCATCCAACTCCTTCAAACATATTGATTTCATGCTTTGTCTCCTAGAGTCATTTCACGCCCCTGGTTGGTTTTTAGAAATTAGATTTCCTCATTGCTTCAAGTATTATGAAGCATATGACAATATATAAAATTATAATCTGATACAATGTACTAGAAAGTAGTAGGGTAGAGGTACTACCCTTCACCACCAGAGACCACTAGCAACTAAAACTCAACAATCATTTGAATAGAATTGATGGATGCCAAACCATCCAAATAGTGAGCTCCATCATGGATGAAGCATAGAATGAGTCATTAATTATACAACCTTAACCTTCTGATTTCCTGCTGTTATATTTGCACCACTGTACATTTAATTTTTTACCACCCAATCAATTGAAATTTAGCATAAGATTAGTATCAGCTTATCTGCCAATCAACACGACTTCAGTCATTATCCCATCCGCTGAAACATATAATGAGTAACTAATTAGACAATCTTAACCTTTTGATTTCCCGCTGTTAAATTTGGACCACCAAACATTTCATTTTTAACCAACAAGTCAATTGCAATATAGGCACAAGGTTAGGATCAGCTCATCTGCTAATCAAGTGACTTTGGGGCAATGTCCCATCCTTAGAAATTATAAAGATGAGGTTTTATCTATGTTTTCTAAGTTTTGGCTATTTTAGAGGCTCTTCGGATTTATTACGAATCATTCCACAATAGTTTGATGGTGGAAAGAAACTTACCCAAAGCCATCTACATGGGTGAATTTTGAAACTGGGCCCTTGGAAGATACATTTTTATTTTGTCAAGATTAAGCTTTTATCTTGAAGATGTCGGGTAGCGTTTCCACATGTTGGTAGGTCAGCTAACGTTACAGTGGATGTTCTTGCCAAACAAGGGGTGGATCGTCTTTCTAATCTTAGTGCTTTCACCATATAAGTTTGTAGGCATTCGGTATTTAGCTCTTATACCAGCGCTTTTTTGTTGCTTCGGTTGGTAGTTTTTTATGTAGTTTTTTCATATCATGAATAAAATTTACCTGTTATCGATAAAAAAAAAAATGCCCCATTCAGAATAAAACCAACAATTTTGGACCAGTCGTGATTAGCATGCAAGTGTGCAAGATGCGAAGCAGCCCTAGTGACAGGCAGCACACTACATTTCATCTCTGTTCTTATGATTAAATAAACAAGAAGAAAACAATTTTGAGAAGAGGAATCCTTGAGTCGTTGCTTGGTATTGTACTCCTTATATAATAGAGACCTTGCCATATTTACAATTGATTATAATCAAGGTAATCTAATCTAGGAACAGATCTAGGAACTAAAATGGAAAATACAATCAATTATACACAACAGATTTCCCCTTTGACCCATGGTTTTATGATCCACTGGGTTATATTGACCCAATTGGTTGACCTTTGTCTTGACATGTTCCACTTCCACCTACCACCTCAAGAGCGATGGATCCTATGATGAACGTTCGAACCTCTAAAGCTTAAAATATCAGAAACTTTCTCAGATAGGAAACGAGGATGAGTACATTGCGAACAATTAGAAGAGAATTCAGTAAGCTTGCTTAAGTGGGAGAAAGAACAATCTTTGCATTCAAACTAGCTGTTCGGTTGAAATCAACTCATGACAATAAACATTGAACTTGACTGCATATCTCCGCCCTTAACTGGATTGTAAAAAGAGTAAAACCATACCTTTTGCCATGTAACATTCTTTGGATCGAATGGCAGTACTTTGACCAAATGGTATCCCTGAAAAGAAAGTTTGACCACTCAAATGTCACTTTAATCGACATCGAAAGAAGCTAAAGAACCGAACAGCTCCAAAGAATTCCGTCCGACGCTCAGAAAGATAATTCCGATCAGATTTGTGGCATGGTTTCTTGTATGGATCTCAAAAGTAACACACTGCAGGACATTCTATCGAAGCAGATACATAGAAGCCTATGATTCCAGATAATTGACACAAATGGTCATAAACCTAGATTGATGCAGTAGGAAAGTCCAAAAGAATCACTGGGCCTACATGATGGGCCCGGATATCAAACCCAGCCCTTTGGGTTCAGTCCACAGGCCCAAATTGGCTGTGGGCTGAACCCAAAGGGCTGGGTTTGATATTGGGCCCATCATGTAGGCCCAGGGATTCTTTTGGACTTCTGTATTGCATCAAAGATACAACATGTGCCTACTGCTTTGCATCAAGAAGAAGACAAAAGGTAAAAGAAATAAATTGTTTCCATAACAGATACACCAAAAGAGATAACTAGGACAGGAGAAACGATATCTTCTTCGAGACAGTCTACCCACTACAAGACGCCTTTCATCAGATGATTGAAACTAAATTTTGAATAAGCACAGGAAGAAATAAAAGGAAAGAAAAGAAAACAAGAAAAATAAAAAGGAAAAACAGTTAAAACAATGGATACAACCAGGGAGTTTCCCAGGTAACCCTCAACGGCTCAACCCAAATCATTAGAACATTGCAACTGAGACCAAAACCAAGTTATATTTGATTCCGCAACAGCGTAGAGTTGAGTTAATTAAAAAAAAAAACTCAACCTGGTGGCAAAAAACCATCACGTTCCACAACCTGGTAGCAGGAACTCTTCTAGTTACACAGAATAAATCGACAAGGTTCTTGAACTGAGAAGAAAAACCCATTATAGATTACTCAAACTAGGTAGGTTTTTCATATGGACAGAGATGTTTAGCTATGATCACCAGTTGATATGTATACATCACAAATGTTGATGATTAGATCACGTTTCAAATCTAGAGAATACATATTATGAACCTAAAGGTTAAATGATGAACATGAAATGCACAGACAAGCAAGAAGTATGTAAGTTTAAACAAAGGATATTGCTGTCGTATGCAACTCACCATCATGGTCAAACACTACCTGCACAATAAAAAAGATATATCAATCACTAACTTTCCAAATACTCGTATATCAACAGGTAAAGATACTACAATAATTAGCAGAAATATATTGCTTCTACTACATGTTTAATCTTATAAACCAGCTAATAAGATGCAAGTAGCTAAGTATGCAAAGGATAAATGAGAAGCACATAAAGAAAGATTAAACTTAACAGATCATATGCAAAAGGGAAAAAAACATTGTTAATAAAGAAGGCATAAACATACAACTGAATAGTATTCACAATCCAAAGAATCTCACAGTTTCTAGTAAAAAATATTTTCCTTTTTCCTTTTTTTACTAGTGTAAGACAAAAAGTCAATAAAAATGAAAAATCTAACAATTCCCAAAGACCTCTATCCAAACAAATATGATGCTTGTTCTTGATCTCACTCAAGCATATCCAAACCGCCATATTTTCAAGTTTCTAAAGCAGCATGGGTGAGACACAAATCTCCGTCAATCAATGTTGAGCACTTGGTTCTTCTCTTGTTTCAAAAAGTCCATGTAACATAATCTACTGGATTATGATTTCAAATCCAATTGGAAGAAACCCTCATTGTTGGTGGTATTCTTAATCCAAATTCCCCTTCTTCCTCGTTAGAGAACCATGACAAGTAAAATCACCTAAACATTCCAATAACAGGGCCACTTGCTTGCCACCTTTTTTTAGGAGAAATGCTTGCTACTTTGATCCATAAAGTGACAACCCAGCTGAGGATTTTTTTTAACCATAAGAAAGAAGGACCCAATTTAATCACATATGTTGGCCTTGTAGGACAAAAAAAACTGAATATACCGTGTCTGATTCATCCACCTTCATTTGTACAAATAGCAATAAAAATAATAATACCACTTGAGGAACCCTGTGTCTGACGGCCTAACAAAAATTACTATATCGAAATACTAAGAGAATGGCATGATTGAGTTTTGTTTCTTGCAGCAGTACTATGTCAGCTTTGAAATTCTTTTAACAAAACCCATTATCATCACATATCTGGTCAAGGATCCTAAACCCCAAACATTCCATGGGAAAACATCATTAGGATAATGCTTTCAACAGTCGACACCTGTTCCCACTAGCTAAGCAGCTGATCATAATCTATAAAGTTGGCATTAACCAATTCCCATTTTCCTTAAATTGCCTCCTACATTTCTCAAAATCAACTTGTTCTTTGCTATTCAGTTACATCAAGATAATTATTGAAACTCCCATAACTCTTCCAAATATATCTGAACTTCCACCAAGTCAGCCTCACTGAGCATCACTGTCTGTGTTCCACTCAATAATCAGAGCCTTATTAGTGGTTTCATTCTTCAGCCACAACCCACCTCTTACCAGACTCTGAGTAGGTGCACATCATTTGAGACTTTGAGCATCTATTAATGTTAAAGAAAGAATGGATCAGTTAAGCAAATGGATTCCTATCCTGCACAATGGCAACCATGACACCAGGACAGTGATCAATGCATTCTGTATATCAGTTGACCAACTCATTGCAGTGCAAAATAGCCGCCATCAATCAAAATGACAGTGTATTTGCTTATTTGCTCTGCTTAGCCAACAAACTGAGGACATCGAATGACAAATCAAAGGTGGTCCATTCAGGGAAGAAAACTAGAACACTAACCGGTCTACAACATTATTTTTTTAATAAAAAGAGGGGAAAAAGGGTACATACCACCACATGAGAAGGGATGAATTCCAGCACATCAATAATCTGCAAGAACAGAAACATCAGCGATATACAATAGGCAAACTATTCCTTAATAGAATATAATGCGCTGCATCGATTCAGCCAAACGGCTTTCATTTGATTTGAAAAACTAAAGGAAAAGATAAAAAAGCCTTCATGAGGTAATTGAAGTCAATTAGTATTTTCTCACTCAACCAGTTGGTCATCCAGACCTTCTTTCAATACAGTGGCCGAGTGCCACAAACCTGGTATTAGGAAGGGAAATAATAAATTTTTAGGAGCTGTTTTTATATCTTCTGTAGACCTATACATTTATTCTATAGTTCTATTTACATACATTGTGGTAACTTTCTGACAGGCAAACTGAATAAAAACAATCATGATATTGATATCATTGGATCTGGATGCCTTTCAAAGTTATGTATCAAGTATCCACAAAACATAAGAATTAATTGTTTCAACAGAAAAGTATATTTAGGCATTTAGCAATTATCATGAAAATGCAAGTTAACTTTAATTTAGTCCTTTCAGAAAATAAACAAATCTTACAGTGGACAGAGCTGTAAAAATGGTTAAAACCCAGTCTCCATTGCCATCAGCATGCTCCAAATGACCATGGTTCAACCTCGCTACATATGAACACAGAATAATTTGCTAATAGAACTTACAAGGATGGAAGCATAGAAGACAGGTACACAACATAGAGCTCATGTTTGATAGAATTCATAGGCAAGTCAAAAGTCCTAAGTACTTAGACAAAATAAACAGATATATTATACATATGCCTCCAACAATGACCCAAATGAATAAGGTAGGAAGCTATTAAAAGAGAAGGATGTCACTGCCTAGGTCTTTATAAACATAAAAAAAACATAAATCTGATAGACCAAAGTTAGATTCCATGACAAAGTAACATGAATACCGACCACATGAAGAAGAAGAAGAAGTAGAAGCAGCATGAGAGGAAAGGTACAGGAACCAGGTAGCACTCAAGCAGACCCCATTGAACTTTTTCTTTCTTCATTGTGCCCTCTCAAGCAAGGTTTGGGCTTCTTCTCTTCATTGTTTGGTTTGGTTTGTTGTTCACGAAAATTCTTGTGGGAATGGTAGGCCTTTTCAGAGAAAAGGATATCCTTTGGAAGTCACTTTGCATCAACTTTAAAGACACTATTTGGAATGGGAGGGGACAAGATTCCAGGATTTTCGAAGAGGAAAAGAGAGAGTGGCTGAGGTTTATCACTTAGGTGGAGAATCACTTTGATCAAGACAACTTGTCTAACCTTTTGTAATACGCCAGGACCCGATTTTACGATTTTAAATTATTTATATATATATATAAACTCCTTGTTTTTCTTGAATTTTATCAGAATGTTAGATTTCCTGGTATATATAATTTATTTTGTGATTATTTAAAAGAATTATGCTGTTTGGGAGGTTATTATAATTATTGTGGGTAATATAATGATGATATTAGGATTATAATATTTGAGTTGATAAGCACCCCATTGGAACGTGCCCAAGAAATCCAGTTATGCAATTAATGAAAGTAAGGTTTTCTCAGTGGGTACCACCCATGGTTGGGACCCCAAAGGCTTTACAAATCTGGATGGGAACCCTTAGGGACCCTTTTTATAATTAAGTAATTAAGGTAGAAACTGCAGCTCAAGTTAGTAGGCCCCATCAAATTCTAACCAAAATGATTTAATTGAAAGGTAAGAGAGAGATGGGACCCATAATCTATGAAGTGAAAAGGGGTTTTGTAACAAGAATAGGAGAAGTGGCTTGCACACAAATCCAGAGGGGATTTGGAGTGTGTGCACACATCCCAAGGTCTGAATCTCCATGGCCGAACTCCCTTAAAGGGATTTTAGCCAAACCCAAAACTGCGAGTTTGCGGCTGGCAGAACCCTAGATTGGGGGGTTTTGGGCCCGGTCAAACCCCTGATATGGGTTATGGCCATGGTTGACCATTGTAATATGTGGATTTTTATCGAAGCCCTTTAATCCGCCTGCTAATTAGTGATCTAATGTATGATCTTGTGTGTTGTTGATAACTATTGATTGGATACATATGTGACCCATTGTTTATGTTATAGTTTCGTAAAATTGAATCATTTTGTAAATTACGTAATTCATTGCGTTTGAGTATGTGATTCGTTATATGAATATGTCCAGATATTCTGAAATTTATGGTAGCATCTCAAATCTGTAAAGTGCTGGTTTTGTGACTAACCTTACACTAACAGATACAGATATTGATTCCGTTAGGGGCAGACTAAATCCAGAACATGTGTAAAGGACTGGTTGTCGGAATCAACCCATTATAGGTGTTGAGAACGTCAAAGAAATCAACTTCTGAATCAGAAGTTGTGATTATTTGAATTCAGTCATCATCATCATCATCAAAGCCTTGTCCCAACTATGTTGGGGATTATTTGAATTCAGTAAATATGATCAAAATGGAAGAACATAGAATCAAATTAGAAAGAACCTCAGGATACCCCTAGATCGCTAGCATAGTATGGTGGAGAGTGGAGACATCCCCCATACAAAAACCTAAATTTGAAAGATTTACTGACATTAGGTGAGCCATGGGAGAACTTGATTCTCTAGTACTGCCTCAATGACTCTAAACCCTCATTGGTCACTCCGATTATGTGCACAAATAATTTGAAGGTAACTTTTTTTTTTTTTTGTCTTGTACCCTTGTGGTGCAAGAGCTCTGCTGGCCTGTGCTACTGGGTGGTAAGGTGGTTGTCATAAGATTTGACTATTTCACTGTGCACAAACTTTAATTGAGACCTTGTTGGAATTAGTTTGAACTCTGCAGTCTTACATAATTTCACTAAAATTTACTTCATGTAGCCAATTGTAATGTGATATATATGTTTACAAATAAATCATAATGTCTACTCACTCAGTTATCCTGACCTTTGGTTTGCCCCTACCAGATAACCAAAACCTTGATGTTGATAATGCGTCGGACGAATATGAAGCTATAGGATTCCGCATGTGCAACTGAGCAGCGAAATTCAATTGGTTTGATAAAGAGGATTAGCCTCCTAAGAATTTGTTTCATTTATTTATTTGAACAATTTAAGACCTAGTAGTTGGATTTCATTGTCTTTAGTTAATGGTGCTCACTTTAAATTATTCTTGAACTAGACTCTAATATAAGATTTCATTTCAATTTAACCAGATGCCTTGAAATTTTGTTTATAGGTTGGGAACAAGAGAAAGATATTTTTAAACTTGCACAAAAAAGAGAAAGGAAAAATAGGGACTTAAATCATGTCAAATGTATTAAAAGGAATGATCAAAAGGTTCTACTGAAGGACAATGATATCAAAGAATATTTTAGCATACTTTTAAATGAAGACTATAAAGGTGCATTAGAACAAAGGATACTTCATTAGCAAAGCATTTTTTTTTTCGTAGAATTAGGGTGGTGGAAGTGAGGAAAGCATTAAAATAAATGAACACATGAAAGGCAACGGGTCCAGATGATATCCCGATTGAGGCTTGGAAATGCTTAGGAGAAGTTGGGGAGATTTAGTTAAATAGACTATTCAATAAGATACTAATGACAGAGAGACTGTCGGATGAATGGAGAAGTGTTGTAGTACTTATATATAAGAACAAGGGAGATATACAAAATTGTACCAACTATCGTGGGATTAAACTTACGAGTCATACTATGAAGCTATGGGAGAAAATAATGAAGCAAAGACTAAGACAGAAGAACAAGATATCTGAAAACCATTTTGGTTTTATGCCAAAGAGGTCAACGATAGAAGCTATACTCTCACTTAGGAAATTAATAGAAAAATATCGAGCGAAGAAGAAAAATCTACATATGGTCTTCATCGATCTAGAAAAAGCCTATGACAGAGTACCTAGAAATTAAATTTAGTGGGTTTTAAATAAAAGGAAAGTTCCAAAAGGTTATATTGAAATTATTAAAGACATGTATGAAGGAGCAGTAATGAGTGTGAGAACTACTTTTGGAGAGATAGGAGAGTTCCCAATGACCATAGGTTTGCATCAGGGGTCAGCCTCAAGCCCTTATCTCTTTGCACTGATTATGGATGAGTTAATTGCTCATATTCAAAAAGAAGTACCTTGGTGCATGTTATTTGCAGATGATATTGTGTTGGTAGATGAATCAAGAGATAGTGTGAATGCAAAACTCAAGATACGGCGGGAGGCTTTAGAATCCAAAGGCTTTAAAATAAGCCCTACAAAGATTAAATATATGGATTGTAACTTCAGTGAGTATATAGAAAGAGCTAAAGCTACTGTGAGAATTGAAGACCATGAGATACCACAAAGTGATTCTTTCCGCTACCTTAGCTCTATAATTAATAAGGATGGGGAGATTGATGAAGATGTCGAATATAGGATAAAAGCGTGATGGTTGAAGTGGAGACTTATTTCTGGAGTGCTTTGTGACCGACGAATGCCAATAAGATTGGAGGAGAAATTTTACAGGACATCGATTAGACCAGTTATGACCTATGGAGCAGAATGTTGGCCAATCAAGAAGCAACATATGAACGAAATGGATGTAGCAGAGACGGGATTGTTGAGGTGGATGTGTGGGAAAACTAGTAATGATAAAATTAGAAATGGGCGCTTTCAAGAGCATTTAGGTGTAGAAACAATAGGGGATAAAATTAGATAAACTCATTTGAGATGGTTTGGGCACATCCAACGTAGGTTGGCAACGACGCCGGTAAGGAAAAGTTTGGTTATGAAGGTTAATGGCCCACCAAGGGAAAGGGGTAGGCCAAAGCGGACGTGGATGGAGGTAGTAAAGTAGATATCAAGAAGTGTAATTCATCTGACGATTTGGCTCAAGATAGATCAGAATGGAGAAACAGAATTCATGTAGCTGACCCCAGCATAGTTGGGACAAGGCTTTGACGATGATGATGATGATGATGTATGATTTGATTTATGATGGTGCAAGTGCAACGAGATACAAATTACTCATGATGCGGAATTTGTGAGCCCCAGATTTCGGTATGACAACATTCAAGTATATTATGCCTCTTTTCAAGATGCCTAATAGTACAGTTTCAGCTAGGCTAGACCATATTAGGAGGAATACCATTTTTTGGGAAGGACAAAGTCGGTCGAAGCAGCAGCATTTTATGAAATGGACGAAGGTGATTGAGCCAAAAAGGGAGCGTGATTTGGGCTAGATAATCTAAATAATAAGAATTCGGCATTGTTAGCTAAATGATGGGGGAGATTTTGGGGGGAGAGATTTTGGGGGGAGAAGGAAGCTCTTTGGAGGAGGATCATTGCTCTTAAATACGGTGAGTATAAATGGGCCCTAGATATCACATGTCTAGTTGGGTGGGGTGTTTATCTTCTTAGGGAAGGATTCTAATGTCATTGGGGATACTTTTTCCAAATGATAGGGTTTTGTTGTTAGGGAAGGGAGGAATGTGAGGTCCTGGTTTGATCATTGAGTGGGACTGGGTCCTTTTGAGGGATAGTTCCTTGAGTGTTTAGAGTTGGGTCCAACAAAGAGTTCTCTATTTGGGAGTGTTATGAGGTGAGGGGAAACTGTATGTCTTAGGTAGTGTCTTTTCGGAGAACCTTTCATCAGTTTGAAAAGGTCCAATATGGGGAGTTGTTGATCTTTCTTCTAACGTTTTTATCTACAGGGAAGAGTATTCTCAGATTTGGAAGCCCTCACCCACAAGGATGTTCTTGACTAAGGTATTTTACTTAGTTCTTGAGGTGCCACCTCAACCTTCTCATCCTAGCATGCAATTTGGTTGTGGCTGGTTCCTCCTAGAGTAGAGGCTTTCTGCAACTGGATGTTGCAGGAAAGGTACCTACAGCAAATAACCTAAGGAGAGGCATGGCATCGGACGGCATTTTGGATTTTGCGTGATGTGCAAGAGGGAACCAGAGTTTATAAATCTTCTTTTAAAATTCATTGTGGAGTGGCATCACTCATATGGTGTCATTTCCTTAACAGATGCATCATGGTTTGGTGTTTTCAAGTGCTCTCTCGTAGTTGGTTCAGTATTAGGGATGGGGACCTAGTCATGGATGTGAGGTTATTCTTTGGTGAATCATTCCTTTTACGATTTTATTACAATATGGAAGGAAAAGAACGAGAGGATTTTTAGGGGCACTTCGCCTTCGGTTGAGCCTCTTATTTCAGTGGCAAGTCTTAGGATTACAAATTGGACCTCTATTAGAAAGGACTTTGTTGACATCAATACGAGTGACATCGTTTTTTTATTGGGAAGCTTGCATGTAGTGTGGTTCGGGAAAGGGAAGGAAATTGGTCCTTTGGTCTCCCCTCGTAATGGCGTTTTAAAGCTTAATATAGATGGAGTGACCAAAGGTAAACCGGGGCCGGCCGAAATTGGAGGAGTTCTTCACAACCATAAGGGGAGAGTTTTGCTAATGTTCTCCAAGCATGTTGCTACCAAGGAGTCTAATGGGGCAAGGGTAATGACGGTGCTAGAAGCTCTTCATATATCTTAGGCCTCATTCCAAGGCAAATTGATTGTTGAGAGTGATTTGCTAATGCGGCGATGTGGGTTTCGCAGCTTGGGGCAAAGCCATGTAGATAACAAATTCTAGTTGAATGAGATTAAGGGGTTGTCTTCTCGCAAGGATGTAGTGTTCCATCATGAAGTTAGGTCAGCCAATAGTACAGTGGATGTTCTAGCTACAAGAGGGGTGGATAGAGTTCCTCCTTAGGTGGCTTGTGTTTTGTAATAGTTTTTTTGTGGAGTATAATACTCTTATACCCCTGTTTTCTATTCTTTTTTAGTGTTGTTTGTCCAGGGAAAAAAAAGTGACGTGGCATGGGTACATACTAAAGAGAAATGTGAACAAATTAAAATAGTTGGGAATTGGCAAGCTTGTAAGTTAGGGAGAGTGACAAAGACACTGATTAGATCGACGAAGCCCCCAGCTAGTTGCCTAGTTCGATGTTGATGGAGCTTCAAAAGGAAACCTGAGACCTGTAGGTATAGGGAAAACGCTTCAGTGTTAATGCAGTTCCTCTAGGGGTGGTTTATTTAGGTGTAGCAGGGAATAGAACTTCTAATGAAGTAGAAGTTTTGGATATTAGAGACACATTAAGAACTTTTAGTGCCTCTCACTCAAAAAAATAAATGGTGGAGAGTGATTTCTCATATCCTATTACATGGGTTCCCGAGCGTGAAAAGGCTCCATTAAGTTTAAATTTCATTTTTAATGAGATAAAAGAGAGTTGTAGGACAATGTAGAGAATTCCGAAATATATTGAGAAATGAGAAGTTCCAATCATGTTTAAGTATTCTCAGTGAAACAAACACGGGATGGAAATAAATGAGTTGAATATAGGACCAATGTATCTTTTCTTTTTCCCATTTTACGTTGCTTCTTTATATTCTCATTTTTAATGTTGAAAGGGCTCCTTTGTACGCAGAGTTGTCAGCCTTAAGGACTAGGCTTCGTGAAGCTACGTGCCTTATCTAGTTATCTTTGTCAGCTAAAAGTGGAAGGTGATCCCTCTGCGCTATCCATTGGACATCGAGCACCTCCAAGGCACCATGGCATTTAGTAGAGATGATGGAGGAAATGGTGGCTTTAGTTTGTCGTCTTGATGCTTCCTTTCAGAATATTAAACTAAGAGTGAATGTGAAGGTCGACTCTTTAACGAGGAAGGATGTTGGTCATCATAGCATTCTTATAACTTAGGAAGTCTCTCTTTGCATGTAGATAGCTAGTTTTGCCTCAGGTTCCCTGTTCATAGCCATAGATATCTTCTTGATCTTTTGGGTGTTCTTCTGGTTGGCCTTTTCCTGTAATTGATTCAGAGTATGAATCTTCTATTATGAATGGTTTTCCTTACAGCAAAAAAGTTACCATTCAGAGACAAAGAGAGAGCGCTCCCTCATACATCCTCTGTTCTGATGATAAGTTATTGTCCCCGCACGCACGCACGGGCGAGCGTGTGAGAGAGAGAGAGAGAGAGAGAGAGAGAGAGAGAGAGAGATTCCTCCTAGTCAGGCATTATCCTCCAAACAGGGAGCATTATAGGAGTAACTTTCTCTAGGATGACTATACCATCTGAAAATGGAATACAGTAAGTAAATGAGGCATATATAACATGAGTCAATAAAAATGTTGGCATCATAGACTACCAAGTTACAGCACCGAAAAAAAACAATTGTCAAAGATATGAAAAGATTCGTTGGACATGCAAGGCATTAATAGAGAAGGCTTGTCTTTTAGTTCCTCCTTGTAGCTTTTGTTTATTGCCTTGTTGCTGCCAGTATTCATCTCTAATATCCACTTCTCTTTCCAAGTTGTATCCTTTCTTCTTAAATGTATAAAATTTATCATTACTGTTTCAGAAAAAAAATGTAGAATAACAGTATGAAAGGAAACAGGGACGGGGTAAAACAAATATCAGCCAAATAATAATGAAGACAAATCGTACCATTCAAGAATAATGATGATGGTCAGTATGACACATATGATCCGATAGAGGTTAGTAGGTTACAGCATACCTATAAGCTTGTAATAAGCTCTATACATGACTGATGTTCCATCGATGAGCATAACTCGACCACCCAAAGAATTAGAATCATTAACCCCTTTTTTAGACTTGGAAGAATCAGCTGGCATGTCTTGGAGCATTGTTCTTTCAGCTTCAGCCAAAGTACTTTGAGAGATTGCAGCACGACCAAGTTCTGAGAAATTTGACTCCAAACCACTAGACAATTTACAATAACCCTGAAAGGTAGACACTAACTTAAATGTGTATCATAAAGTAAAAGGCACAACAACAAATCGACAATTGTCATTTATTTTAAACGTTAAAGCATGTTGCATGCTTAAATATGCATTACATGCCCAAGCATGGAGTTAACCAAAAAAATTATTCCAAACCATGCAGCATTCTCAATGACACTTTAATAATGGCAAAAAGAGATCCTCGATCAACTTTAAATTCCACTAATAGCTGTAAGGAACCACCTTTTTTTTTAATGGTAGCTGTAAGGAACCATATCTACAATTTAAGGCATTTTGAAAATTTTAAGTTTATGATGTATTCCACCTTTCATTTTATTTTTGTAAAATGAAATGCTGAGAAAGAGTATTTTCATCATCCTTCACGTTAAATTTATTTTTCTTTTCTATGCCGTAGATAATCGACTCAACCAGCAACCATGCGGCTGACTCTCACAACAATGAGCACCCTCCAACTGTGCAACTGGTTCATGTCCTCTGAGAGAGAGAGAGGGGGGGGGGGGGGGTGGGGGAGGTGTGGTTGGGGGATGCAACCCAATCACAGAAGCCTAAGTTGTAGTTCATGATCAAACTGCGAGCTACTTTAAAGTTACCACATGAACTTAATAAGCATTTGATGGACTTGAGACTCTTGGCCTGGACTTGAATGGCATGTTCGTTTGCATAAAATACACTAGCAAAAGATGAGAGGATTGGTTTCCTAGGAATTAAATGAGATATGGGATTTGCCAACAAAAAGAAAAATGAGATTAAGAGTTTTTGCATCAATGCTGAGAGAGAGAGGAGGTGTGGTTGTGGGATGCATCCCAATCACAGAAGATGGGGATGGAAAGGTCTTCATGTGGACAGGGATGATCCAAAAAACCAGACTGATAGGATGATCATGACAATTGATATTAGGGAGCAATAATCTTAAACAATTCAATCCAGTGGTGAATATCAGTTGAACCTGAATCAATTTGAGACCTCTACTAATTCAAGAAGAGTATGTGCATGTGGAGTTTTCATTGGTCATGGACAGATTTGGTCTCTAGATAATATTGCCTATATGTGTGACTGATCTTCAGTCCAATAGTAAGTATTCTCTTTTATCATGATATTAGAGACAAGTAATTTAGCAGTGATGCAGGTGCTTATACAGAACCACTTGTCAGTTGTCACGCGTGATTGAGACCCACACCTTAGTGTATTCTCCCCCAAATTTTGGCTTAAAATTTCCGTATTTGTAGTGGTTCCTGTCTTCATACTTGTCTTGTGGCCTTATGGGTTATCTACACATGTCCATATCTCTTCGAAGAATCCCCATGATACCGACTTGTAAAATTACTTTAAGAAATTTAAACTCTTATCTGGCTCATCTAATTCTTCAATTTAGTTCTATGAATTATGATGGCATCTCACAACTTTAGAAGCAGAAGTTCTCCTGATAATTGGAATATAATGGAACCAAGTTGACAAAGACTGACATGTGAAAAGTATGGGGTGCAGAGAAATAATAAAACAAATTTAACAAATACCTTCTTGGAAGTAAATCTTGGATACGAAAAAATCTTTAGCTGGTTGTAGCACATGTTGTATCCAATCCTCTGAAATATTGAGAACTTCCCTCCTAAGCATTGAAGATTCCGCCAGAATGAGTGAACATGATGATGTGAATATTGGTAGCAAGCCATCATCATGGAATCACAAGTTTAAGATAAGATTTCCAGGAAGCAGGTAACATGACCCAAAGAGTTTATAAAAGCAGAGACGCAAACACAATTCCCTGCAAGTTCAAGGCCAACAGAAATAAGAATGTGTTAGAAAGACATTTGCAATCAATTTAACTAAAATGATGAAGACTCCTTTTTTCCAATTTAAAGCCTAACTATCAGGTTTTTTGTTCTTTTTTTCTTCTAAATAATAATGAATACACTGCAACTTCCATGGCTTGATGATTAACTGACGCATAAGCATTTTCAAGATTTCAATTGATCAATAATCGGAGAGATTTACTTACTTATAAGGTCATCAGTTTAATTATTGATATTGCACGAGGGTTAGGATGAGATATCTGCCATGTGGTCGGTGCTGGAATTTGGTTTAAGCAAAATTGATAAATGCAGCTCCTTCATCGACCAACACACCCCCACCCCACCCCACAACCCACCACCCCAAAATAAATAAATAAAATAATCCCAACTATTCTGAGCTGCCTTTGTAAGTTTTGTTTTACCACTCGACCCTAATTGAGGAGGCGTTCTCTATAACCCCGAATTTTCATCTCTACTTCATCCACAATCTTTCCTAGGGATGTAAACGGGTCGGTTCGGGTTCGGGTCCATGGTGGACCCGGAACCAAAACTGTTAATGAGAAGATGGAACCAGAACCAGAACCGGTTCCGTATATGAGACAGGTCCGGGTCCGAGTCTGGGTAGAGAATGATTTTGGGGAAAAAACTAGCTTTTAGGAGGAATTTTTGAAAATTGAGATAATATGCTGGGTCCCGGGTCCACGGATTAGAACCAAAGTGGAACCAGACCCAAACCCGTTGAGGTTAAGGGTCTAAAAAAGGACCCAGATCCAGACCCGTTCACTTATCGGGGACCTAAATAAGGACTCAAAACCAGTTATTAATGGGTCGGAAACTCCGAGTGTAACCGAAGAATCGGCGACCCATTTACATACCTAAACTTTCCTCACTATTTGATCCACAATGCACGTAAAGAAAAACTGCAATTGTTTCTTTTTCATTGACAATTAGTATGTTATTTTTCAGTGCTTAAAAGCTAACCAATAGTCCATATTTGCTAAATATGACTTCATTACACATTATTCTATTATGATTCATCAATGGAGTTATAATTGATGTAATTTGCACATAAGGACATCATTTGTTTCCACAATCAGTGGCGGACCTATGCATAGTGAACATGTAGATTTTGAAATTATCAAGAATTTAAATGGATCTGAAGTGTCCCACATATATCTAATAAATAGTCGCCATGCATCTAAAACTTGTGATTGCCCCACATCACAAAACCTTGGTGACCAAGAGTACCAGATCCTATTTGCGCCATTCTCTTTCGACATCTTCTTTCTACTGAGAGTTCGAAATCCTCTTCGCGCCGATCGAGTTTCTCGTCGCCAGTCCTCTCGTGGTTAGTCTTTCTCTTAGTCTTAGCAAACAACCCTAAATAAAACAATCTACTCCTCAGATTTTAGTATAATCCTAATCATTCTAGCTCTTAATCTCCAAATCCTAATTTCAAGCCCTTAATCCCCAAATCCCAATCCAAACCCTAAGCCCTAAATCACCTAATCTAAGCATATCTACACGAAGATGACCAAATCACCATTGGGCACACTTTAATCTTCAATTCACAAATAAATCAGGCCTTAGGGTTCATATGTTTGATTAATTTGAGTTACATTTAAGTGGCAATTTTTCTTCTTTGCCATGAGCCCATGACCCAACTATAGGGAATTAATTTTAGAGCTAAGTAAGTGCAGGCAACTAAATTTCTTAGATCAAAATAGAACCCCTTTAGAAAACCCAAATTGGGTAATTATGTGCTCACGCAATTCACCGTTTCAAGGCATCCAAACACCTAGGATTAAAGAAAATTTATCTTAGTTGTTTTGATGATGATCACTTGAATTTGGGAGAGGCAGTGGGAAGACCTTTCAATTAGGCAAGAAATTTGAGCATGGAAAAAACTCTTATCTATTTAAATACAAATATATTTGCTCGTTTGGTATTTTATTGTGAAAAAAGTTAGCAAACCTGAGTAAAAGTTTAGCCCCACCCAAAAAAAAATTCTGGGTCCGCCACTGTCTGCAATTACTTCAAAAATCTTCAGCTTCAATGAACGTAGGAATTCATCAAGATTCACATACATAAGGAGAAAAATCAATGTATATTTAAAAGTTTAAGGCTCAAAAAATGGGATTTCATTCTAATGGGTCCAAGGAATTAAGGAGAGCTAGATGTGGTGGTCTAATTTGAAATAGTAGTGGATGCATTATTCATAACTATTCAAGGTCTTGGAAACAAAGAAGCAGATGCTTTGGAAGATTGAGTGTGGAAAGGGAGAATCTTGTGATCACAAATGGCCTAGTTGTGTCAAGAGTTTGTATCCTTTAACTTGTTCCCTTAGGCTTCCTTAGTTTATTGCCTTGTTGGGTTCCCTTATTTGTAGTTTTTTTTCCCTATTTTAATATATTTATCCGTTACCTTACATAAAAAGTTGCAATCATTCAGGGTCTTTGGGAGATGTCACATCTAATGAAATTGAAGCTATGGAATTGTCAGCAGGTTGCAAGGTGCTTAAAGAGCTTGGTGCAGTCTAAAGTTTGGTGGAGGGAAATTCCTTTTGTGCTATCAGATGAGTTTCATCTTCTATTTCTGGCACAAGGGAATCAAACTTGAGAAGATTCACTGCATGGCATGAGCCAGATTTTTTTCATTTTTCCATATTGGGACAATTTTCTCCTACTTCAGTGAGCGATTTTAAATAGGGCAGTCCTGCTTTTGTGGACGGCTGAGATTGAAAATCCCGCACTGTATACTTGCAGGACACCGAGTTAATGGAAATGGTTTGAAGTATGATGTGTAATTGATCTGTTTGTTTCTGCTCTTTTAATAAAGATAAAGATAGCATCAACTTTCAAAAATAAAAAGAAAAAAAAAAAGGGTTTTTGAAATCTCTACCAATTACATCGTTTCTCATACAATGCTACCATAGTTCCCAATCGAGCTCCTCTGAAATATAAACCACTCAAAAACTTCACTACAACTGGAGTTGAACACACCCACCATTTGGTAGTTGAAAAAAAAATAATTGAGTGAAATCAGTTGTTCTGCAGTGACCAATGTGAAGATTAACCCAACCATGACTGGATTTAAGTTTGGAATATAGAGAGGACCGGTGACTTAGAGATGCTTCGATTTTAGAGTTGGACCCAATGAATGGATTTATGGGGCTCGTCTCAGAGTATCCGGATTTCATAATTTCTCACTTTTTTACAGAAGCTACAGTGATTTTAAGAAGAAGAAGAAGAAGAAGCCCCAACATTGACAGGAAGCCATTTCATCTGAGAAAAATGGGATTGTGGAAAATCATATATATATATATATATATATAGAGAGAGAGAGAGAGAAGAGCACTTTACCTGGATTTGGCTTGAGAATCTGAAGAAGAGAGAGAACACAGATTCGATGATTTTGGGGGAGGGAGGAAGGGAGGGAAGAAAAAGATAAAACCCTCTGCAGGCTGCAGCTGTTAAACCTCGCCCGCCAAAACTACGCTATATCGCTGTGCAGGAGTACCTGTGAATTTAGCCCGTTGAAATGGGCCTTGCAAAATTGGGAAATTTTACATGCACCATCAGTTTTGATGAATACACCCACTTTTAAGTTTTTTTTTAATTATCAAATTGCCCTCCCGTGAAAGGACGAACTAGCCCTTTACCATCAACCTCCTCATCTCCTCTTCCTTTCGTTCTTTCACAGTGGGGGAGCCGTTTAGGTACTGTCATCTCCTATTCCTCCTCTTTTTCTTCTTCATTCTCCCTTTCATCCATTGTTTCGTAACCGTTTCCTCGTACTCATTCATGCCCGTTGATGTTCATCTCTTTCCTCATCATCTTCTTCAACCATTTAAAAGTATCCTTAAGTCTCATCAGAATCTTCAACCCTTGAAAGTACTCATCTCCCCGGGGCACATTGTCTACTGAAAGCAGCATTTTCAACATGGACAAGCAACTGTCAATCTACCAAGAGGAGGTATATTCTCCAACTCCGTTTCCAGCTCGTAATTCATTTTTTCCGCGATATGCTCGGTATTCCAGAACCGTGCAAAATCACACTGCACGGCACATTTTAACTGTGCAATATTTTTTTGCACGGTCTCAATAAACCGTGCAAAATAAACTTGCACGGTTATATTGAACCGTGCAAAAAAATATGCACAGTTAAAATGTGCCGTGCAGTGTGATTTTGCACGGTCCTATAGAACTGTGCACTAATAAACTAATAATTTTGGATCATATTTTCAGGAGATTGATTCAACTGGTGCAAGTCAGTGCTCTCTTGATTTTACTAATGTCTTCACCACTGAAATGATATTCAGAAGCCGAGATGATCTAATCCAATGGACACGGGATGTCGGAAAGAAACATGGCTTGGTGATTGTAATCAAAACTTCGGATGCTGGTGGAGATGGTAGGAAACCGAGAATAGTTTTATCCTGTGAGAGAAGTGGTAGTTACAGGGCTTCATCGAAGATATACGAAAAGAAGAATCCTAACAAGGCAACGGGAACGAAGAAGTGTAATTGCCCATTTGCTTTGAAGGGTCGAAAGTTGCCTAATGACGATGATTGGATGTTAGCAGTGGTTTGTGGGATACACAATCATCCAAACGCACAACATCTCGAAGGGCACTCGTTCGCTGGTAGGCTTTCTACGGAAGAGATTAATGTTTTGATTGATATGTCTAAGAGTCTGGTGAAGCCAAGGAACATCCTTCGAACACTGCAGGAGAGGAATGTGCACAACACCACTACGATGAAGAGTATCTACAATGCTCGTCAGAAGTTTAGGGTGACAGAGATGGCCGGTCGATCACAGATGCAGCAACTTATGATGCATTTGGAGAAGAACAAGTACATTGAGTATCACATTAGCAATGATGATACATATGCAATCTTAGACTTATTCTGGGCACATCCGTCATCTATTCAGCTATTACGTGCATTTCCAGAAGTTTTGATAATGGATTCCACGTACAAGACCAATAGATATCGACTTCCATTGCTTGAGATTGTTGGTGTTACATCTACCCAACTGACGTTCTCCGTTGCTTTTGTTTACCTTGATTCAGAGAGGGAGGTCAATTATAGATGGGCCATGGAGAGGCTTAAGGATGTAATGGATGGATGCATTATGCCACGTGTGATTGTCACAGATAGAGAGTTAGCGCTCATGAATGCAATCAAAGTTGTATATCCGAATGCAGCAAACTTATTATGCAGGTGGCATATATCTAGGAACATCTTGGCAAACTATAAGAAGTTCTTTGAGACCAACGACAGATGGGATGCTTTTATCTCTTGTTGGAACATGTTGGTACTCTCTCCAACTGAAAGTGACTATATTCAACTTCTAAGTGCTTTGGAACGGAATTTTTGCGGGTATCCACATGCTGTTGATTATGTGAAGAACTCGTGGTTGAATAAGCATAAGGAACAATTCGTGTCTGTTTGGACGGATCAGAATATGCATTTTGGCAACGGCACCACTAACAGGGCTGAGAGTGCACACGCAAAATTAAAGAGACATCTTGGTACATCGAGCTGTAGTTTTGATTCGTCCTGGCAGGTTATCCATTCCCTGCTTCAGTTGTTATTTACTGAAATAAAGGCTTCTTTTGAAAAGAGTTTGAACACCGTGCAACATAAATTCAAACCGGCACTGTTCCGTGAATTGAGAGGATTTGTATCAAGGAGTGCTTTGGATATAGTATTAAATGAGTCGCTAAGAGCTGCTGATATTGGTTCGGATTCGGATGCATGTGGGTGCGTTGTACGACGGACCCATGGTTTACCATGTGCACATGAAATTGCAGAATGTATAAGAGAAGGGTTTCATATACCACTAAGATGTGTACATCAATTTTGGCGGAAGCTCAATTTAGATCCCACTAAGATGAACAAAGCCCCTGAGTTGACCACAACTTCTGAGTTCGACTTGATCGATAAGAAATTTCGGGGAAGTGATGAGGCTGAAAAAATTCAACTACTGAAAAATTGAGAGAAATAGCAAGTCCAGAATGTACACCTCTGATTGAACCCGACATTAAATTGAATACTCGCGGTCGGTCATCATTGAAGAAAAAGAAGTTGGATCGGTCTACGACTCGTGAGCCGTCTGCATTCGAATACGCAGTAGGGGTGAAAGAGAGTTGACAACTTATATTAAGTAGTACATCTGTAAAGAAGAAGAGTGAGAAGATTAGTGTCCGTCGAACTCGATCATGTACATTTTCGCAATCGCTCCCGCAGCCTTTGGGACCCTACATCCATAATGTTAAGGATGTCGCAGCGGATGGTAACTGTGGATTCAGATCTATAGCAGGCCTTCTTGGCATGGGCGAGGACAGTTGGAGACAGGTTAGATTGGACTTGAGCACTGAATTGCAGAGGCATCAACATTATTATGCATTGGTCTATGGAGGAGATGACCGGGTTGGAGAGCTGTACTACGCGTTGTCTTACTTCGAAAACAATCCAGGATTCGATCGGTGGATGACAATGCCGGACATGGGTCACTTGATATCTTCGTATTATAAAGTCGTATTGGTCCTGCTTTCATTGCAGCAATGCTTGACTTTCTTGCCTTTGATATCACCCCCGATTCCAACAAGTGATCGCAAAATCATTGCGATTGGTTTCGTCAATGGAAATCATTACGTTCAGGTATTCATGAAGCCAGAAGCACCCATGCCACCTATTGCAATAAATTGACATAGACACCATCATCCTGATGCAGACGGATGGCAGCTCCCATATGCAAATCGCATCGAGCAATTCAGAGACATTTTGGGAAATAGTGTAGCAACACAAGAGTCGGTTAATCTTGACAGCGATTGATTATATAAACTGATTCTCATTTGATGTAACCATATAAATTATATAATGGAACTCATTTTGATGTAACCGTTTGCTTGTCATTTGATGTAACAATTTTATTATCATTTCATGTAACTCACACCGATATTTTCTGTTGTGTAAAACATGGTCTGCACCGCCAATATGTAATGGCAAATCAGAATCTGCACGGCTAACAGATACTGTGCAATCTTTGTTATGCACGGCACATAATAACCGTGCAGACCATGTTATGCACGGCACATAACAGCCGTGCAGACCATGTTTTGCACGGCACATAACAGCCGTGCAGACCATATTATGCACGGCTATGCACGGCACATAATAGCCGTGCAGACCATATTATGCACGGCACATAACCGCCGAGCATAATTTGTTATGCACATTACTTATATTTTGTGCAGACCTATGTCCCTTTCATTCCATTTTGCCTAATCTTTCTTTTACACAAATATAGACTATAAGTTCTCTTAAAATATAAAAATTCATCCATTATAGTAGACATCTCAAAAAGAAAGAACTTGAATTCATCATTATATGTAAAAGTGATCATTTACATAATTGCCTTTAAAAAAAGTGGCTTAAAATTCGCCAAGTTCCAAAATAAATTACAAACTCCCATGACATAATCATAAAATCCAAAAACAGCAACTCTCCTCACGGACGCGTACGTCGTCGGTACGTCACCGGCAAGCCATCCAAGATCTCGAGAGTGGTCTGTATTGCCCGGTAATAAAAATCAGCAGATTGACCAGGCTGTGCAATCGTAGCACGAAGATTATAACTCGCTCGGCGGATCTGTAAGAAATCATTATACATGTTAATAATTAAGAGAATTATAACTTTTAAAATGGATGCATAATGTTACAATTGAAATTTCAAACGCTCACCACTCTTGGAGTCGGGTCATCTTGATCCTCATGAGGATGATAATGGGAGTGCCGTTCGGGGTTCTGTATCCGAGGACGCGAAATCCTAACAAACCACTCCATGTAGTCGGGTGAGCACTCCCATGCATGTTGTACTCGATGGCCACGGTGTGCTAGTGATAATACATGATCCTCCCAAGACTCCCAATACTGATCAAGGAATCTGTAGGAGACCTTGTATTGTCCAGCAGTAGATCCTCGAGACGCACGAAGGGGCGCGAGCGGTGCTGGTGGGATGGTTTGAACATACCCAAACTGACGAAGAACCCTCTGTGGGTGGTAGGGTTCAATGACATCAATTGCTCTCAAGCAACCACAGAAGAAAGAACTCTGTTGGAATGGATGCTGAGCCCTGGCACCGGTATACGGATCCCAAGCCACCTATGTCAAGAAATAATTGAAACAACTCATTAATATTCTAACAAATAAATATAGATCATCGAAAAAACTTAAAATAAATAGCAACAAATCTATTGGATGCTCACCTCACTAGGATGTAAGTCGTCCAGTCTCTCCCGCAACAACTTTACGTTCTCCCTTCCAATCCCGGAATCTTGGCTAGGATTCCAGCGAGCCGCATGAGGCATTGCAGCCGTAAACCCCCATGCTGCAGGAGGACGGACAAATGGGAAGTGCTCGTACACCCAAGACTGCAAGAGTTAGAGTTTTTAATTATATGATTAAAAATAATATATAATTAATAGTACAGAGATAGGCAAATGAAAACTAAAGGCAAAGAGTTATGCACATTTATCGTGAGGAGTGTCAGGTATCCAGCAATCTGTCTCACATCTGCCCTCGTAGCGGTCCCCAATTGGCGATAAAGATACGCAAGTGCGGCAGCACCCCATGCATAATGACGGACTTGTCCCAAGTCCATCAGTAAAGATAGGTACGCAATGGGGACTCGGGTGGACGACTTATCGGTGAAAATTGTGCAGCCTAACAGAAATAGAAGATAGCCTCTAACTGCACAATCTACCTGCTCAACAGACGACCTAGGACCCACACTATCGCACACTCGCTTGATCCAGGCCATCCTCACTACCCCACCACGCGCCACTTGAAGTTCAGCAGACGCAGTCGCTCTATCCACATCTAGTCCAGCCTCAAGTAAATCTACCTGCTCGGTAAATCCCATACTGGTCGATGCGTGGACAGGCAGTCCCGTTACTGGGATGCCGAGGAGAGTACCCACATCGTCTAAGGTGATCGTCATCTCGCCGAATGGCATGTGGAAGGTGTTTGTCTCGGGCTACCACCTCTCAACGAAACTGGATATCAGAGGGGCGGAAGTATATCGGTACGACAATGACTTAAGGCCAGCCAATCCAGACTCTTCTAAAATCGCACGAAACCGAGGAATTGATACACTTAAGCGGCTCACGTTCCTGCACATTAAAAGTTTTAAACTTAATTAATATATGTTATTATAGACTTCAACACATATTATTTGAAAAACAATTAATTCACAAATTTAAAAAATGCAAGATTACCTCCCCGTCCCATATGGGTATGGCCACGTGCGTCCTGACACTAGGGAGGACCGATAAATCAGCCGGACCACCGGGGATAGGACCCTCCCCTGCCGCCGTTGGGGGAGGACTGGATGGCTGTTCATCCTGGTCTAATGGATGATCCTCCCTTGCTGCCGCTGCAGCAGAAGTGGACGGCTGTGCCTCCTCCTCCTCTGAGGAATCATGCTCTGATGAATCTTCCTCATATGAATCATCCTCTGACTCCTCTGACGAATCTGGGAGTGGATCCTGTCGCATTTTACGTCTTCGTTCAGATGCCGTTGGTCGTTGACGACCGGCAGTCGAAGTACTAGTATGCACACCTCGGCGACGCGCCGGTCTTGCGACACCGATCTTCGTCCTAACTCTAGTTGGCTCGTTAGAAGAACTAGCCCGTCCACCTATCGAAAGTGAGCTGCCACCGCGACGAGCAAGTCTTCTAGGCATTTTCTAATCTGTTCAAAATAAAAAACAAAATTGTTATTTTAACATTATAAATTTGTTCTGCACGGCATACTATTACAGTGCAATTTCACATATGCACGGCCAATGTTAGCCGTGCATATGTAATTTGCACGGCATATAGACACCGTGCAAATAATATATGCATGGCTAACATTGGCCGTGCATATAGTAAATGCACGGTGTCGATATGCCGTGCAAATTTAACCTGCACACTTCTGGTTTGCCGAGCATCACGCGAACCAGAAGAAGAAAACAAATGTGAAGGAAAAATTTGGAGTTCAAAACTCCCATCCATATCAAGCATTATGGAATCCACATACAATCTAAATAGCTGAAAATACAATCTAAATGCATAAATTGCAACCTAAACGCATACATTACAACCTAAAAAGAAGGTGAAAATGATTGGAAAGCTTTAACGAAGAAGAAGAAGAAGATGACATTACCTTGTTTGAACAAGAAGAAGAAGAAGGTGATCAGAGCAGTGGAGAAGATGTAGCAGAGACGTCGGAATTTTTCAGCTTCTGCCGTGCCAATTTTGAAAAACGAGGACGAGGGAATGGAGAAGGAGGGGGCTGGGCAGTTTGGGTATTTTGGTGGGTGGGCTCAGCAAATAGGTTTTAAACCTAAAATGACTGTGGTGAGCTCAGAATGTGGGTGTGTTCATAAAAAATGGTGGTGCATATAGAATTTCTCTGGAAAATTATTTGAAAGCCCGGCTAAAATGGGACTCAAAATGGGCAGAGTATGCCCAGCCCATTTGGGCCCGACCCGCCCACAATATAATTTTGAGTCAGGCTATCTACACACTACATTCTACTCTCTACCCACTGCATTTAAAAAAAAAAAAACAAAAATTCCTAAACTACCCCTCCTTCTCTCTCCTTCCCTCTCTCTCCTTATTCGTCGCGGGCAGCCGTCTGCCACCCGTCGCCAGCCCACCCTCTTCCATTCCTCTCCTCTTCCTCTCCTCTTCCTCCCCCTCTCTATTTCCCTCTCTTTCCCTCTCTATGCTAAACCCTTCCCGTCGCAGCCCGCCCGCCCACCCTCTCTCCTTCTCCCTCTCTATTTCCCTCTCCCTGCTCGTCGCCAGACCGCCGCCCGCCCGCCCACCTTCTCCCCTTCCTCTCTCCCTCACCTTCTCAATGGCCAAAGGAAGCTCAACATTTCTAGTGTGTTTCTGCCATTTTGATTCGGGTTCAAATCGAGTTTATTCGGCGACGCAGGGCCGAACAAATCGAGTTTGTTCGGCCACACGAAGCCGAACAAATCAAGTTTGTTCTGCCCTATGTGGCCGAACGAATCACATTGAACATGAAAACTCGTCGAATCTGATTCGTTCGGCCACATAGGGCCGAACAAACCCTGTGACGCTGAATGCTTGCAGGCAACTCGCACAGTTCCTCGCCGCCATCGTCTTCTTCCACGCCAAAGTGTACTTCCTCGCCATCAGCATACACGAAAAGCCTCGTGTATCTAGCAGCTGTAACCCCTCTCTCTCTCTCTCTCTCTTTCTGCGTTTTGAACTATTGTTGTTGGTAACGGTGATGGGGAGCGGGATGGGGTGGGGAAGGGGAGAGTGATGAGGGCAGGGAAGGGGAGAGAGGGAGATTGGGCTGGGTCAGCGCAGGGCGGCGGCGGGGTTGGCGCAGGTGGCCGGAGGAGGGAGGGGGAGAAAGGGAAGGAGAAGGAGGGGTAGTTTAGGAATTTTTATTTTATTTTTCTAAAATGCAGTGTTGGTTGAGTAAAATGTAGTGTGCAGGTAGCAGCTTTTTAGTAATTTCAATCGAAGTTAAATAGTGTTAATATCTGTCCTCAACTTCAATCTTATGATTAAAGATTTACGTGATCTATTCCTAGTGGCTATGAATTTTATTAAGAACTGTCTTTCTTTTTTTTTTCTTTTTATAATCTTTTTTTAAGAAAAGTGGTATTACTTTTTTTCATGCTAGTGATATTTCAATCGAAGTTAAATGGTGTCAATTTATGTCCTCAATTTCAATCAACACATCTATTTTACTCTCATGACTCACTAAACTTTTGCACCATATAAAAGAATAAAAGACCAAAAGGAGAGCCGAAATGATCAAAAAGGCCATCTATCTATAGGCATTGTAGTGTTCCAACCCCTAACAGGCCCGTCCAATTTTCGAGACGGGATTGGACAATCCATGCCCAAACCCGTCCCATCCCATTGATAGGCCTAGACCACGACCTGTACCAAAGGTCCAAAACTACACTCAATGCCCTCTTTCATTTAGCCTCCTCAATAGGGCTAAGGTATTTTTATTTTTATTTTTTGGAAATATACCATAATTTTTAGGACTTATTTGGGTAATTCACTTGTAAAAAGATCATGGCATTAGACGCTCATTTTGGGTCGAGTCAAAACGGGTCGAGTTGATAAAGTATATCTATGGGTTGAAGTTCGGCCCTTATTTGATCTGTTGTTAAAACTGGTTAAAGAACTTTAACCCATCCCAACCCGTAAACATGTATTTAATACAAGTCAACCGAATTAACCCGATCCAACTTGTAGAAACTTGGCCCAAATCAATCCGTTTTAATATTAATGATGTTTTTGAGTTGCATTCCTTGATAGAAAAAAAAGAGGCCCAACACAAGCTCATCTAATTTCATGTAAATAAACTATTATTAGATGGTTTGTGTTTGAAGGGTTTGAGGGTCGGCCCTCAACCAACCCATTTAAATGGGTTAGAGGTAGGTCCTGCGAGTTGGCCCTAACTCGAGCCACTTTTATTGAAGGTCAGGTTATCCTGACCCATATATATTACGGATCGAGTTAGATTTTGCCACCCTTAAATTCACCCTTCCCACATCAAATGTGATAGCTTTCTTTGTGCCAAAAATAAGAAGGAAAACAAATTATTTTTCTCGGCAAAGAGGATTTGGATTTCCTACATGAGAGTTAGGGGTGTTCATGGGCAGGGTCAGCTGGGCTGGGATATATCCAGTTCAACCCGATTTTAGAAACACATGCCTGTATTGGGCCCAAGCCTGACTCGGTTCATGAATATTAGGCCCAAGTCCACCATTTTACTCCACTAGTATCATTTGTATGGACACTCTAGAGATTGTTTGGGCAAATTATCACTAAATTACAAGCACTCTTTATTTGGGCCCGAGCCAGATCGGGCTCCATGCTTTTTATCACTTAATCCAAGCCCGACCTCAAGCGGGCTGAGCCACATCGGGCCTCGGTTGGCTTGTCTAATGGGCATCCGTACTGCTGAGAGGTAAAAATCCAAAATTTACCTCTTCACATAATAAATGAAAATCCACGAAGAATGAAATCCTCGGGTTGTACAAATGCGTACATTTCAGAGTTTTGGATTGCATAGTTGGCATTAAGGAGGACATAACCGAACTCGACCTGCAAACTCGAGGCCGATCCAACCCTACAAGAGCAGCAGGGCTCAGCCCAGGGTGAAATGGAGGCCATGCTGACAATTGTTGAAAAACCCCAACTATTATGAGTCATTTATATCTATTTTCAACATTGCTCTTTCTTTTCTTTTCTTTTTTCCTTTATGTTTAACAGTGGCTTAGAAAAAAAAAATTGTACTTCCGCCATTAGCTGCCCCTTACATGTATTGAAAATCTTAGTCTTTTTCACATTGTCTCCCAAGATTTTTTTTTACCTTGTTACCCCCCTAACAGGGTGGACCCAGGCACAAGCACGTAGGTGCAGCTACACCCATAAATCCTTGGTGAGTTTTTAAAAAAAAAATCAATAAAAATCATGGGTCTATCCTTAAAATCCACACAAAAATCTTTAGTTTACCTCAAAAACCAATCTTCCTATTAAGGTTTGCAACCTTTAAACGAAAATCCCGCCCGGGTCCACCACTACAATGGGAGGAAGTTTATTTTGTATGGCTTAGATTTTCAATAGTTGGACTCTATTGTGGAGTTACCCTCTTTTAACTCAAGATTTTTCTAAATTCAATGCCTTACAAGATCCAAACTCTTAACCTACACTTGGTGAGTTAGCTCAGGAGTTGAGCATCAAGTGCAGGTCTGGTTAGTCGTGTAATGGCTCAACCCATCCTGATCTGCCCAAGTTGAATGGGTCAATTTTTCTACCCCAACACATTTAAAAAAGACAAAAACAAAAACAAATTTGCAAATTAGGCTTAAATTACGAAGTGCTGAAAGCTTAACTAAACATAAATAACAGTTTTTCTAATCTTTTTTATTTCTTATATACTCACACACGGACACACACCCCCTACACAAGTCACACAAGTCCTATATCATTAACGCTACGAGTAGGGATAGATCCCTCGGTGTAGGGATCGGGGCCCACCATTGAGCTTCCATTTCACATAAATAGTAGTTGAAAATTAAAAATACAATTCATATGAAGCTCATGTAGATTTAAATAACATTCAACAGTTTGATTCTACATATTATAATTTTCTGCTAGAATATTTTAAGATGTCTTTAATTAATTTGAATATATATTATATAGTTATAATCAAGATATTTAGAAAGTGATTTACTTACCCACTTGGTCAACCAATTGGATTTTTCTGACACTCACAACTCGACAGGCCGAGTCTAGTTTGACCCATTAATTTTTTTTTTTTTTTTTAAAGGGAGACTATGCATAATACATCTAATTGTACATGACTATGACTAATGACTTGTACATGACTAGGACCACAGACTAGGACCACAGCATGTGAAATTATAGGATGAACCGAAGTGGAACCGGGTGGGTTTGTTCACAGAGTAACATACCTCTTTTGTTCTTCTACATGATTTGTGATTCATAACTCATGTACCTCCAAGTGCAATCCAGCTGAGGGACAACAAACATACCTATTTTACATTCCAATAATTTTTTTATACATACCTTTCTCATCATCATTTTTTACTAATAGAGGGCTAAAATCCCTCCAGGTCAGAGAGAAGCCGGGTAAAACCCCTATGGCTCCTAGGTGGTAGTACAAGTGGACTCAACCTTCGGTTCCTGAAGAGGGAAAAACCGAGGGTCAATACCAAAACCTTTAGCTCCAGAAAAAGGAAAAACCGTGGTCTTTACCACTCGGCCAATCACTTTAGGATTTCTCATCATCATACATGACTTGCAATGACACAGACCATTCATGAATCACCCAAGTGAACCCAAGTCCTGCCACTTGCATCCCACCACTACCTTGGCCCCGCCACTCTCTCCCTGCTGAATTGTTCGAGCAACCCTACTTTCACAGATTCCCAAGAATATATCCATTTCACAGTAAAGCTTCCTCCCATTGGACCAAAAACAAATGCAAGTAAAAGCTTATCATGTCCTAAAAGAGGGTTGACATGAACCCTTGTTTGGTTCCTAAACCATCCCAATTTTTCTCTCTTCCTTGCTATATAAGAAGCCAATCAACTTTTCAAAAGGGATATTTTATTCTCTCCTTGTCCTTCTACTTCATTTTAAAACACACCACTTCCTTTCACAATTTCACAAATGCACCACTCTCTCGAACTAAATCCTCATGAAAAATTCATGCTTTCCACATGGTCGTGGGAAACCCATATTTGGAAATTCTAAGTTTTAAAAGATCTCGGCCACCTGAAATCTGAAAACGTAAATATCAAGTTCTGTTTGAACAACCTTTCTCTTCATAGTTTGAAGAGATAAGGAATTTTGAATTTATAATACTATTATGGAAAGATTACATAAAATCAAGGATTGTTAATTGATACAAATTGTCCCTCTTCAGATCCTACAATCAAGCATTATGATCCCTTGATTGTTGCATTCTACCATGTCAAGGCTTGATCATCGTTTGATTGGATTTGCTCTGATCCCCTGATTGTTGCATTCTGATATGTCAAGGCTTGATCATTGTTTGGCTGGATTTGCTGGGGGTGGATCATCACAGGGCCCGATATCATCTTCATTTGTCGAACCTTTTCTTCAATACCCTCTCTCAAACTGGACTGGGGTGCACACCACAGACCTAGTTTGGGACATAGTTTCATGAAAGCATCGCGTGCTAAAGGTTTAGTGAATGCATCAGCAATTTGGTTGGAGGATAAAACAAACTTTGTGATCAATGATTCAAGGGCCACTTTTTCCCAAACAAAATGATAGTCCACCTCTATATGTTTGGTCCGCGCATGAAAAACTAAATTAATAGTCATATACAGAGCACTGATGTTATCATAAAATAATTGAAGAGGCCGAGACAACGGGATCCCTATATCTCTAAGAAGAAATGAGTCCAAATGAGTTCAGCAGTAGTTGATGCCATGTCCCTATATTCAGACTCAGTGCTAGAGCGTGCTAGAGCGAGCAACTGTAGGTTGCTTTTTGGCACTCCATGATATGCAATTAGCACCCAAAAAAAGACAATACCCAGTCGTGGAACGTCGTGTTAAAGAGCACCCAGCCCAATCAGCGTCGGAAAAACTATACAAATCTAGAGAATTGTGAGAGAGAATATGAATTCCCAAATTTAGAGAACCACGAATGTATCGTAAAATACGTTTGACCGCCTGAAACTGGCCAATTGTAGGATTCTGCATAAACTGACATGCGGAATTGACCGAAAATGATAGGTCAGGCCTGGTCAAGGTAAGATGCTGAAGGGCACCCACAATACTCCTATAATGAGATGGATCGGGAGAAGGAGCATCATCAACCTTAAGGAGAAGCTTTGTGCGTACAACCATGGGAGTAGCAGTGCTCTTGCATGACTCCATTCCTGGTCTAACTACTAGATCCCTGGCATACTTTCATTGAGTGAGATAGAGACCGGTTGGACTTCTATGTACTTCAATGCCAAGAAAATAATGTAAAGGCCCAAGATCCTTCATTCGAAATTTAGTGCTTAAGACACTAACAAAGGAACCTAAAGTCTCAGAATTATCCCCTGTCAAGATAATGTCATCAACATACAGTAATAATAGAAGTAGACCATTTGGTGCCCTGAGGACAAATAAAGAGGAATATACTGTGCTGCAAATAAATCCATGATGAAGTAGAAATATACTAAATCGATCGAACCAAGCTGGTTACTAAAACTCACATCATGTGGGGTCAAGAGATGTTCGACTGTTGGATTATTTGAACCCAAATTTAATAGAGACAGCATGTTAGGAGCATCCATAGTATCATTATCAACTGCTTGAACACTGGTAGAATTAGTAGCTTGGGCATTGACAGCAGGCAAAGATGCAGGGGCACATGGCATATGCACCAATTGTTCACATGCACCAACTACCTGGGAGCATGTCATGTTATCAAGTGACTGTTGTGGAGAAGATATTAAATCGAAATCCAAATGGGTATTGGTTTGAGATGGTGAAACTGTGGTGGCATTATACTTGGAAGATTCACCAATGAAGTAGGTGGAGGTGTATAAGGCATAGGTGAGGTAGGTGGAGTACATGGTATAGAATGTGCACTTGATAAAGGGGTTAAGGTCTGACTTGTTGGATTAGGGGATAATTCGGGTATGGAATTTTCTCTAGGAAACAATTGGGATATTTGTTGTGGATTTAAAGGACTGGAGGGAGTGGGGAGAGGAGCATCAGTTGGATCAGTCTAATCAGAGTATGTGGACAACTCTCCATCAACCTGTGTCAATGCAAACAAATCAAACACCACGTGACGAGAAATGTAGACCCTCCCTATTGGAGGATAAAGACATCTATAGCCTTTATGTTTCTCACTGTAACCAAAAAATACACATGGAAGAGATCTTGGGTCAAATTTGCTTGTGGTGTAATTTCCTTAAATATGGAAAACAACGACTTCCAAAAACTCGAAGAGATGAATACACTGGGTTTTTATTTGTCAATTTTTGCAATGATGAAATCATCTCCAAGCGTGGAGTCGGTAATCTGTTAATGAGATAAATTGCTATCCCGAATGCCTCAACCCAATACCTTCTTGGTATACAAGCATGATACAATATCATTGCCAAACCCAACTCAATAACATGACGATGTTTGCGTTCAGCTACACCATTTTGTTTAGGTGTGCCTGAGCATGATAGTTGGTGTGTAATGCCATGATCTGAGAGATAATTAAGAAAATCCTTGCTAGAAAATTCACCACCACCATCAGATTGAAAAACCTTAATTGATTTATCAAGTTGTTTCTCCACAAGCTTATGAAAAAGGACAAAGCATCTTAAAAAATCTGACTTTTGTTTCAATGGATATAACCAACTGAACCTAGTAAAATCATCAACAAAGAGAGCATAATATTTGAATCCTTCAACAGACTTAACAGGGGCAGGTCCCCAAAGATCACAATGGATTTTGAACAAAGGTTCATTGGACTCATTATTTGAAGTATAAAAGGGAAGCTTAATACTTTTACTCATCTCACAACTGCTGCAAATAGAGGATTTTATTTTATTTATACCGATAGACTCATTATTATGCAGATGCTGTATGATGCGCGCTTGAGGATGGCCAAGTCATTGGTGCCAGGTGTCTGCTGAAGCTCTTTTGAAGCGATATGAGAAGTTCGCCGCTAGAATTCCACCTTGTCCGTCAAGCGCATATAAGCCATCACGTTTACTCCCCGACGCTAGTACCCTTCTTGTCATCAGATCCTTTATAGTGAACTGAGATTTGTTAAACTCAAAGTAACATGGAAAATTAAAGTTAATTGAGAAATAGAGAGCAAACTCTTTTTAATGTTAGGAACCAAGAGAACATTCTTTAAGGGAATAGAAGTTTTCCCATGATGGACTATCCCATCTCTAATATGAGAAATTTTGAGAAGATCCACATTTGCAACCATAACTGAGTCGGTCCCTTCATATGGTATCAAATTAAAAAGCTTACCAGGATTGCCAGTTATATGAGCAGTTGCGCCGGTATCAGAAAACCAGTCAGCATCATGTGTGCCAGAGAGATTCATAGCAGCCAAGGCTTGTGGGATGTCATCAGACTGATATGTGTGATTAAACCGATGCCAGCACTTGAGTACATCATGCCCACATTTATGACAAAGTTGACATATCAAAATAGGCTTACCAACTGTGTTAGGATAAGTAGTACCCTGCTTGTCTGTAGCATCTAAACCTTGATTTTGTGACTGCTGAGGTAGCTTCTGACTAGATTGTGGAAACCCTCTTCCCTTAGAGGTAAAATTATTTCCCCCCCTTTCTATTTCCACCACTATTTTTATGACCATAAAAGGCCATAGAAGGATTCACTGAAAAATTTTGACGGCCTCTATTACGAAGTTCATGACTTTGTAATAGTGGAATAACATCATCATAGGAAGGAACTGGTGGTTTGAGCATAGTTGTAGTAAATGTCTCATAGCTAGGTCCCAAGCCATTTAATATCTAGAACACCTTGCTTTGATCAGGTACAAGTTTTCCGATACCATTTAATTCATCACATATGGATTTGAAATCACGAAGATATTCAGAAAGAGAAGTCATACCCTTCTTGAGAAGTTGTAGTTTTGAAAGAAGTTCAAACTCTCGGGCTTGCGAGTTTTGAACATAGGCTGCCGCAAGAGCTTGCCATACATCTGCAGAAGTTTCGAGACCCACAGCAAGGCTAAGTACGTCTTCAGAAAGAGTGCCTGTGATCCAGGCCTTCACCAATCTGTTGGTTCGAAGCCATGACATGAAGTCTGGATTCTTAACAATTGTTTTTCCATCGTCGGAGACTATTTCCTCTACTGGAATCTCCATTTTGCCAGTGATAAAGTCACTAACCTCCTGACTTTCAATCAGTGACATGATCTGTGTTTTCCACAGAAGATAGTTTGTATGTGTAAGTTTCAAAGACACAAAGTTGGCAACATTGATAGAGGATGGGTAGGTGTATTTGGAAGCGGAAGCCATTTGAATAAGAGGAGTTATCCGTAGTATCTTGACTTTGAATAAGAGAGCTCTGATACTATGAAAACGTAAATATCAAGTTCTGTTTGAGCAACCTTTCTCTTCATAGTTTGAAGAGATAAGTAATTTTGAATTTGTAATACTATTATGGATAGATATGTCAAGGCTTTATCATTGTTTGACTGGATTTGCTGGGGTGGATCATCACAGGCCCCGATATCTTCATTTGTTGAACCTTTTCTTCAATAAGATCCTCATTTTCAAGGATTATCACATCTAAACCCTCTCTCATGCGAAAATCCTTATATTAAAGGATAGGTATAAAATCTTCAAATATATGGATTTCTCACCTCTTACCAAATGCCTTAGGAAGCTTTAGCAGGAAAGCCCTATTCCGGGGGTAGGGAGGAATCCTCAAATATGTGAATTCCTTATCGTTGCCAAATGTGACCTACATGAAGTCCTAACAAAACCTAAGTAAAGAAAAAGAAGAAGGTTTCATTTTGCAAGGCCCACTTGTGCGTCAAAGTTAGGTTGTTTAGCCCATAGATGAAGTGTTTCTTATTTTGTTTCATGCTTGAAAAATCCGAAAGAGAGAAGAACTTGGAAAACTATGGCCTTGAATGACTCCAACAGGCAAGCAATTCCAGCTAAACGCAGTTGACTACTCAGTCAAACACTAAGGGCACGTTTGTGTAGCCCATACACATACCAACCCACCCACCCAATAGTTTTCACTAAAAGGGGTTTTCACTAAAGAAATCCGCAGTTGCACCAAACAACATTAGTACTGATTCATCGAGGAAAAAACTTTTTGCACTAAACATAAATTTCTAACTTCCTCATAAAACCTTTTCTAAGGAATTTAAAAACCATAGAATTTGCTGATGTGGCAATTTTATTTTTCCATAAAAGTTGCCTCTACACATACGTGCCCTAATAGACTTCTTCAAGTTACCTAGCTCACTGGTAAGCTCAGCAGAGTAAAAACTTCCAGAGTTCAAATGAACCAAGATGGCCTGCATGTACACCCCCCAAGCCAGCTTTTAAATTCAGTCCCATCAGATGTGTGGGCTGGGTTTGAGCATGAGACCTGGATGAGGCAATACAAGACTCACATTAAAATCTGGGTCCGAGTCACCGAGGATGGGACAGAGAGGGTTCTTGAATCCAACACCATAAATCCACCACTAGTACTAAATTTTGAAACCAAAACCCTTGTTTATCATCAAATAAAATTCTAATTCGACGAAGAGTAAATGCCCATTATTAGGTCAATAGCATATATAACAAGTGGGCCTTTTTTATTTAATCATGTGTTTTAGGCATGTTTTACCCAAAAAAATGTGTTTTAGGCATGATTAAAAACAGTTCAATGAAATCTTATTTACTAATCAAACAAAGTGAACCAATGCCTTGAATTTGAAAGACTGGAAGTGTTTGGACATAAAAGTGTCCCATGACCCATCCCCAAGCAAAAGTACTTTCTCAGGTTTGTCATCCTATGGTGACAATGACTTTCCTTATAGTAATGGCAGGTGGGTCGATCTGATAGAAACAGCTCAGGTTGGACTTCTCAAATCTTACCCAACTCGCATAGTTGCCAGGTCATAATTTCTTGATCCATATCTAACCATCTAAGTTACAGATCAGTTGGCCCAAAAGGCTGGAACCCCACGTTATCACAAAAAGAAAAAAGAAAAAAAAGTTGCAGATCAGTTAGGGTTAAGTTGGATGAGTTGGATATGGGTCAAGTTCACAGGTCAATTAAAGTTCCACTTCCACCACTTTTAGGCAATGGGCTGGAATTTCGGACATGAGAATAATTTTTTTTCCCTCTCAATACAAAATCTTACATTCAGCAAACCCCCAACACCTCCGAATGGACAGGGATAGACCTTGCCTTCCACCCACTCTCCGTGCATGCAGGTTCTCTCTTCTTACATGTGCAAGTCTCATTTCCCGTTATTAAAAGAGTCGTTTTCCACAAGTTGTGTTTACAGGTTGGATTAAAATTCCTCACCTCTAGGCTCTAGCCCGTTCCAATTGTCACCTTGTGTATGTGTATGACCTGTGTCATTGTGTGTGTGACTTGGTCTTGGCCCGATCCAATTCAATCTTAGAGATATGTCATTGGATTAATTAAAGGCAAAAAATGAGTTAGGTATAAAGTTAAACTTTTTTTATTTGTTACATTGAACCATATCAGTGTACATCATTTGGAAGTAAAATTTGGGGGAAGGATTCTACAAGAGAGAGACTGATTAATTTGGATGGTATGGATCAAGGAGAAAGAAAGAAAACACACACACAAGAACATGAACTAACAGAAATGTGAAAGCATCCAAATATCTCATCTTGTTAGAAGAAGCATAGTCTTAAAGCATGGAACAAGACCACTCCATGCTTCTGAAAGGACGAATGGAAACCCCGTTTGGTTGTCTTTCTTGTCTTATAAAACTACTATTAAGTGCAAGCTACTTCAATCATCAGAATAAAGAAGAGAGTCTATATGCTGCAAATTGTATTAAATAATGAGGGAAGAAGATTCTCCATTTCGGGCATGTTTGATTACATTACTAGTAAAATAAAGGTAAAATAAATATCATATTCATATTAAAGGTGGGATAAGAGAAAGACAGAGATTACGCACCTAACGACGGACACACATGCCTGTTTGCTTTTGGAAATATTGTTTCGCATAATTCTCCAAATAGTATTATTCTAGTAGAGTATGCTCCACTTCTGAGAGTTCAAAAGGTTAAAAAGCGACTTAAGGGCGAACACACTTACGATTGATTGGTGTTTTGCACCTCCATATCATATACATATCGATCTCGAGGCCTTCAAATTAAAGGTACACTCTTGGCCAATAGGCTAATCTAGCAAAAACAAAGAAGAAGTAACTATTAAGGATATTTAGAATTTTAAATAGCAAAAAAAACTCTAAACACGTAGGGAACATAACCTCATTTTAGCATCGTAAATCTGCGGACATCTACAATTCTGGTTAGAAACACCTTCAAACAAATAGGTCCTAATCATGTAGCTTTTTTTTTTTTTTCCATTCCAAGAAAAACCATTTTTGAAATTGTGTTTTCAGCCACCAACCGGCTCCAACCATGCATTACAAATTAAGGCTTCAAGGGCAAAATTGTTATGAGAGAAAGACAAATGAGCATTTTAAGAAGACAAGTTTATCCTAATTAAGCAAAAGATTTCAAGTATCCCAACTTGGATTCCATTCACCAAGAACTCCAAACGTATCAATTTAATAAAATTCTGTCAATGCCAACTCTCTTACAACTCTAAATATAGATATTAAGATAAGCCTCAGACTAGGGTTTATTTCAGGTGCAGTTTCTTACAGTGGGTGGCATTGCCCCTCTCAGCCTGAAAATGAGTTGACTCGGATGCGAAATTTTTACAAATAACCATCTATAACTCTTGAGAATTAGAAACAACTACATGTATTTTATTTTTGCAAATAATGGCCCTTATATCTGATAATTTCATCAAATAAACACACACATTAACGTACAGTTTTTTTTAAGGTCATGAGATCGGTTACATGAAGGCTAGTTTTGCTTCCTTGTTAGTACCAGATAAAGGGGAAGAGAGTTACATTCTCAATTAATAACTTTGACTAATAATCAAACCTTGGGGGTTTGATTAGTAGATGGAACTTGACTTATTTTGTTATAATAGGTTGTGATATTCCAATATCTAGCTTGAGTGTTATCACATAAAGCCATCAAAATTACGGGTTGATTCAACAAAAGTTAGTACCTCTGAATTAATTTCAGATTTGGGGTCCTCATGGAGGTCATGCCAAGCTGAAGCTTGTCCAAATCCAGCCCATTTAGTGATGATAATAATAGGTTCATTTGCAACGCCGTAGTTCAACCACAATCCAAAGTCACTAAACCCATAAAAACCTAAATATAGGTCTGAAATTGACCAAGCCTTGGAGCATTATGGTTCATATGACGTTAGGATGGCATCAAGATCATCAAAATCTTATCCCAACTATGCTCGATCAGCTATATGAATTCTACTTATTTAAACTTTATCATTCTTTATCATTGGTCTCAACATTCAAACCTGAATATATGTACGTTAGGTATCGATAAATGACAAGCATAAAACTTTTGTCACAACATAAATACAATTTCCAAATTCACTAGTTTAACTTAAGGAATTTAACCATTGTACAACTAAATATGTTATGTTTATCTATTATAGATAACAAACTTTGTTTGTTCATTATCTTATTCACCTGTTTGTGGGTTTTATGTGTGTACTTGTGGAAATAGTCCTATCGGGTTATATATCACGGAAAACCCTTGTTGTAAGAATAAAAAAAAAAAAAAACTTTGCCTGTCCATCATGGTGAGTAATTAAGACACCAAATTAACATAGGTGATTGTGTGCAAAAACAAACAATCAAGGAGCCAATTTGTAATTGATAACCCAATTCATTTTCTACATAAAGTAAATACCAACTCTAGCATAAAAAAAAAAAATTTATATATCATCAATTCATCATCCACCTTCTTGCTGTTAGAATTCTTCTCGTAATTCATTCCAACGCTTAGGTCAAAATCGTCATACCACTTAAAAAAAGCGTGACCCTTTTTGTAACTTCATCCCCTGCTATTCTCTTCTTTATGAACTCAGCTTCTCCACTTTTTCTCTGCATTCCTCTGTTGTTTGCATAAGCTTGTAATTAAAAACAGAGGGCAGAAACAGAGCAGAGAGAGAGATGGTTGACGATGTTATGGTGTGTGTTGACAGAATCATGACTTCTGCTTGCTTTGAATCTGCCAATAACGAAGGAGGACCGGGCAGAGCAGGGTTAGAAGAAGCAGGGAATAATTTTTCTGCAAATGGAAGTGTTTTGAACAAAGGAGATGAAGAAGCCAGCTCGATGAAGTTGGAGAAGGGGGAGATGATCGAGTGTAGGATTTGCCAGGAAGAAGATGCAGAGAAGGAAATGGAAGCTCCATGTGGGTGTAGTGGGACGCTAAAGGTCTGATCTTTTTTGCTTTTGATTGCTGGTTTTGGCGTCAAAATCTGATTTTTGGTTGTTGGGTTTGTGTATATTTGGATTTTGGAAACCCTTTCTTCTTCTCTCATTCAGTATTTGTTTTTTGGGTTTTTAAAGACTTGAGTTTTTGCTTTTTGTTTGTTTGGGTTTTGCTGCATTTGGGGTTTTGGGTTTTGTAGGAATTACTTCTCGAGGTGAGTTTTTGAAAAAAGAAGGTTTTTCTATTTGGATTTCTCAACTGGGTTGTTGAATTGCATGTAAAGGTGTCATTTTTAGAACCCCTTTTTTTTTGGTAAGTTTTTAAGACTCTCCTCCTTTGTGATTCTCATTTCTGGGTTTTGTTTTTATTTGTGCTATGCTTCATCTTTTATTCTTTTGAGTTGTATGATTGGTATAGAGATGAAATTGGATGATCCATTTTCATGGTGGACTTTGTTTTGGGGGTGGGTTTCTGTGATGGGTTTTGGATTTATTGTTTTTTTTTGCTTGATATTTCTAATGGTTCCTTTTTGTGGAATGCTTTGTGTTATTTGGGTTTTGAATTCTGCACCAAGCCTTCATGCAACGTACATTGCGATGAATACATAATAAATATCGTTTCCGTTTTGTTTGGATTTGATTTTTAGGTCTTAGTACGAAGTGGCTGTACGATTTTTGGTTCTGGAGCTATAAAGAATTTTTTTTTTATCGTCTTCACTATTGTCACGTGGATGAATTTATTTTTGTGGGTCATCTCTCACCTACTGAGTTTACTCAGCCTTTTGGAATCTTTTGTCTTGCAGCTTTGTTTTTTTGGTCTTGAAATTTCTTCCATGTTCATAGAGAAAAAGAATGCTACAGATATATATATATATTTTCTGCGAATTAGTGTGTATGTGGCATTAGATTCATGACCTACATTGATCTGTCCCTTTTTATTCCAATTACAGGAGGAGATTTAGTTTCTACATGTATTATGCATTCTAATTGCATAGATAACAATTTATTTGTATGGCTATATCCATGCTGTTTGCTCACTGGAATTGATAATGTTTTTAGTGTTGTGGACAGGCTTTTGGAAATTACATTATGGAATTACTGTTTGTAGGAGAGGTCAATTGCTTATACATCACAAAGTTTTCTTTGTGACTTTGCAGTTGTGCTTGATTCTGGTGTTTTTTGAGCTATTGTTTTTTTGCTTTATATCTAACCGCAACAATTATTGACCATCATTGCTTGTCTTAAGTTCTGGGTCTTGGTAGTTGCGATACATTTTCTTTTCCAAACCCCTCTTATCAATTGAACTAGTTTTTAAGAATTTTGGATCTGGTTTTATCTTGGTGATTTGAAGTCTGGACTTTCTTGCTAGATTTTTTTGTCATACTTCAGTTTTAGTTTTTTTATGTTGGGTGGCGGGTGCTAAGGGATCATGGATTACTGATGACTGAATTCTCAACTTGTTTTTTTTTGGCTGTAGTTTGCTCATAGGAAGTGTATTCAAAGATGGTGCAATAAAAAGGGGGACATCACCTGTGAAATCTGCAATCAGGTTTGTTCTTTTTCCTCTGGTAATTAAGGTTAGTCTGCTAAGAAACTGATTTATTTATTAAAATCCTTAAGCAGTTCAATGTTGGTTCATCACTCATAATTTAATTTTCAAAGTTGTCAGTCAGGGATTACCCATCAAATAGATTAATTATAACCTGATGTTTTTTCTGTTGATTACATCATTGTTGGTTTCGTCGATATTAAAATTAGTGTATTTGCAAAAATTGTTTATTTTTTCACATTTCATTTCCTCACAGAGCACTTTACTACTTAAGCATTCTTAATATGGCGATTTTGTTAGAGTGAAATTCTAGGTTTTTGACATGTTGTTTTGATGACTAGGAGTTAAAGGGCATATTGCAAGGGTGCTTTATTTGTTTTGCCTTCTTGGGATCATTCTTTCATTTTAAATTTGTGACAGTTAATACATTGCTGCGGCTTATCTGAATATTATTTAATAATACCTGTGCTGGATGCAAGTGTCCATCTTTAAGTAATTTATTCAGTGTAGTTGCCGTTTACTATATATCCTCTCTTTTCTTATTATTGTTATTATTATATTTTTAAATTTTAAATTCCAAAAATGTTATAGAGCTGTAGATGCCTTGACCATGTTAGAGGATGACTTAGTTCCATTTGTGTAAGGTCAGTTGGGAAGCTAAACAAATGCTTTTTTGCTGGTTTTGGTCATTTACAAAAGATGTTATGGTATTTCTCTCGGTTTTTATTTTTTATTTAAAAAAAAATTATGATTTGGCCTGATAAAAACAAGAGCAAACTCCAAGTTTAGCTTCTAGACTTTCCACTTCCCAAACATCATAGTTTTAGTTTTTACGCATAAATTTCAAGCCTTTCCTTTTTATGGCATTGATATGAAGTGATGTTTCTTTTTCCTTCTCTAAATTATTTAACAGATCTTTGCACCAAATTATTCTCTACCACCTAAAAGACGTAGTTCTGATGGCATGACAATTGATATCAGGTATCTTCTAATACCTTCATCCTATAAAACTCTGCATATTCTACAAATTGGAATGGGTCAGATTAAAAATATTTTGAACAAACAAAATCTCCATCCATATATTCATTTGCAGGATATGAAAAATGTGCAATTTTTTTTTCTAGTCACAAAACTGGTTGCAGAATGCCAACTATTTCCTTGTCCTTTCCTCTACTCTATTTCAGCTGATGCATTTTTTTTTTTTTTTGTTTTTTGAATGATTCAACTGATGTGACAATGACAAGTTACAATCATTGCCTCAAAGGCCCATTGCTGTCAAAGTAATCCAGTTGTTTGATTGGTCAAAGTAATCCAGTTGTTTGATTGGCTCTCTTGATTTTCTTGCGTTAGTTTGGGATCTGTTGATGAGTTAACGCAGTTTCTTCATTGAGCAAAACCTGTTCCCAAGATAACCTGTAGATCCTTTTTATTTGGGACGTAGTCTGATCAACACCCATTTCAGCAGTTGATCTATTAGAATTCTATGTTTGGAAATTGGGATAGTTCAAGTACTTCCAATCTATGGTTCGAGCTTCAACTTTGTTGTGCGCATCTTGGTCCTGATCTTGATCTGTACCTGTTAACCTGTTTGTCTGACTGCTATTTGTCATTTCTATACTGGTTAATCAAAATACACCTTGACTTTTTACCAGTTAACATGCTTGTTTGTGCTGGCTACCAGTCATTTATGTGCTGGTATATTGTATTTCATAACTCGCAAATGTGCTTGAACTCGTGCATACATTGACAAAGCGGGCTTACTATGTCGTGTTCAAGTACTTTTCACTCGAGAACATTTGTGTATTAAAATTGTGCTCCATATTCATGGCATGTAACTCATGTTCTGCCTCAGCCTGATGAACTGGAGATCATGCACACAAGATGCTTTGAAATAGTATATCTTGATATCTTCTAACATGCTATAAGAATTGTAATATATTGAAGCTGGAGACTTTAAATGGATGCTCTCTGCAACTAAATGCTGTCTGACATCATTTGTCCTCAGCAGACATATGCCAGCATTCTTTCAGGCATATTCATAATACTTGAATCTGATATCCAGTCATTCCTTTTGGTGCATTTATAATGGTTTTAGGGATCTAACACGAGCACTTAGAATCTGACATGGCAGTGTGGCTATATATCTATGACTTTTAGCTTTGAAAGTTTATATGGGTGACATGTCTATGATTTTAATTCCAGTATTGTAAATTTGTATATTCAAATTTGACGCCGGTACTAGATGTTCATTTTCGCAAACCTGAAAAAGTTATTCATGTGGTCAGTATAATTTTCAAATTAAATTACTTTAAAGTATATAAAATACATTCAAGAGAAAGTGAAATAGCAACAATATCAATGATGCACAAATCTGTCGTTAAACCAGCCAGTCATAAACATCTCAATAAATCTTTTTGCTGGGTTTTAAATGAATAAAAACTTAAGAATCTTTTTTTTTTATTGTTTTTTATTTTTTATAATGAGGGTTTCCCGTAGTATATAACCGGACAGGACTAATCCCCCAGGCGCACACACGAAACCCACCAGACGTGCACTAGGTAAGTCTGGCGCAGGATTCGAACACACGACGAGGGAAGCTAACCCACACTTTATGCCAATCACCCAAATCCCAGGTCTACCACAAAACAGTGTTTATATTGATTTAGTTACCTCTTGCAAACCATTACTTACCTGTGGTGCACTCCATCTTATTTTAATAAATCAAAAGGTTACTATGAAAATTGGACCATCCTTTCTCTTTTTATTTACCTGGGCGCACTTTTTAAAGTGTACTAAGTGCTTTGTTAACCTGAAAAACTACCCCAAATTAAAGGACAATAAAAGGGCTTAAAGTTTGAAAGTCAGCCAGTGTCTTGGTTAAGTTTTAAGTAGACTCACCTTGGGCCCCCTCTAGTCTTGTTGAACCTTAATTACTAAAATCTTAGTTCCCAAGAACTTGAATAAAAAGTTTTTAGTTCCCAAACAACATGACACCGCCACCATTGGTAGCAATGGTCAGCCTTGCATTTTATTTTCTGTGGACTCATCACGACCCCCCTGTGCCTGTAGTAAGTTCAATATTTTTTCAATTTTCCATCATTAGAAGAAAATGAAAAAAATAATATAAAATCTGCAAGTATTATTTTGTTTTGTTGCTTCTTTTGTATAATTTGTGTGTGATGGATGAATTTTGGTACTGCATAACTGCAAATATTCTAACTACGTGAACTAGTTTAGTAGCACATGGACTCATAGCTCATGGAGTCCTCCCATTGGTTGTTGTGCACCTATTCATTTTGTGCACAGGGCCCATTAATTTGACTCATGGTAGTTACTTGCCACCAATAAGCCAGTGGATCACTTCGGATCGGGATCGGGTAAAGGCAAAACTCACATGATATTATCTCCCCCACCCCAATTGGTGATGTCACTGTGTTTAAGTGGCAGTTTACATTTTCTATGTTCCAATCTGCACATCATCATAACAGGTTCAAATACGCATACATACACACAAAATATTTATTTGCAAAGCTACTTTGTCCTTATTTGTAGTGGAGTGTTGTGATTCACTGTTCTCTTTCCTTTTTCTTTTTCATAGACACAGTTGGGGCACACGGCTTGATGTCCATGACCCTTTCCTGGCTTTAGCTGCTGAGCATCGATTGCTGCAAGCGGAGTATGAGGATTATGCTGCTGCAAATACCAGTCACATTGCCTGTTGTCGTGCTGTTGCTCTTATTGTATGCTACTCCATCACTTTATTGATTGTTTCTGTCTGTCTTTTCCATTTTCATTGCTATCAGAAGTTTGAAAGGATTTATTAATCTCTGCAGCTAATGCTACTCCTGCTTGTTCGTCATGCTCTTCTTGTCACACAAGAATCTGGAGGAGAGCAGGATGCATCAGCCTTCTTTAATGTAAGTTATTGTGCTTGCCACCATGTGCTGAAATGGCCGGACATGCAATAATGCACACATTAACATACATACTTCTGAATATATGTATACACATGCTTGTTCAAACATCCATTTACACTTTATGTATATCATGTGATATTAGCAAGGAGTGAACTCCTTTCTGCCAGCTTGGTTCAGTGGCATAAACTTGGCCTCTGGTAGAAGGTTAGCCAAACTTGAATTATGCATCATGCATTGTAGTTGATATCATTCCTGAAATGATCTCAAAATCATAGAAGTTGCCTAGAAATGTGCTTAGTGCTAACCGCTGATCCATTGGGAACATACATTGAGTTTCCAAATATTTGCCAGAAATTGTGCGCTGTTTACATACCTCATCATACCTTTTTATTTGTCCCCATTTTCTGTATCTTTTGGTATGGTCTTTTATATGGTTTAAGTCTTTCTACGTTTTTCCATAACTTTTTGATACTACTATAGGAACTCTATTAATATAACATGACAAAATCCCAATCTTATCATACGAATAGACAGGCCTGTTGGACTCATAAGATTTCTCTGATCATTGTGCATGATGCTTTGTTTGTATCTGACCCTTGCACTTGCGAAGACATGGCCAAGTCCATTATCCTTCAAGGTTAGCCAGACTGCCCGACCCCCAGCTGTAAATAGTAAACACAGGACCCCTGGACCTGAGTCTGTCCTGCTACACAATTTTTGGTCTACGTTTATCGTAGAATATGTGCACATGCATATTGTTTGTGTGAATATTGTGTTATGGTCTATAATAATAATACAAAACTGAACTGAGTACATTTTATTGCCAGGTTTCCTTTCTTCAGTTTGCTGGCTTTCTTCTACCATGCTGCGTGATGGCACGGGTATTGTGCATTGTCCAGAGTAGGCGAAGGAGACAGGTATACTTTCCCTATGTGGTAGGGAAGTTCTTTATTCTTTATTCAGAAAGTTTGCAATAAAAAACTCCCTTGATTTTAATTTGAGTTAGAGAAAACACTTTTTGACCTGCTGCAGTTTACATTGTCCAATGGGCAATGGGCCCTTGCACTGAATGCTTAAAAAAAAAATTAGTGGGGGCATTTTGTTTGATTTTAATGTCAGCATTTTTATTTCCTCATTTCTTATCCATTTCTTTCCTTTTTCCTATGCAGGGATGAAAAATATTCAATTGAAAATTTACGATTCTGCTCTTCTACACAGCCTGAAAAGCTTTGAAGCACTCTTCAGGCAAGCTTTTGAACATGTCTGGTCTGGGTTGTAATTAAATCAAATGCCCAAGAGTGGGTGTGCAGTTTCTCTTGTATTTATATTTCTGCACATCTCGTCCTAAGAAATGCTGTAGCTTCAACTTGAGCTACCCAAGTAATGTAACATGTAGCTTAAACTGAAGCTACCCAAGAAGTAATGTGACATGTAGCTTAAACTTAAGCTACCCAAGAAGTAATGTAACATGTAGAAGCAACCCAAGATGTAAATGTGGGAACTGTTGAAATGTATTATTCCTGTAATTTCTCCGAAATGGCATGAAAAGTCTTGCCTTCTGGATTTGATAAGAGTTCCTCATATGTGGTTTCTGTAAATCTGTTATATAAACTGCTGCTTGAAAATGCAAGTGATGCAGAATTCTGGGGATTTCAATTTCACCTTCTTCTATGTAAAATCACTAAAAAGTATATTGGGAGTTTTGCAGATAACTACCACCTACCTTTTCTATACTTACTATTAACCACCTTCATAAACCTGGCAATTATGCTTGATGACCTTGATTGGAAGGCCCCCCTTTTTTTTTTTTTTTATCCATTGACTTGTTAGTATATTTTGTTTTGTACGAGGAAGAAAATTCCCATAGACCTTATTTAGTTTGGTTTAAACCTGGAGTGTCTACAAATCTTGGTTAAACTAACTCAAATTTAATGGCCCTTTTACATTAATAGCCTGTATTAAGTCAGATTTTGTGGACAGGTGGATGTACATTGTAAAAAAACAAAGGTGTTAGCTGTAAGTTTTCCAAATTTTTTTTCACTCCAGAGCCTTTGACAGTACTGCCATTAGTGATTACCCAGTAACCATTTGGTGCTGGTTACATTGTTTATTATCTGATAATTTGTGTTAGTTCTGAACATGTCCTCTTATGTATTTTATTTATTTATTGTTGAATTGGTAAAATAGACTTCATTAAAATGAATCAACAATACAAAGAAAGAGCAAAAGAGAGCAGCAAGGTACTAGAGAACTGTACGCCCACCAACACCGCAACTACATAACAAAACCCTCCCTAGGAGAACTCTCAACCACTTGTTTTGCAAGTGCGTCTGCCAGTTGGCCAATCTAGACTCATTACAAAAGGCAATATTAATGAGAGAAGATAAAACTCGAATTTCATTGAAGCGGGATTGTAATTTCCAAGGATTCGACTTCCGGTTAGAAACCCATGAAATCACTTTGGAAGAGTCATTTCCACAATATCGCGGTCCTCTTATTATGTTCAATATTGTTTACCCTTTCGGTCATAATAATATTGTTTTATTCAAAATGCTTGTTAGTATTAAGTGGTTTTACACATGGTTAGAGGTTTTATAAGCGGATTAAGTCGTTTTTACAGTTGCTAAACCCCTTGGTATAAGAAAGATGTTTTCATTTATTGTAAATGCCTCTGGGTAAGGAGTAGCAAGAATCCCCTTGTGAAGGTTAATCACCAGTCACCACTCCGAAGTGGTGCGTCTTCATTTTAATATAATCCTTTTGTTAGGATGAGAAAGAGGAAAGTAGTCTCAGTCTGTCTTCATTTTATTTGGAGTACAGTAGAAAGCTATATTTCAGATAATTTTAGCACTTTTGAAACAAGAAAGTCAATATAAATTGATAAACTTTAGCTTTTTTAAATAAAAATAGCAGGCTAATTTTCTAGCTAGATTTAGCTGGTGCACGTATGTTGCAGGGTTATGCGTGCTCCCGGGGATTAGTCCTGTTGGGTCAAATACTATGGAATGCCCTTATCTGCATAAAAAAAGAAGAAAAAAGAACAAGAGAAAAACAGTCCCCACTAACAAAAAGTCTACTTGGCCTGATGTCAGGCCCAATGAGTGGCCTGACACCAGGCCAAGAGCCATTGGATCATACACATTGCATAGTAATGAGATCCAATAGCTCTTGGCCTGGTGTCAGGCCACTCATCGGGCTGGCATCAGGCCATGTAGCATGGCTCCTCCACTAATTTGAAGAGATTTTTTTTATTGCAATTTGCAGATAGCATGTAAAAGAATAATTGCTTCTTTCCCCTAAAAGCAGACCCAAGGAAAAAGAAGTTTCTAAAAAAAAAAAGTGATTCTCTTTTCCAGTCCCAGAGAGCATAACCATCTCATAAATCCCATCCATAAATAAAGTTGATGACCCAACACATTCATGATTGAACGGAATTCGCACCTTAATATCACTCACATGCCTTAGGATTGATTTCTGGATTTTCCAGTTGGTTAAAGGTCTCCCGGACCAGCTGTAGCCCGGCATGCACTGGGTTGGATTTGGGCTGTATTTTTAGGCTTGTCCATTGGGGTTAAGCCTAATTTTTTGGCATTATCCTTAAACTGGCCACACTTATATATATGCGTAAGGGGCTAAAGGCCCAACCTGGCCATATGTATTTAGCATTCAGGGCAAGTAGGCTAGGTATAGGCTGAAAACTAAATGGGTCGGGCTTGGTCGAACTTCTTTCCCAGCCCAACCTGGGCCAGTAAGTAATACCCCTCTAATGTTCTCAGTTCTCATCATGAAAGGTTTGTAAGATGCTTAGAAAAATATAAGACCGAGGTTTGTAAATTGTTAATAACAAACAACTGGTGGAAATTTCTCTGTTGGAAAATTTTCATGCAAATCACAATTTCTGATTTGTTCATAAAAATCTCTAGAGGAATTTACCCATAAAATCCCTCTAGGACCGCATACGTCTCAGCAGGACCCAGATTATTGTTCGATACGGCGAGAGTAAAAGAAACCCATAACCATCAAATCAATATATCTTCCATCAACAAACAAAAGGGGATTCCATAAACACCTATTTACTCAAACCCCATCGCAAAAGACAAGAACAGGCCCATATCTTCTTCATGGCCAAAAGAAAAAAGAAGAAGAAAATGAGCAAGGATCTGTTTGGATATGTGTGGAGGAGAAGAACAACTCAGACAACAAGCCAGACACATCAAAACCACAGTTTGCATTTGAAATCTAGGGCACAAAAAAAAAAAAAAAATGAGTAGGGATCAGTTTGAATATCTGTGGAGGAGAAGAACAACTAAGACCACATTCCAGACCAATCAAAACGAATACACTCAAATGCCAGGTTTCCATTCAAAATCTAGGGCACAAAATAGAAAAAAAAAAAAAAGAAGAAGAAGAGAAAGTAATGAACGCACCTCCATTTGAATCAGTTTCGAAAAATGACGCCAAGCTCTACCAGGGACCACTGGGAAGGGGGGCTTCGACAGCGTGGAGAAGAAAGCGAGAGGAGGGGACCACTGGGAGGGGGAGGAGAGACCGCGTGGAGAAGAAGACGAAGGAAAGAGGGGAGAAAAGTGGTCGATAGGAATGGAAAAAAGAAGTGGTCGAAATGGTTTAGAGAAGTGGTTGATACCGACCATACCACTAAATGTAAAAAAAAAAATACCAAAAAGCAACCGGAGAGCCTTACTCGTGTCCACTTGAAATACAGTACTTCCGAAGTGGTATAGGGTACTACTGGGCTCTACCAGGTAAATTCCTCAAATCTCTATGTTGGTCAGAATTTCTTTTTATTAAAATGGTGGTTTTAAATAAAATGGCTTTGTGTTTAGATAGCCTTCTTGTCTTTTCAGAGCCTCTTACATTGCAAAATAGCAAGCTCACATATTCTTTACAAAAAAAAAAAAAAAAGCACAACAACAACAAAAATAATCTGTGTGAGCTCAGTGAACTTATGTTTTCAAGAGCACTTCATTTATACAAAGCACTTTCCCTCTCCAAGCCAAACCCAGTAGTTAAGGTTTGGATTAACATTTCTAACCTTACTAATACACAGATGATGTTTGGGTTGGGCCTGTATCTGCTAACTGAGCTTCATGGCTCACCAACCAACCTGAAGTCAGACTTGTCAAGTGAAGGTTCCTGCCAACCCTTTCTGCCTTCAACTTCTGGTTATGTTTCAGTTGAGAATTGAGATTCCCAAACTGATTAATAAACGGATCTAATTGGGGTTGAGCACATACATGAATATTTTGACTAGACCTCACTCCCTGCCAGTCCTAGATCTTGAGGGATAATAACCCAACTCCTGAATACCATGAAATTTTTCTAATTGATCGTATTCTTAAAATCAAATTTTAGATTTTCAAATATATATATATATATAGAGGAATGTTCAGGTGCATCTTTCCTCACCACACGGTGAGGGGACAAATTTAATGGTGCCTATTTAGGAACCCACTGATCATGAGACTTGTAGGGGATGAGAAGAGACATCTTGGATGAGACCATATATCAAATTTGAGGTCAATCTCATGCCACTAACCCTTTCATCCGAAGCCCACAATTTAATGACTTTATATTAAAGGAAAAAATTGACCATCGATCCAACGGTCCAATCATTTGGATAGGTGAAAACTCAATGGTACTAGTGTACTTAAGGGGTTCCATGTGTGTGGATGGTTTCGATGTGTTATAAAGTCAACCCTACTTGTCCCTCACCATAACATAGTGAGGGATTGATGCACACGAATATTTTCCATATATATATCCATTTAAAATTGTGGATTTGTTCTAGAATTGCAGACTCAAATCTGAATTAGATGTTGAAGCCAAAATCCAGGCCCAAATAAAGAACAGGGTCTGTTCCATAGGAAGAGTTTGGACTTTGGAGATTCATGAATCATATATGTAGCATTTCAAAATTCTTCAAACTCTTGTCAAAGTTGAAATCCATCAGGTGCTAGTGCCAAAAATAAAAAATAAAAAAAATTTGGAATTCTGAAATTCGGGGAATTCTGAAAGTTATTTCAGAGTGGTTACTAGAGAAAATTCTGAATTTCTTCCTATAAAACAGAGAATTCAGAAGGCAAGATTATACAGCAATGTGGAATTCTCATGCAAAATGGACAGTTGGATCAAAGTCTTTCAGGCTATTTTGTAGACCCTACACAGCAATGAACAAAGTATGGAAGGTTAGGATCTTCTTTCCATTGGTACCCTAGGCTAGTTTGGCACTTTACTAGCATAGTAAAAGTCAAGTAAAGCTTTCATTTTTCAGACAAGATGCCACATTAAAAGCACTTTAATTCAAAACTCACTCCATCTTGTTCAAAAAAAGTCAAAAACCAACCACCTTTATCCATTAAAATACAAAAAAAAAAGAAAACCTACACTTTCCCATACAAAAAGTCAAAAAGATTCCATAACAAACAACCAAAAATAAAATACCATCATAATTTACTTATATTTTATTCTTTCTTCAAAATCAACTTTACTTCACTTGACTCTGTTAGTAGAGTTGCCAAGTCGTGACCATGGTTGCAATTATCCTACATTCTACATGCATACATGATGGTTTAAGGCCCTGTTCACCCTAAGCGGACAATATCATGCATGCCTTAGGTTGATGATGGGTTTATGGGTCGAATTGGGCCAGGAAGAAGCATGTCCAAGGCCAGCTCATTTAGTTATTGGACCTGAATCCAGGCCCATATACAGCCTATAGGACCTGGCCTAACCCATTTGCAAAAACTATGTGCCTCCCAGTGGTAAGTAAGTTGGACTGGACGGGCCTATAGCCAGGTCTTCAAACATAAATTGGCAAATGCTAGCCTGTTTAATGACTGGGCCAGAAAATAGGCTCAGGTCCAGCTGAACAGCCCTAAAACATGATCAAATGCAGCTCAATTAATTTGAGTCAATCTCAGGCTCGGCCATGGCTGACCTGGCCCACCACTATTGATTATCATATAGGTTCCTTCTGAGATTGGACTAAGAACTTCATTGTTCTATTGATACTGCCTTTTAGTATATTAAACTTAAATTTAAATTGCAAGTTCAATAAGGACAAAAGGAGATGTCCAAATGCTAGATTAGCCTTTAAGCAAGATTAGTCTCCTACTTCTAATCATAATCCGTAACCATTCAATACTTGCAGACAAGATCAAGTGGCAATTGACATCTTGTCCCCATCGATTGATCCACACACAGAGAGTCATTATTTTGACTAACTAGCTTGTTTAAAGTTGATCTTCTTTGACATATCAATAATTTGATCAAACTAGTCACCTCACTGCATAGTAATTATATTAAAGAAAAGGAATGACAATGTATTAATAAGTATAATCATATAAGGTCCTGTTCCCAGCCCTTGTACAGTTCAATTTATTGTGCTGGATATGTGGGTTCTATGGTTTTCAGATCAGAACCATTTATGACCAAGTGCCAATTGTACAGAATGTTCTGTAGGACATCTCTATCTGGAACTAAGTTGTGACATCCATCAATTGTGGGGGCAATGGGTGGCAACTGTTAGTTGGATATATATTTTTTCTCTCTCCAACAATCTGAGTAATGAATAGCATTAGAATCCTAACTTTTTTTTTTTTTTTCTGACGGAGGGTTTTCAATTCTTTGAGCTGGACTAATCCCTTCGGGTCAATTTTTTGGACTGGACTAATCCCTTTGGGTCAAGAGAGAAGTCGGGTAAAATCCCCGTGGCCTCCAGGTGATAGCACTAGTGGATTCAACCTTCAGTTCCTGAAGAGGGGGGAATTGAGGATCGATAACGGGATCTTTAGCTCTGGAAGAGAGAGGAACCGTGGTCCTGACTGCTCGACCAACCCCTTTGAGTACTAACCATCATATGTAATTACAAATATTTTCTGAAATCATCTATGTGCAACCCTTTTGTTAGATGATCCATGTCCCTTCCTAATTATGCACTGAAACTAGGACAAAACTAGCTAGGATAGTTTATGTAAGTGTCCATTTGGAAGAAATTCTAGTTCTAGGATGCTGGGATTTTGAGATTTTTAACATCCTAGCTAGCAAAGGTTTTTTTTTTTTTTTTTTTTTTTTTTTTTTTTCTGAAATGCTGCAGGGATTTGAAAAGCTTGGATTACCTTCTAATAATGTTTCAATAGTCCTCTAATTAGTGAGTTATGAGATGATAATTTGTGAGATGGATATTAGAAATCCTATGGGATGAGTTGCTTGGATTTTGAATAAGAAGCAGAAAACCCACCAATGGAAAATGCTAGATTTTCTTGGAATTGATGAGAACCCTGATTTTGAAAACTCCCCAGGAAAAAAAAGTTTAGTACCGTCTGAGGCCCAGTCACCATATAATGCCCTGTTATTGTTCAAACAATCCTTTGTATTCTCTTTCAATTTTGGACAAAGAATTATCTTAGTATAGCCCCCTCTCAATGAAAATTTCTTCTGTATGGGGCTCTAGCCAAATCTCACTCTAAGTTTTTCTCTCGGAGAGCCCTATTCCTCTTGGAGTGAAATTCGGTGAGAGCCCATACAGAGGATTGACAATTACTTTGAACAGCTCGGATTTTACTAAATGCGTCCCACCGAAAAGCACCGACAAATCTTCTCCTTCTTGTTCTATCCTCTTCCAACCTCTCAATTGCATAACACTTTGAGTAATCCAACACATATAAGCAAAAGATTCGTTTTAGCTGTAATTTAAGATTGTGACATTGTCATGAAGGGTCCAGGACAACAATATTTGCAAGATTTCGGTGTTTGATTAGCGTTTTATTCTGCATGAAGGGCGGTATGAAGATGACCACTAATTATCTTGTGATTTGATGGTGACACCCATGACATGGATTGGTAGGGCCCACTCATATGTCCTAATCCATTATTAATGCATTAGATTATTTTCTTTAATCTGTCCTACTTGCACGTGATTTGCGGCGATGAAGCCATGACTTTAACTATAATTAGTTTGAATATTATTAAGCAAAAGCGTGCCCGATTAGGGTACGCTGATAGCAACTAGTAACATTTTATTGAGCTTGACAACATTGATTTATGTAATTTAGTTGTTGATACAAGTTTTTTAGTTGGAGGAAAACGCGTAAGAGTCGCATTATTGACAAATGAACCTATATCATATATTGGTATATACATATAGGGAAATTCTAAAAAATACCTCACTTTAAAAACGCCCCTTTTTCCACCCCTTTTTTTTTTTGTTGTCATGGGGCCCATGTTGAGTCAATCTAGTCTTTTCACACATACTACCTCACCATGAATAGTCACAAGTCCAAGTTTGTCACTCATCCAACTTTGGATTGAAATCATGATAAAATGATGCATCTGAACTATTAAATCTTAGGGTCATGAATCAAAAGATTAGGATAATCTTATGGACTCAAGACTTTGCATATAGGTGGGCTTCATATGGATCTTTCCATTCAATGGACTTTCATGATCATCAAGCATTCAAGTGGGCCCAACTAGGAAGGGCGTTTTCTCCTAAAAAATGCCCTGGCGCTATATAGCGCTCCCCATGTAGCGCTCCCCATGATCTGGTGCAATGGGCTTAGAGTGTAATGGGTGCAATGGAGGTGTGAGGTGATTCACGTATGATCAAGTCACAGCCTCACACACTATTTTCCCATGAATTGGCACAAGCCAAAAGTTGATACTCATCTAACTATTGCTTTCCATTGGATTGAATCCATAAAAGTAGTGCCTTATAAAACTGTTGAACTTGAGATCCATAAATCAAAGGGTTAGGATCATCTAATTAGTTTAATATGTAACTAGTACAATAACCCGTGCTAAGCACGGTCGTGTTCAGCTATAACTCCAAAATATGTTCTATGATCCATTATAAAAATTTAGATCATGCAAAATCATCCTCAAATAGCTACCATTTGATTTTTATAGAGCATAAAATTTTGAAAATAGATTAAAAAAAGAGAAGATTATGAGAGTACCTCGTTTCTCAATCCAAGAGTCCGTATAGTAGAAATGGGCCAGGGGAAGTAGGATAGAAAGAAAATAGGAGAACGAGATTTGGGATGAAAATGAAGTTGTAGAGAATATAAAGTGGGAAGAAAACTCGAGTGGCTACAATTACATGTTGGGAGTGGGAGGAGACAATGCATTAGTTGTAGAACATTGGGTATAACTTTCGGTCACATTAAGAAGATATAGTCAAAATTAACTTCAAAGCCCTTGGCTTTATTTAATATATACGTAATTTGGACAATGGTAGGTCTTATTGAGCTACTTCTTCCATCCCTACCTCCATCATAATTGTCATGCCCTCAGGTCATATGGGATTCAAAGCACCCTATCAGATCAAATCTTTGTATACATGCGTGCTTACCATCATGGTCTTAGCCTTTTTCCATTGTTCCCGTCAACTTATTTAGGGTGTTATATCAAGAAGATAGAGAATCATGTGTCTCACTTTTTGCTGCCATCAAGTTTTCATTTGCTTCTTCCTTTTTTAAGTTTTTTGCACACATTGATCATAAGCCCATAAATTACCTCTTGTATCATGAGCACATGCTTTTCAAAAGCAAATATTCGTGGTTTATAACTATTTTGCTATGATAGTTTTGAGTATTGCAGTGGTCTTTGATCGATTGCTTTACATATATACATATAGCCTCCTTTTTTAATTGCTCAATCAATGGCCACTTTTTGAGCAAGTATTAAGTGATACTGTGCTGGTCCCTTGCATTTGCTCATTTTATCATTCCATTTATATAATTATGAAGTTTTGAGTTATTTTTTTATGAAAAATATTCAAGTGCATCCATCCCTCACCATTTTGGTGAGGGACACTCCCCTTTTGGGAAGTGTCAAGTATAAAAAGGGGAGTGCATGCACTTGAATACTCCCCCTTCTTCTACTATATCTTTTCTTTGGCATGTGTCAGTCTCAAGTTCAAGAAATAAAGATGATGAGTGTCACATAAGCTACCAATGATAAAAAGTTGTCAGACCATACATTAAGTATTAAGTATTCTTTGATCAGAGAATGGCCACTTAACTCACTAGTAAGTGGCAGCAGTTCTCACTTGCCTACTTAGGGTTTAAACCCTTGGTATGACTTCTTCCCACTTGTGCGGGTTTCTTTTTCACTTGTGTACGCTCTTTTCCCACTTGTGCAGGCTGTCTTTCCGTGTGCGCGAGCTCCTTTTTGGGTCCCAACCCCCTTGCCGCGTTAAAAAAAAAAAAAACATTCTTTGAACAAAAGCAACACTTGGCTTACCCTGTATTCCAAAAACATTCTTAGCCAATGTCCGTATTTCTTTATTAGATTTCTAACTTTCCTTCCATATTACTCTACACATCAATCTTTTAACACATAAATCTCTTTCTAATGAGCTTTATCATCCCATAATTTTTATAGATGCTTACCAATTGCGTCAAGAGCATGAGAGTGATGTGTGGTGGGTACATACATGTAGCAGGACCATTCATTTGATTTGATGCATGGAAAGAGTAAGTAATGATAAAAGTTCTTGCTTATCTAATACGGGTAGTGTATATGAAAAATGCACCTAATGCATGTATCATGCATGTAACAAATACTCATCATGAAATGCCAGCAGAACCAAATGTAAAAGTCACTACCTTGAGCTCCAAAATCAAATATCTCTAACAGTAGAATTGAATAAACAAACTCTCTGCCCGCAAATGTCTTAATCATATCATGTTCACTGATATTCAAATTAAAGGCACGGTTAGGTTCTAAACACAACCTGTCATTTCTCACCTGTTTCTTTTAATGTTTTTTAAACTTGTTTTTGGGGTTAAGCTGGATCAAAAAGTCCACAATTCCAACATTGATTTGATTGAGATGAAGAAAGGCTTCTATGATGTGATTCATAACTTCCATGGATGCAATCACCACTGTACGCGTACAGTGGTCAACACGCGTGAAAATCACAGTCATACAACTTCATCCAGTTGTTCATCACGTGGGCGGGCCCCCATGCGATCGCGCCAATTGGACCATTCTAGCTGTTGGATCATAGTCAACTACCTAGCTAGCTAAAATCTCCATTGTGGGGACCATTTTGTTTAATCCTTTTCTTTTGGATTAGTCTTTATCTTGTTGATGCTGGCATTTGATGTCACTTGTATCATAGTGATATATATTTATTCATTGATTATTGAATTGATATATACAAGCTATCTACTTTATTTCATATGAATGACAATCATTGATCAAAGTGATCATAATCAAGACACCACTAACTAATGTGAAGAGAAATTGATTCAAATGTTTGCCTCTAAATATCTACTTGAATCGGTTTTAAGTGAAATAGATCTAATTAATTAATAGACTTACCAACAAAGGCTATCTAGATAAATAAAAAAATATATATCAATTTATTTTTTTAATGGTCTAGGGTTTTTGACATTTTCAAATCATCTGGATGTTGAAGTGGAGAGCTTGTATCAATGTGTATCACTGAAGCTCCAATTATTTTAACTTTTGATGATAAATATTATTTTTTTTATCACCCCAAGTTTCATAGACTTGGCCTTTGGTGGTGGTTTTCTTTAACATTATCTTTCTCCTTTTACCAGTAATTACATTTTCTACTTCTACACATTAGGACATGAAATGATGATGAGGGTGAAATTAAGATCACTCTCCTTCCACAATGTTCATTGTGCACCCACTCTCCTTCTATGGGGCCACTTTGCTCACCAAGGATTTGTCACAGCCGGTTTGTTTTCATAGAGTTGACATCCTAGGAATTGTAAGAAGTGTATTTTTTTCCTTTTTTTTTTCCTGCATAAGGTTATTGGTAAGGAATGATTAACTTGAAGACCCTAGGATCGATCCCTGACCACCTTTGTGAAACTAGGGCCTGTTTGGTATCATTTTAGGAAAATTTCATTTTATGAATGAATGGATTTTTTTTTTGATAGGCATTTTCTCTCACTTTATACATGTCTATGAAATCTTTCCCTCGCTATTTCCCTCATCTTTTGATTTCTCTAGATTCTCTCTCACAAAATGCCTACCAAACAAAACTTTCTTTATTCATTATCAAAACATTCTCACAATGAAACCAAATAGGCCTTAAGGTGCCAGCACCATTCAACCACTGTGTTGGCCCAAGAAGTGTATTTCTATCTAATTAGCTATGATAGAAGGCTCACAAATAGCCATAGAGTAATCTCTCTTTTTACGGAAAATAAACAAGGAGAAAAGAAGCAAGAATGCCCAAAAAGCCAGGATCTCATCTACATCTCCACCTTATATCCTTCACCGGTTAGAAATTCAATTCCATGCAAACAGATGGACCTTTATAATTAATGCATTCGTAGACAATCAAATCCGACTCCAATAGGAAGGATACACTGTTGGATTGACATGTGTTTGGGTGAGATTCATTGTTGTATTAGACATGATTCTCATGTGCCCCATCCAATGTTCGATATAACTTCAATGGGATTCATGATAGACATACATGCCTCCTGACAGTCAATCCAACCAGGTAAGGATTATAACTGCTACTTTTGTGGCCTGTACAGGTTAAGTGCACCTCTTTAAGTGATCTGATCATTCAAGAAATGCCACATTATGGATGTTCGATGGGCTGAAACTTGCCTCCATCAAACAATTCTAGCTACCCAATAGGCCTTGGTACTTGTCGAATACTGGGGTAAAGTGAAATAAAATTAAGTGGGCAAATAAAAAAAAGAGAGAAGGAGGTCGAGAGAAAAAGCACTAAAAGACAAAACATAACTCCTCTTCGTTTTGTCATTTACTGCCCTTTTAGTGGGGAGATGCTCCTGTGAGAGTATCTCTCACCTTATTATGAGAGATAAGGGTGAGGGGCCTCACATTTAAGTTGTTGGCATTGGATATGGATGTGAGGGTCCCCACCTTATCTCTCATAGTAAAGTGAGAGCATCTCGCCTTTTAAAATATCTATTTTTTTTTATCATTTAGTGCCCTTTTAAACATAACATCTTGTCGTTTTATGCCTCTTATGTTCAACAAATTCATTTTTTTCTCTTGATTTGGTCGTTTAATTTTATTTCATCTCACCCCTCCTGCAAACAAATAAAATTTGATGAGAAAAAGAGGAAAGAAAAGGTGAAAAAATATGTCAATCCACTAGTAGTTCAGTTTGGCGAGGTACCTCTTTTTCACATAAACAACTAAGTGTTAATCTCGAACTGAAGCGCTTATGATGAGGAACTTGCGTGCTTGTGAGTAATTAACTTAAAAAAGTGGAAAATCTGCACAAGCACCCCCAGCTGATGATATAGCTCAGTGTCTATTAACTATGGTTAGAAAAGTACAAAACATCTCAAGTTAAGCTAACCACCCTCCAAATCACACGGAAGGATATGAGCTGTCATGAAAGACTTATATATGCTACTTTCAAAAAGAACAACACAACCCCTCACTCTCATTCCTCCCTCTCTCTTTCACTCTCTCTTCCACACACACTTCCTTTCCACCTCTGCTACTCATTCAAATCTCCAAGCAGATAATCCTCCTAACTCAGTGAACTCTCGAACCAAAATTGTAGTAATTCCTCGAAATCTCCGGTCCGCCGATTTCTTCTAATTTTCTCAAATCATCCAATTCAAGGCACTTGAAATTTTTTTTTTCTGGACATTATATCTTTAATCCCATCTATTCATCCAATTAAAGTGCCTTCTCTGGTATTTAGTATCATAGACCTTTGTGTTGGATTTCATGAAATCTTGGATTAATTCTGACCGCTGGATCATCGACCGCGCACTATATCAATGTTCCAGGCTTATGGATAGATGAAGATTTCTTATTTCCTGAGTCATTGGAGTTGTAGAAGTTGAGAATTCCAGCTGCTGGAGAAAAGGTGAATTTGTTTTTGCTTTCTGGGCTCTTGAGATGCAGGAGGAGATTCCATGGTGAGTTTTTTTTAAATTCTAATTCCTCATGGATTCTGGTTTTCTTTATTTTTATTGCAGTGTGCTCTCCAATATCAGCATATTAAAATAAGAACAACTATATTTTAGTATGTTACAATTCAAAACTATATCAGTATAGTTAATGTAATTATATGGGTCCCACTGTAAACAATTTTGCTTGAAATTACATAAAGATTTCTATAAATAAAATCTCAATGCAAGTCTTTGTAGGTGAAGGAAAATAGAAGACAAAAAAAAAAAAAAAACTAATAAATAACACTATATCAGCCATAGAAATGGTTGTTTTTCGGATTTTATTTTGAGAAATCTTCAAACTTTTTTTTTTTTTTTTTGAGAATTTTATTCTGAGAAATCTTCAAACTTGAAGAATAGTCCTCTAGTTGTCCTCTTTTGTCATTGTTTGCTTGTCTGGCATTGGCTAAAATTAGAGAATGAAAGAGATTCTCTGAAAAAAAAAATTATGATTTGAGTAGTAACTCATGAGGAATCCAAAAAAAAAAACTTTTTTAGAAAAGAGAGTTTCTCCTGTGCATGAGACCGGGGTTCGAGCTTCGCAATGGAAGAAAAAGCTTGCCAAGTTTAAATAAGCGATACGCTAATTAAGCCGGGGGGGGGGGGGGGGGGGGGACATTTGGAACTTACACCCTATGATGCACGGATACTTCATAATGGGCAACGTATCGTGTCGTATCGTATCCGATACTTCACCTTTTACATGTAAAATCCGTGTCCTTGCCATGTCTATGGCGTATCCCTTCCGTATCCGTGCCGTATCTGGGCACCATAGCTTACACCTCAAGGTGCTTAACCTGATTATGAAGACTCAGATTTGTAAATGCTACCCAAGGAATCTGTGACAGACGAGTGATGCTACATGGACAACCCCATGGACAAACTCCATGGTTCAAGGATCACATCATCTAAAATCCTTGAACCATGGAGTTTGTCCATGGAGTGGTCCATGAGAGTTTGTCCATGTAGACTTTTTTGGTGACAGAAATGTAACAATCTAAAAACTCCAGTGGACCTACTGGTTTTTCAATTTTAACTAGTCCCGTTGTCAAGGAGTGAGTGGACATAGAGGGCTTGATTTTGGACATTTTGAAAACTGGTAAGGGTTTTTCTAGTATTGGCTTCTGCATTGTGGCTAATGTTGGTTTTAGATTTTTGCTAGTAATGGCTTTATACAATGCTGCTCCTTGATCGAATGGTCTTAGTCCATTTGGATTGGTGCAAACTCATGTAGTCCCATGATATTATGGGGGAATGCATGTTTGGATTAGGGCATAGGTAGGCTCCACATGCTACCTCGCATGGTAAGAACTGTGCGAGATGAATGCACAGAAAAAGGATCCATACATAATATATGCACTATATAAGAATTATATTGTCCCTTAAGGAAAAAAAAAAAACCATTCCCAAGAAAGCCAACCCACAATCTGGTGTAACTGCAAATCAAACCCTCCCTCATGAGGGGTACCAGGGCTCACACCCTGACAACTTAGGAAACAAAAAACCTGCAAGTGAGGCAACTTCCAAAATCATTAAATAATAAAAATAAATAAATAAAACCATTATTAAAAAAAAAGGCTACTGAACTGCACCCTAGTCAACCCGACTCAACTCAAATTGCACATTGGTAGGGCATTTACAGTTTGGTTTGGGTTCAGATTGAGTATTTTCAGGTTCCATTTGGTCAGGTTTGGATTTGGGTTTACCTACATATATTTCTGGTCAAAGTTGGGGTTGAGACTACTTGGCCCAACCCAAACAGCTAGAGTTGCATCCCTAGATTCACCTGCTCTCCCAAGGGCATAGCTGTCTAGTGACATCCGGCCTCAAGTGTTCCCCACTCCACAAGAATACATGCCCATCAATTCTCTGAGAGAAAAATGAGAAAGGACAAGGATGTAGTTTGTGTGTGTGTTTTTTTAATAGTAGAATGCATTAAGCCAACATAAGATTTGATAAAATTCTACTAAGGTGATAATGATGATTATACAATGCAACCAACCTGTTCTAAGAGACTGATCAATAGGAGGTCAACCATGTTTATCATATAAGTACAATATTGTCTTATCAATTGGCATTAAATTAAAATAAAATAAAATAAAATCCTAACATGATAGACTTAGCTTTAAGCGTAATTTTCCACGTCAGCAAATATGCGGAGGCATTGGGCCCAATAGACCCCACAACATGCAAGGGATGTCTGACTGGTTGTTGATCTGCCATTAAAAAAAAAATCCAATTTTTTAATTGTAATTACTTTTAGGTTTTAGATATGATGGTATAAAACAGTTGACTGAGCTCACTTTCTCTATAGTTATAAAGATTATTTCTCATTCTCAGTTTTTATTCTTATGTCAAACAGTTTTTTGACTATTAGATGGAACTGATTCTAACTTGATTGTCTCTGATGTTGCTTGACTGAGTTGAACCCACCCAAGTTCAGAGTGATCAAATCACATTCAGTCAAAATTCTAAATCTTCCTCTCAAAGAGAAGTACATCACAAGTCACAACCCAGGGATAAAGAGGCCTCTCATCTTTAATAGCCACCAAGGGAATGATCCCTGTGATGATTAGGTCTCATGGTAGTCTTCCCACCAAGTCCATACATTACATAGTAGCTAAAAAGAAAAATAAATGAATGAATGAATATGTATGCTCTTCCTCAAAGATTCCATTTTGGGTTCCATTTCCATCTGCTTGTAAATGCTGTTTCCTTTCTTCTTATCTCCTTATGATGGTCGAGACCGAAGAAATCACTTCTCAATTTGATATCCCTGATGCTCTTTTCTGTTTACCCAGACAGTTCATTTGATGAGCCTAATCCTCAGATAGGGAATTGGGGATGCTCAGTGACTCCCAAATGGCTGTCTTTACTAAGCTAATCTCTTTGATTCTCATATTATGCTATGGTCACTTGAATTTGTTTTCTTACTTATTGCTGCTGGGCTCAATTTTACCAGGAGGGGATGGTAGGGACGATGACAGAGCTGAAAAGAAGACAGGAATATATAGATCACGGCGACGACTTTTGCAGCACAGTGAAGAAACACAAAACACAAGGTTCCATTTCAATGAGGGTCTGTTCTGTTTTCCATATGCAATAGCTACATCCTCCAATTCATCAGTGCCTTTATTTTGATTATAATTCTTAGTTATCGCAAATTGAAAGTTTCTACCATCACAACAGGAGAGGAAAGAGAAGGTGGGAGAAAAAATAACAGCTCTGCAACAACTAGTATCACCATTTGGAAAGGTACAGCAATAACTAATTTATACTTGTAAAAATTGTAACTATAAACTTCATGTTTAGAAGTCTGTTGATTGCAGACAGATACAGCTTCAGTCCTTTCAGAGGCAATGGGGTACATTAAGTTTCTTCAAGAACAAGTTCAGGTAACACGGCGCAGTCTTTCCATGCTCTTGCCCTTTCATGATCTTGGATTTCAACCCATTCTCTCAGAAGTGCCTTGTGAAAATTGCCAGATTGCTATTTATGGAACCTGATAATTAACTTAATTTCAGTTGATACCTTCTTCATACTGTTGTTTCAGGTGTTAAGTGCCCCATACCTCCAGAGCACGCCGACTGGGAACCCACTGGTGAGAACAACTTGCTCTTTATCTCCACATTGACAAAAACAGTGTCCCATAATAAGATAGGAGTGTCTCTTACAGTTACATTTTAATTTGCCTATTAACATATCCTTTTGAGTCATTACATCATTACAAAATCACTTGAGGGCTGAGGCAGGGAAGAAACAAATGATTCATCTTCACAGGCCTAAGACGAAGACAGATCTCTTTTTTGTTGCATCTACGGTTCTTATGTACTCAATCCTTAAACCTGTGATCTAGTACTGGGACAAGCTTTAACCATGAAAAATAGCTTGGCAGCCAAATCTAGACCCTTTCATAGTTTGATGTTTCATATTTAGGATTTGTTTAAATCATCATCATCATCATCATCAGAACCTAATCCATCGACTCGGGGTTGGTTAAAAGAGTTCCACTCTATAAAAGTCAAACATTAAAAGCCAACACCTTGCATTAATCCCTCCAGGATCAGCCTGCATGTCTATTAGAAAGTTCTCCTCTAGTATGAGTTTATAATCCATGCAAGTTGACTGTTTTCTATCACTAAGTAAGAAAGTCCATTTGTGGCCATGGGATATTCCGATTTAGGATCTGTCTGCATGTCCCTTACAAAGTTGGAACATGGGAATTCAAGGTAATAATTAAAAGTAGGTGGGAGACGAAAAAGAAACCATACCTGGCAATGAACAATACTGAATACTTGCTATGCACTCAAATTGACATCCCTGGTCCTAATTTCTATTATCATCTTCGTCGGTCTTCTCCCGTCAATATGGAGTCGAACTTGATGTGTTAATTACAAATTAAAAATAACTTAACATCTTATCTTCTTTTTCCTATTTTTTCCCTTCGCGGTTGCAACAATGAGCTCCTTCCAACTGTGCTCACCTCATTTGATTATTTAGTTTCAGGAATCAGAGTATTACAGCCTACAAAGCCGAGGGCTTTGCCTTGTGCCGGTCACATGGACTCTATCAATTGCTCGCACCAACGGTGCAGATCTATGGGCACCCGTCATGAAAAACACCCCATCAAAGTAAAATATGAGGAGATGTGGAATCCATCTCACCTGCCTTCTTCCCATTTGTATTCAGGAGGGGTCCTGAAGCTCTCTCCAGCTGCAGCTTACTGCATTGTGAAAGGACCCACAATCATCTGCCTCCCTTCATGAAAGCATTAGTGATTACATATTGATCGAAATCGCGGAGAATGCCCAGACCCAGTGGATGCTGCAGAAACAGCCTGCATGCCTCTTTAAGCAAATTCACTTTTTGTTTCAACAATTGGATCTATTTCTTTTGTATAGGGTGCATGTGTTATAACGCAAACATGTATGTGGCAGAGCATATATCTGCATTTTGGGATTACCATGCCTAACAAAGTGGGAGAAAGTTCAGCGGCTACAATTGTGTTTGGTGTTTGTCAGTCAGGTCTGAAACTCTAATGAGACAAATGTTTCAATTTGAGTGTTTGATTGATGATACATGTTTTAAGAGTGTTATTAGGCTAGAACTGACCTCGATTTTAAAAATGGAGTATCCTTTTTTCTGGGGCACATTTGGATGCACGTAATTCAGGGTTAGATTGGATTGCAAGGTCTTAGAGTGGATAAAAACTAGCTTGATTTGATCACCCTGATTACATATTCAAAGGTCCCCCAAATTCAATGGGTATATATGCACATATATAACCATAGAGCTTTGCCACCCTTTCTTAGATGATTAGTATCATCAGAAGAACATCCTACGCATCTAATACGCATACATTCAAGTGGGCCTATAAAAAAGTTCAAAAATCTGAAATCTGAGGCCGGGCCTCGATGAAAAATTTATGCCACTGGTAAATAGCAAGGCCAGGGGACAATGCAATCCTACGGCCAGGATGGGAATTACAACATATTTAAAGGCACGGTGTCCGCCAGCCTTGGCATCCATCCATTACGCTGGCCCACTGTGATCGGATTGCTGCCTAGGAATAATTGTCCAATCAAAGGGCTTCCATTTATAGCATTAACCATCTGAGTCTTTAACCATATGCCTGAAAGGACTGCAATTGGATGATACAATTATCATTGTGCCCATCTACAGTAGGGTCACATAGGAACAATCTGAATAGAGGGTTTTGTGACAAGTTCATGTTCATTTCGTGAAAGTGCAATAATCGCAACAATCTCCTTTAATCATTCTGCATCCCCTGACTCAATACTTTCACAGTTCATGTTCATTTCATGAAAGTGCAATAAGCACCAGCTAATCATAACAGCTAATTTCCATGGAGATTTGCTGTATGGTACTTCTAAAATAGGGAAAACCTAAAAAGATAAACCAGTACTCATGAAATAAGGAACATAAAAGGATAAAAAGTGATCCTGCAGAAATCACATCATTGTGATGTTAAAGGAGCACCACAAAGTATTACACATCTCATGAAAAATAGAGTTATTCAACTACCAGGAAAAGCCACAATGCTATACCTTAACTTCATTTCATCATTTAGTTAGTGGATCATCCAACTAATGGAAGTGCGCAAAATATGACAAAGGACCCAACAACAATTAGGCAAAAGAAAGAAACAGCTCCTGAAAAACATTAGCTTGCTAATGCGCCAGACTTCACCTTCTCCCTCAAGAATTGACGTATGTGTTCACGTTTCCAGTTATCAATTCTGTCAAAAAAAAAAAAAAGTGATATTTTAAGCATGGTCATCAGAACATAAGGGGGTAAAAAAAAATCCTCCATTAGTTCATTTTAAGAATAGAACAGGACCAGACATGGAAAAACACTGTAAATAGAAGGTTCCTGCAGCTACAGCTATACATGCTTCTGTAATAATAATGTCTCATATCGTAACAAGCAAAATTAAAAAACTGTATTAATAATATCATATCAAGCATATTTTAACTGCATGTCCAATGCCCAAAAATGTTTCTTTAATGTAAATTTTCTTTTCTGATATCATGTAAATGTATTTTCTTTAATGTAAATTTTGGCAGAATCAAAGATGGATGTGTAGCATAAAAAGGTAGAGCGACTCCAATGCAATAGAATATAAAGGACTATCGTCTTTGATGATTTGGCGGATGTGCTTTGGATACTATATTGTAAAAGGAATGGAAATGTTGCAAGGTGCATAGAGAAGGGAAGCCAATGAAGACTTCAAAGGAACGAGTCGTCAGTGAGATGTTAGGTTGTAGGGTGATGAAGGTAGAAATCACAAAGCCATCCCCAAAAAAACATGAGATAATGCTTCAGTGATAATGAACCAACAAAGTAACATTCAAATGTGGAAAAAATTTCTCCTACAAATCATCCAAGGGATCCAAGGGATGACGAAGGAAGAAATAAAAAGGCCAACCCCAAAAAATCATGAGATAATGCTGCAGTGATGATGAACAATAAAATGTGGAAAATTCTCCTACAAATCATTCAAGGGTGTAGGGGATGAGAAAGCATGAATTAGTGATGCCCCAAAAAATCAGCCAGATAAAAAGCATCATATGTGATGCATGGATACAAGGATAAATGATAAAAACTGTTGCTTCCACTCCACTTCTAGCTTCCGCCCATTGTAACATATGTACCAAACGTGAAGCATATGGATAGCTTCCAATCTCTTGCTTCCACTCTGCTTCTAGACTCCGCCCATTGTAACATATGTACCAAACGTGAAGCATATGGATAGCTTCCAATCTGTTGCCTCCGCCCATATGTGATGCATGGATGCAAGGATAAATGATAAAAACTGTTGCTTCCACTCCGCTTCTAGCCTCCGCCCATTGTAACATGTGTACCAAACGTGAAGCATATGGATAGCTTCCAATCTGTCTTTTTTAATTAGTTACATAACCAGAACCTGCAACCTCATGGTTTGTATCAATAAGCATGCTAGGGATCTTGTCCCAATCAATCTACCTAGGTTAGACTCTTGAAACCAAACATTCAATGCAGGCAGGCACCTATATCCTCAAGACTAAATAGATGCTGTTCAACAAGCATCATATTTAACATTTCCATCCTGTATTCTCCAGAGTGCTTCTCTTCCTATTTCTTCTTCACAAGAGTAACACACCACCTTTGTCCTCCCTTTCCCTCTGCTGGGATTTGTTTTTTGGATACAAGACTTGTAAGGTTGTATTTATAAAAATTTGAATAACAGGTCCAATATGTTATTTACGGTGCTCATCAGCTAGAGATAGACTAATGAAGCACAGGTACAGCGGGGGGGATTTATGACTGATGCACATGCAGATAGGCTAGGAAATGATATGGATAGGGGTACAATATCTGACATGTGATACCATTAAAAATCACAACAAAACAAGAAAACAACAAATGTAATACCAATATAGTTGAGATTTTTACCATTCAAAATTTAAATAACATAACATGACACCAATCAAATTCCATCAAGATCTGATATGAATATTCCTTGATAGCCTAGGCAAAGTCCTATAAGATTTTTAAAATCCTGGTGGCCCATAGAACTTCCATTTAAAGATCTGCAAGCCAATAATAATATAGACATGAATTGCGAAAATATATGCATAAAGATAAGCATACCGTATGCTTTCCAAGTGTTGACCATCATCATCCAGCATGATAAGTCTTGGTGGGGAAGCAAACATATATTGAACTTTGACAGAAGGAAACTGATCCTTCTCTTCCTCAATGAATGCAACGACTTCAGGATAGAATACAAGTTTCCTCATGCATACTTCTAGAATTGCACCAGAATAAGTAACCTGTGGTGGCATATAATGTCAGCCTTTTAGAAGGTGGCATCCTGTTCTTCCAGCTGGATGGATGATACATCTATAAAAGACTTGATTTACTTCATCCTTTCTAAGAAATAGTGAAATTTAGAATGCCCCAAAAACTTAAAAAGACCAAATTGCCTCCCTTTGAAATGATCTCTTAATTTTTTATAAAATGGTTTAACTACAATGAGCAACTCTCATATCATATACATATATAAATAATAAATTTAGTTGAATAAAATAATGCAGTATTCTAGTTGAAGGATAAAGTTATATTCTACAAAAAGGATAAAGCTCCTGATAATCTTGCAGTAAATACAAATTATAGATACAACAGAGTAAAAGTTGTCATTCAGAATCTCGAAAGCCTTGAACTAATAGAGGCTTCAATTTAAAGAAAACACAGTTCTCTATTGTTGCCAGCCAACCCCCTGAAAGAACTTGTAAAGCAATCAGTATCCATTCCTCCGCTCCTCCCCTTACCAATGTTCAATTGATCAAGAAATGCTAGATTGCAATGTCAGTGGGTTGGGCTTTAAGAGAAGGGTGACATGCCCTCCCCCGACACCCACCCACCCAACCCCCCCAAACCATCAAGATGGATGTTGGGACAAATGTATGGAATAACAAGGATATAGTGATAAATTTATATGATATTGATCTAGTATGGAAAGAAAAGAATAGATGGATGGATGCAGAGTGACACGGTTAGAATTGTCAGTTCATGTCTTAACCTCGGTGATACATAAGTTAGTGATCTAGATTGGAAGAATAGAAAATCTGCATAAATTATAAAGAATGTTCTCTAGCCTAGTATGCAAGTAAAAAGCTATGGAGTTCAACTATAAACGAATAAAGATAAACTCCTCAAACATTTTTGGAGCAGGCTGTGTAAAAACTGGGAAAGGTAAGTGTGTTTACTTCAAGGATTAATGAGTGATCACCCATACCTTACTCATGGAATCATCTGAATCTTCAGTGCAACACTTTCGGCAATCTGATACCAACTCTGTAAGCATGGATTTAGCAAAAATTCAGCACAGTGCCACCCTTCACTGCTTAAAGAACAAAATAACTTGATCTAAACATATTTTGCATATACATTATAAAAAAAAAAAGAAAGACCATGCGTGAGCACACACACTTATGGAGAAGAATTCCTTCTACTGAAATAGTTTTTTCATCACTTATGGGATGCAGGTACTTATGAAAAGCTACTACAATTAAATATAATACATAAATGGTGTGCCTTCAAATTTTCTTTCTCTTGGACTTGGAGGATGTCAGATTGGATTGAAGAGATCTGGCATCTCAACATTTCGTGGGAATTATCCTTAATTCTTCAATCGGGTAATGTCGAGGCTGACTGGTTAGCCAAAGACAAATTTTCCCAAGATTCTCAAGTTTTTGACATGCAAGTCCGATTTGCTGCTTTGATTTTCTTGTAGACCATGTTGATGTATTATAAAATTAACAAATAAAGTGCATTAACTTGTTCAAAAAAGAGCAATTGATCTCCATTTTTCTCCTAAATCTCTAAATTTGATTGCTCTTCATTAAAAAAAAGGAAATATTTTTTTCCCTTAGAGCTGCTGTACTTTCTGCAATGTCCATCCCACGACCAGATATAGAAAAGAATAGGGGCAAAGATATGGGGAATAAGGATACGATTTTTCATTTTTTAGATCCAAGGCAAACATGAGTATCTCGGTATCCTATCCATAACTCAACATGTTATATCTTATATTACAATTTTATCATAGAAGCACACCATGCAAGTAACTTGATTGTATATACAGAGGATCACTTTCCTTATTTAGAACATTTCTAAATATAATGAAGGTATAACTTACACATCCCTTCCAAACAATATTTTTTTTTTTTTTTTTGGGTAGAACCCTTCCAAAAATTTAAATGACATAAGATAAGTTAACAGCAGTTTACCATTACTGATATAAAAAAAAGTTAATAGAACTTTATCAACTAACAGACCTAGTAAGTAGGATGCTAAATCGGTATTCCACACCACTGGTATCCAATGTTGGAACTAATATCCTATCCTGATCCCATATATATAAGCATACTAGAGATAGAGGCAAGTACCTGGGCTGGGAATCATAGGTTAAAAGGATTGAAGAAGATCAGCTTTGTTTTTTTATCTAATCAGTGATCAAAAGAAGCTTTACTTCCCACACAATGAAGTTGTTTTCTCAGATTTGACTAATGAGCATCCAAACAGCCAATAAGAAAATTGAAAGCGAACTTCCCTTTTACATTCTCTATTACAGTCTGTTGGTTCCTTGTGAACTACAGCTAACTCCTTAACACAAGAAACCAGAATATAGTAGCGGCATTTCACATTTAAGATGAGTAAATTGGGATGAAATGTAATGTACAATTCATTTTAATTAGTAACATAACTCAGAATCCACAACCTCATCGCTGTGAGATGTGCGCAACTTGTAGTTTAAATTTCTTTTCCCCATCTTCTTTGATGAATAAGCATGAACTCTCTATCAATTACACAGCAAGAAAGTTCCCACAGATTCAAAGTCTTTATCAGCAAAATAACCAACACAGATTAAAAGTCTTTATTAGCAAAATAACCAACACAGATTAAAAGTCTTTATTAGCAAAATAACCAAATCCACAACTAAGTCTATAATACCACACAACCAAAATCCTTCAGATTCTGAGCCTTACATTAGCAAAACAGCTAATTTCACCACAAAAGAACAGTAATTTAATGCCAATTGCAAGAATCACATCCTACATCAGAAATACATCACACCCACAAAAGAAATCATACCACAAAACCCTAAAACCCAAAATTGATTTATACTCCGCGCCCACAAAACAGCACATCCGCCCAAAATTCGAAAAGTATAAGAACATTTCATCTTCCAGTAGCATAAACCCTAGAAATCGCTAGAGTGAAAAAAAGGGGCAGATCCAAATCAGAGAAGAAAATCAAAGGGAAGTTGAAAGAGAGGGAGGGAAAGGGTGTATGCGTAATGGATCGGTTACCATCGCTTTTGACAAATTCGGCAAATGTGTTGCAATCGGAGCAGAGAGCGAGGCCTGTAAACCCTAGATCTTCGCATTCTTTGTAGCTGAGCTGCTCTTCTTGCTTTCCCAATTCCCAAACCGAACAGATCACGAGGAAAAACATGAGTTTTTGTTGCATCTTCATCTCTTTCTCTGAGGTCTAACAGTCGATCGAGACGGTCTTCTGAGACGAAAAATCAAGAACAAGAGTCGTTGAATTGGAGTGTTCCAATTTTCCCTGAGATCTCAATTTTTGAGATGGGGGACTGCAAAGATGATCAGAGCCGTTGAGATGGTGGGCCTCTCAGTCAGAACTATCTGCTGATCAAATGAATCTAATGGCTATAATCAACCCAAAGAGTTCATGTTTGCATCTCTATTTCCAATATATATTTGTCTAAAAAAATGTCTAGATTGGGTAGAGGTTTGAAAAATAATAGTTAGGGATAAATGAAGATTACCTTCACTGATTTGTCAAATTAACTGAATTTAGTTTGGTTTTTTTTACTAAACCTACGTGAACTTGTAATTAACATGCAAAAGTGATGGTTTCTGTTAGTATTAACGGCGTATATATATAAATCTCTTATATGGCATACTGGCGGCATCTGACTCTTGTAAATGGCTTTAAAATAAGATATTTTTGCCCCTGAACCTACCTATAAAAAATGGATAGCGAAGAGAAGTAGAAGTAGTTCTCCATTTTTGTCAACCACTAAGAGGGAAGCAGCTGAACATCTCCATTTTCTCCAGCCATATCAAATGTCGTCTTCTTCAAACTCACATAACCAGTTTTCTCATGGAACTTCCTCTCCATTTGATAGTGAAAGTCGTTTCTGTCACTGTGGGCATAGGGCTGCTTTGAGGACTTCCAGAACACAGTGAAACAATGGGAGGAGGTTTATTGGCTGTGCACTATATGGGGTAATGCTTTGATCATTCTGTTTGATCTATTTATTCCTATTTTAATGGGTTATCAGATCCAGCTAGCATGTGGATTTTTTGAATGGGTTGATGGAGAAATAGAGCTTGTGCCGAAGCTACTGGATATGATTGATCTGTTGGAGAGGGAACTGAAGTCAACCTGTAGAAGGGAAAGATGTTTCCTACGTTTGCTGCTGGGGACATGGGCTGGAATTGTATTTGTGTTTTTCATTTGTTATCTACTGATATCTTGGACTCCTGTAGGTATTATGGAATTACCATGAATGAACATATGTATAAGTTGGAAATTGAATATCAAATGGGTTGGTTGGAGGTGTTTGTTTTTTAATAACTACTTTTTTTATGAACTTCAATTAACATGCAAAAAACAAAACACTGACAAAAAGAAAAAAGAAAAAAAAAGGAACTGGACATGAATAGAATGAATAATTAGTTGCTGGGAACATCATCATCATTCAATTATCCAAAAAAACTGGAAAACATGTATTCTCATCCAAAAAGTAACAAAGAAACCCAAAACATAATCATCCAGTTAATACTAAAAACATCAAAACATCATCATCCAAATGGGAAATAAAATCATCCAGTCATCAGTGACACAACATCCAGTCAGTGAACAACATCAGTCATCCAATCATCCAGTCATCAGTTGTCATCAACAAGTCTTGTTCTGTTTTCCTGCTCCAATCCGCCCTCTACTAGTGGTATTTCTTGGTGATGGATTTGGTTGAGAATAAGCTTTTCTGACTCTTCCCTGACCAATCAAGATTTAGTTAGAAATAAAAAAAATCAAATGTCCTGAAAGCATGTATATACTCTAGTTAGGACTAAAAAATCAAAAAGGGTGACAAAAATATACTCACAATACCTTGTGTGTTGGCATGGAATGAGAAGCTGTCATGGGTTGAGAAGCTGGCTGTGAAGCTGACTGAGAAGCTGGCTGAGGTTGGGAAGTTGGCTGAGCCTGAGAAGCTGGCTGAGAACTTGACTGAGGCTGTGAAGCAGAACTAAAAAGTCTTGAATTGGGGTGCACTGAGCCCTTGCAGGATCTGGCATTATGGCCTGTTTTCAAACATCTAGCACAAGTCATTGTTCTATTCATTCTAGAGACCCTACTGGAATTGGATAACTCATCTGCTTCCCTCCTCCTCAGCTTCCTTGGCCTACCTGCAGGTCTTCTATACAAAGGAGGACCAACTGCTTCCATTCCACTTTCAACCCAATCATGCATTCCAGGTACTGGGTGTATCATATTGTTATATGCCCTCAAATATACCTCTTTGCTGTAGCATGCATGAATGTAATCTTCAGGCTTCTCTTGATTCATGTATATACATGTAATAGCAGCATGCTTACAAGGTATCCCTGTGAAATCCCACATTCTGCATAAACATGTTCTTGTCTCAATATTAACAATAAATGTTTTCGAAAAACAATCAACCTCAAACTCCCCTCTTCCAGACCAGTTGGCAAAACAGTGCTGTCATTCTTGTTCTTTTCCAACTTCTCCAATATCCCCGGACAGACTATTCCATCATATTTGCTCATTCCTCTAAACTTTACTTGAGTTTTGTTCATCAGCTTCCTCCTTATACTACTCAAGCATACTAACTATTGGTTTCTCTCTTGCATCAAGTATGTAACTGTTAAAAGACTCACAAAGGTTGTTTGTTAGTGCATCACATTTAGCCCTTGTGGAAAAGTGAGGACCTGGCCCATCTGTTTGGATTGGCAGCCATCAGCCAATTATATGCAGCCTGGTCCATCTCTAATATCCTCATGCATGTGACTATCAAATTCTCTTGGTGAACCAGCATGATGCTGTAGCCCACATAGCATCTTTTAACAATTTGCCTTTGAAAAGTTTTTTGAAATTATCATACATAGGCTTCAGATAGTGTCTAATTTCAGCAGTCGGAACAACTATCTCAAATGCTGCATCAAGTCCTTTCTGTCTATCAGACATAAAAGTCCAACCCATGTCACCCCATCTCCGATGTCATCAATTAGAGATTTCAAAAATCAAGTCCATGAGTCCATATTTTCAGCCTCTACAACAGCCATTTCAATTGGAAACATATTCTCATTCCCATCTCTACCTATTGTAGCCAGTACTCGTCCACCATAAATGCCTTTGAGGAAACACCCATCTAGACCAATTATGGGTCTACATCCACTCACAAACCTGACCTTTTGTGCCTCATAACAGACATACAATCGCTGGAAATATGGAATTCTATCCATTTGAGGTCTTTGTGTCACCACAAATAAACTTGTATTCGGATTGTTCTTTTAGACAGTGACACAATAGTCCCTCAATCTAGTGTATTGCAGTCTAATATCTCCAGATATGTGCCTTCCTCTTTGCTATGTACAACTTCTCCTTAGACAAATCAACCTTCAAATCTCTTCTCAGCTCTTTTTGCATTGCGGGGATTGACCATTTTGGATCATCACTCATTCTCTGCTGGTATTTATTAGCTATATAACTTGAAGTGATCAGGTGACTTTTGAATTTCATACCACATGTATGTTTGGGTTTGAAAGACTTAATTTGAAATGTCCTCTCACCCTGCATGGGTGATGCATGAATCCTAAATCCACAATCATATTTTCAGACAGCTGTGATTGTTTTGTTCTCATTTTTCAGATATTTAATATCATAGCCCTTGCCTTACAAACCACTCAACAAGTGCTTGTCTGAATACCTGTGGACTCGCAAATATCATGCCCAACTTGAGTTATGGATTCCCCATATCAGTCAACTCATTAAATTCAGGCCATTCCGCCATGTTGTTCTCATCAGATGAGCTATATAAAGAATGAAGCTCATCCCCTCCCTCATCATCTGTAAACCAGTTCTCATCAACTAGTACTTGCTGGTTTTGGGTTTGTTCTCCCTACTGTTTTGGGGTTTGTGTTTCTTGCTGGTTTGGAGTTTGTGTTTCTTGCTGGTTTTGTGTTTGTTCTCCTTGCATATACTCATCTTCATGAGGTTGTGATTCTTTCTCAGGAGGTGCTCTGAAGATATCCTCATCATCAGCCTTCTCAACATCCTCATACAACTCCGGAGGCTTAACCTCACTGTCATCATCATCTTGGTCATCATCACTGCCTTCATCAAAAGCAGACACATCCTCAACATCAGCAGCATAATCCTCCTCAGAGTTGGTTTTTCTACTTCTTCAAGATACCTTTGTTGTCAACATTCTACATCAAGACCTTCCCCTTAGGTGACACTACCATCAGAGGTTCATGTCCCCTCTCTACATAAATGGTTAACACCTCACTGCCTTTATAATGTTCCAACAGGAGAAATACATCCTTATCTGATTCAATTCGTCTCATACCATCATCAAAACCCAAGTCTGGCACCTTAAAATACATCATACTGTTATCTGGGTACCCTAATTCCATCATATAATCCCTAAACTAAAAAAATGATACTTTATCAATATCAAAGTTAGTGACCTCATCTACCACACCCCCAAGGTATACAATATTTGGTGGCTGTGTGAAATAACCACCATGGTGGAAACGTACTGTCACTTCTTCAAACGACATCTGCATGTAAGAGGAGGCAAATCCATATACAATAAGAAAGAAAATTGGCTACTTGGTCACTTCAAACGACATTTGCATGTAAAAGAAGGCAAATCCATACACAGAATATAAGAACTGAATTTTTTTTGTCACTGTGGTCCCATGTGTGAAAGGCAAAAGCAGTCGACATAGTGCAGACAGGTGGGGATCATCTTCCACCAACATTCATAAAAAAACAAACAAACAAAAAAAAACATAAAACAGTTGAAATAGATAGCACAAGAGGGGACCATTTTCACACATCACTATCACAGACAACGAAATTTCCTCATCCCCATTCATTAAAATGAGACAAAAAAAGACAATGAAAAAAATGCAATTTTACAATCCATGCACGTAGAGATGTCAACCCATAGAGATCTTTTTAATCAAAACCCAAACCCCAAAACCCTCGGCATCACACATTATTAAGGGTTTGATAGAAGTACATACCTCTGAAATCGTTAAACCTTCTTGATGGATTCTGATTGACCACTTCTTGATCTGAACAAAGTCTGAAATAGGGGTTGATCGCTTCTTGAAGGAGGTCTTTGAAGAACCCTAACCTGGCTGCGGTTTCTCCCAAAATCGCTGCGTCTTTGAACAACCCTAACCACAGCGTGAAATAAATCCACCTTATTGATGGATTTTCTAGAGGAAAAACACTGTTGATCGCTTCTTGCAGGCAGTGATTGCTTAACCCTAGCCGTTGTGGTTGCTTTCTCCCAAAATCACTCCTTCTTCGAAGAAAACCCAAAAAGAGCGAAAACGATGGAAAAGTGCAACACAAGAGTTATATATAGAGGGGTAATTTCATCATTTATTCTTTTCTGTCATGGATGTCTGTATTTGCATTGTCATTACAAGTTCAGGTAGGTTTAGTAAAAAAAACCAAACTACAGGGGGGTTGTCTGAAATCCTGGCAAAGTACAGGTAGGTAATCTGCATTTATCCCTAATAGTTATAGGGCCTCTGAAAATCAGTGTACTAGGGTTTCAAAATAGTAGATGCGGATTTATTTATTTTTTACATTATTTTTATATTATTTTCTATGGCTCTATTTTGAATGGCTCTCTCGAATATGATTAGACATAACCATATAAGGTCTAAAAGTTGTACATGCTGACCAAGACCATGATGATTAATAATGTGATTAGCATATACATAAGATATGTTAACTTAGTCGTGATATTAATCTTATACATAATTATATGGGGCTAAATTTCCTTGTAGAGTAAATTTTAGGGATATCTCATAAATGGATAGGGCCGTTTCTTTTCAACTGTTTGGATTTTTAAAGGGTGGGTTTTGTCGTAGAGTTCCACTTATAGTTGTGAATATCGTTTTGCACCCCATTTTGGTATGGCTTTCAAAATAAAAGTTTTGGCCGATTAAGAATTTTGGTGAGACTTTTCGGAATTATATTTATGGAAAATATAAAAATAACATATATTTAGAAATATAAAAAATAAAAAAGTAAAACAATAAATATGGATTTAATCCATTCTAGTAAAGCCTTTTGGAATTACATTTTGGGAAAATATAAGAAATACAAAGAATAATATGTATAAAAACTTAAAATAATAGTAATTAATTATATAAAATATCATTTCGAATGACATGGGGTTTTTCAGCCAAAATCCAGGATTTTGGTTGAAATTGACTGGAATTTAAAACAAAAGGTTTTACGCGAAATTTTATTTCGGCTATTTAACCGAAAGAAAAAATTTCAGTCATTTCAGCCGAAATGGTACGAAACTAATAACTATGATTCCACTCCTTTGACTCAAGAACTCTTTAGAATGGTTCGATGAACAGGTCTTACTATGGTACACTAGCAGTGGTTCTTTTTTCCGTTGCTAAAAGTTTTTTTTTTTTTTTTTTGTAGCGGTTAATATTTTCTGCCACTGAAAGACCCTAAAACTCTTAGATGGTTGATTCCCAAGCAATTACGATTCTTTTTGTGGCAAAAAAAGTTACTTTTAGCGGAAAAAAAAAGGTTTTTTTCGTAGCTAAAAGTCATGTCTTTTTTTTTATTTTTATAATTATTATTATTTTTTATAGTGGTAGACTGGGCAGGTAGTCCTTAGGGTTGTCCAAGCCCTACCTACAACACATGCGAGCCATGCTCTAGCAGGCCAACATCCTAGGAAAACCTACAGGGCCTATGCCCATGCTAGGGCCAAGCAATGCATAAATAAAGGAGAAAGTCCACACTGCCCGAAACCTAGCTCGGGCCGTGGCACGGTCCCCAGGGGGGCCGTGCCAGGGCCCGGGCTGAATTTTCAGGCCGTGTAGCACGACTGTAAATAAAGAGAATAAAGAAATTCTAATTTTTTTTACACTACCATCGAGCACCAAGTGTGGACCGGACATTAACCCAAAAATTGGTAAATAAAATAAAATCTAAAAATTGAAATTTCCTTGGTATGGCCTTAAGTGGGGCATGTTTAGAAAAAAGGGATGTTGTTTCTTTGATTGGTTTCTTTCTCACCTAAACTTCCTTCGTATAGTAATAATATATCTTTTACTATTTTTTTTTTGAATATGCAATTTTTGGATATGTTGGACCTGCTATCAATCATGGAGTAGAATGTTGACTAATAAAAATAATAATATATGTAAAAAATGAGTGGAGCAAATATGAGAATGAGATAGATGTGTGGTAAAATTAGAAAAGATAAAAACATAAATGAACACGTTTAGGGTCATTTAGGAGTAAAATCAATATGCGAAAAATTAAAAGATACCCATTTGAGATGGTTTACAATATGTCGACCTGTCTAATGCAAGCCAACAATGACACCGGTGAGAAAGTTCTTCTCCATACAAGTTTATAGTATAAAAGGAGTAGATTGAATAGGACATTAATGAAAGTGGTAAGTAAAGACACGAAGGGGTGCAACCCATTCAAGGATTTTATCTATGATAGACTAAAATGATGAAACATAAGATACATTAATTGGAACAAGACTTTGATGATGATATGATGTTTGTAGGCACTTTTGTAATTAGCTTGAGATTTTTGGGATAATGGGTGGCTATCAATTCCATTGTTCATTTGGGCCTTTGTAGTTAAGATAAGCTTGTTCTTCTACGCAATACTATTTCATCACTTCTAGTTCTTGCTCTAAATCAATGATTTAGTTGTGCGTATGCCCCAAACCCCAAATCACGTGGGTTCCGTTGTTGTGCCTCGAACCCAAAACCTAACCCTTGGGCTTTGTTCATGTGAACAAGAACTCATAATGTCAGCTCAAAGAAAATGCTTGCCTATATATTAGGTATTAAACACTATTTGTAACAGAAACCACTTAGGTCATGTTTGGTAACAAAATCTTTAGGGAAAAAGTTTTCGGTTTCCCTAAAGTTATGGTAGATCCATGTTTGCAATTGTAAATTCTTGAGGATTTGAACGAATGGAAATCTTCATTTGTTAGGATTTTCAGATCCGACCACCCACATAAATTTGAAAATCTGCACTTTAGTGGATTTGCACACCAAACCCTTTTATTCTCAGCTATATGCATCGATACACACCAATATCAATGTGAGATCCTCAACTACATAAATCCCCAATGAGAAATCCTTTTATCTAATCTTAGAGTACCTGTACCAATAGGTCCTTCTCCTATCTTAGAGTGGAACGGATGTGCCTTATCATCTGTATCCACCGTTATCTATATAGGATTTATTCAGGTGAGAACAATTCTCACCATTTTTGTGAGAACTGTCATCCTGTCCGTCCATTTGTTTAAAATGATCCAATGACTGGAGAGGTGGGCTATAAGAGAGGAAAAAAAATCAGAGGCCCACCCACGTTTCACATTTTCCCCCCAAATCCCTCTTTCCTGTATCCCGTTTCCTCCTTCCTCTCTCCCTCATCGAACCAGTTTAGCGCATCTCTCTCGAAGTCTGTCATCTCTCTCCTGGTCATCGCGCACCTTCTCTCCCGGCGTCGGGCATCTCTCTACCGGCCAGGCCCACCCAGATTTCCCTTTTCCCCAAATCCCCTCCTTCCTCTCTCGCGTTTTCCTCCATCTCTCTCCCTCACCGAACAAGACAACGCCTCTCTCCCGGCCAGCGCATCCCTCTCCTGGCCAGCACCAAACAGAGACAAGCTTCATCATCGGTGACAGATCGGCAGCGGCAGCAGGGCATCTCTCTCCCGGCGTCGCACATCATTCTCACGGCCAAACAAGGACGAGCTTCATCGGTAGCGGCGTCGCGCAGCAGTGCTGTATGCACCATCCCTCATCTCCACCTGGTAGGGGTGAAGAAACAGTCCAGGCGCCCCAGATTTACTCGGTGAGCGGACTCCAACCTTTCTAACCGCGTTCCAAAATACGATCAGGTTTACCTAACCCTCCTCTTTAATCTTTTTTTATTTTTTATGCTTCTCTCTGTTTTCTTCCCTTCCATTATTCTCTTTGGTCGCGTGCGTGCAATAGGATTTCCATGGGTGAAACGGCAATGTGAGAGCATTATAATGGATCAACTATCTTTTTCTATTATTAGTTTATGCTGTCTATAAAAGCTGTATCTAAATCTTATCCTTCTCCATTTATGTGGTTGTTGGAACAAACTCATTGATGACTTTTCCCCCTAGATTGCTCTGAATCTCAAACTAGAACTGATCCAATCTGCCAATGTCTTGGACCACCTCTCAAATGGGGCATAGCCCAAACAACCAATTTGATTTGTGTCTCTGCCCAACCGAGTGGGTCGCTCCTGTTCACGACTCATCAAGCCTCTAAAACCACACATAGTATCAGTGGCCACCAGATATGTTACCCACCAATCTGACAATCCAAATCTATAATGTGGACACCTCATGATGTTATATCATACTTTTAAGTTTCATTGTATAATCTCTGTATTGAAGCTGGATTGGGGTTCAGAACTCAGATATTTCACTTTCATGATGAATGATGAATCTATGTTGTAGTGGACTGTTGAATGATTGAATGTTGCTAGTGCAACAAACCCAACAAAAGGATCCAAGGGGCAGTAATGAATTCTTCATAGGTAAATATGTAGTTCACGTCAGAGATCTTGTTACAAACAACCTTGCCACAAAAGAAAGCAAAATAAAAGAGTGCTATTTTTAGTTCATTGATTTCTTTGATCTGTGAAAGTAGGTTTCTTCTTATCATTGTTCATTGATTTTCAGTTATTTTCCAAGTTCTTCTCATCACTCTAAGAATTTCTTGATAACATAGTTTTAGTGTGTTGGGCCATGGAGGGTAGTGTTTATTAGGATTTGAATCTTGCTTATGGCTGAATTGAACACATGTGGAAACTTGGTCTGGATGCTAACTCTTCATGACAGGATGTCATCGTCTAATTCTTATTCCACCGAATATGTGCCAAAATGCTCATGTAGAGAGATGATTTGTCTGACCTCTCGTACAAGTTCTAATCCAAATAGAAAGTTATGGAGATGTCCTAATTGGAAAGTATGTACTTTATATTTTTGTGTTTAGCAACAATGTTATAAAGTGCAGATTAGGAATAATCATAAATGAACTATATGTTATTCTTTTTGTAGGATGGAAAAGGTTGTGGTAGATTCATATGGAAAGATGAAGTGGACAATGGAAAGAATTTAGCCGACCTTATCGAAGATTTGAGGAATACAATAGAGAAGCATAATGAAATCTTACGAGCAGCAGTTCAAGAGATGAAATATGCATCCAAAGTTGGGAAAAAATCAAATAAATTTCATTGTATATTGGTGTTTTTCTGTTGTCTTATAAGTTTAATATGCATTATGAAAACATTCTGTTAAAATGTATGTTTTTGAGAAATCAATCTTTAGATGTTTGACCATGACTAGATTTTGTATATGTTGATGAACCCAATGAATGGATATGTATATGTTGATAACCCAATGTTTTTGGGAAATCAATCTCTGGATATCTGATCACGACTATAAATTTCATTTTATAGTGGTCGCTTGCTACTTGAGTGGAATGAATCCAAATATCCCAGGTGGAAGTATGCTTGATTGGCCAAATTATTAGTACTTGAAACAAATTATTGGCAGTTCAAGAACAACAGAAGTAGACTGAAGAACCAACATCACTTTCCATTAGCTTTCTTCACTCAGAAAAACTATGAATACATTCAGGAATATTGGAAGTGGATCCTGACTCAAACTCCAAATACAAAGCACACAGCGCACATGCAAAAAAAAAAAAAAAAAAATGGAAAATGTGTTGAACTTGCAAGACAACACCACATGCATACAAATAGTCCAATCTCAACTTTCATCACATCATCTGGCATCACCCACTTGACCAATTGAAACTAAACCAACAACATCCAAACCAGACAAACTCCTTGAAATTTCACCTAGATATGAATGGTTTTCCATATGAATGAAATTATATATTTCTTTATACCCAAAAGCTCTGTTTGTTTTGGGTCCATCACCAGTGTCTCATAACAATGAAACTTCATAGCCGTTATACAAAACTTGTCATGGAATGCATGCATAAGAGCATAAGAGCACTAGAACATTAACTTTACATTGAACCAAGACTAGAACATTTGGCGAGCATGAACTTTACATTGAACCAAGACCAGAACATTTGGCGAGCATAAGAGCACCAGAACATTAGCTTTACATTGAACCAAGACCGGAACATTTGGCGAACATAAGAGCACCAAGACACATAAATTATGTTCAATGCAACATTGCTAAATCATGCAAAGAAAGCAGCCCAAACACACAACTTCCACAGTATTAAATAAATCAGGCCTGTCATATTCAGTTAATACCTCAACGCCTACAAAAATAATATGTCCACATGGAATCCCTTGAAACTCAAATAAATGACAAGAACAATTTGCATCTTTATCTTCCTTTTTGAAAACGACAGTTCGTTGGATTTCTTTGTCATTTCCGAATGATGAGACAATATAAATCTGTTGGTCTACTTCATCTTTTACTAGCTCAGCAATCCAAGATGTTATATACATGAACCGATCTTGGAACTTGTAGAACATCTTCTTCGTATATATTTCTGACATCTGCTGCTCCATTGGCAAGTCTGTCACCAGTTTTGGCCTTCCATTTTGAGTGTCATGATTTTCCTTCGATTGACGATATTTCTGAGTTGCGATGCCTTGTTCAAACTGAAGCATAAAATCACTTCAACCATTCTTTCGTGTCACATATTGCTTTAAGAAGGCATTGATACTTTTCGATCTTGAAGTTGTAGACATCCCTGCAAAAAATAAGTGTTGCATATATATTGGTATCCACAAGTGACGGATGTCATACATCGCATTTAGCCAATCATTGTTTGCCACATCATATTCTTCCAATCCAATTCAAAGTCTTCGATTATGATGGAGTTGTATGTGATTTTTTTAATTTTTGGGATCAAGCCATCTTTATGTATCGCAACTCCACCTAAATTCTTCTGTGAATTTTCCGTTATGTGCCATAAACAATAACGGTGGCTTATTGTGGGGAAAACAAACTTGATTACTTTTGTCATTGCAGGATCTTAGTCCGTCAAAAATGACTTTGGTGGTTCTCTAAGTATAACTTCAAGCCATTTTTTGAAAATCCAAACAAAAGTATCAAAAGTTTTATTTGATATCAGGCAACATCCAAATAGTATTGACTGATTGTGGTGATTAACTCCAGTGAATGCACCAAAAATTAGACCATATCTATTCGTATTGTACGTGGTATCGAACGAAACAACATCACCAAATTCCTCATATGATTTCTGAAATTAATAATCAACCCAAACCACATGTCTTATGTGGTCTTCATCATCTTTCTCAATAGAAAAATAGTTTCTTGGATCTTTTTCTTTCATTTGACTGAAGTAGGCATAGAACATGTCACTGTCATTATCCTTTATTTCTTCCATTTTGTTTCTAATATGATTTCAAAAATCTATTTCAGTGAAACCAGCTTTGTCTCTACCACCTGCTTGGACCACTAATAGCCCCATTTGTTTATTTGGCCTTATATTAGCAGCCCCATAAGTATCTATCAATTTTTTTAGAGCAGTAATGATACGAAGTGATCTTAGCATGTAAGTCTTTTTAGGGGTACTCAATATGTGGGAATGTTCCAACACAACTTTAAATACTATCCACTGCCCCTCTTTGGTTCTTTTAATTTGAAGAAAAGTCCCGCAATTCTCTCGCGTATCCAAGGTCCGTCTTTGATTTACACTTTCATAACTAATCTTTTCTTTCCTACAACCCTATTTAGAGAACACAAATTTTTTCTTCACTACTTCATTATTCACCCTTGTCTCTAAGCTTCGTCTTATGCTAAAACCAACCACTTTCGCGTAACTGTGTTAACTGGTGAGGATGGACCAACGTCGTTCTGTAGATGATTTAAGCATGATAATAACAACACATTGGAACAACACATGCAAAACCAGATTTTAAATTGTAATAAGAAACTAATTAAATACAAGAATTAGGAAAATATGCCAACACCACAACATTGATAATTCCAACCAAATGAAGAAGTAATAGAAAATCAAGAGGTGTTTCGCTCTAATCAAAATTATGCTCAGAAGTGATATTAAGATTCAAGACTTCCAAGGGTAGTAAGGAATCCTCACATCTGTGGATTCTTCACATTTTGTGAAACATGCTCTTTATGTTAATGGAAATTCCATCAAATTATGCCTATTGGCCTCCTAAGGATTTTATTTTTTTTCAATTCCCCAACCCAAAGCACATTTTCTACTTTTGCCCCTACTTAAAGCAACCTTCTCTCCAACATATGATAATCAAGCTCACTATGTTTAGTTTGTCCATGAAACACAGAATTTATAAACATATAGAGAGAATTAATGTTGTATCTTAATGACGTGAGTGTGTGAGGAAGACATACTCCAATGGCATGAAGTAAATAAGTGATCCACATGATTTTAGTAATAGCCATAGCCATGGAATGGTACTCAGTTTTTGCATTAATTAGAATGAGATAAGGTAGGTTGTTTCTTCAAGCTCTAGGAGATACAATTAGCACAAACGTACATACAAAAGCCGCAAGCAATGAGTATGCGGACATCCAACCCATAAAAAGACCATAAGATTCAATGGTAGAATGTGATGAAAAAAATAAAGAAAATGTTTAGGTAGAGGGGTGGCACAATCCTTAGGAAGTATAAAATGAAAATGGATCAGACTTGACATGGAGCACTGGACATACACCCCCCATTCTATTTTTATAAGATTTAGGATGATGGTTTAGCACTTCTGAGCATATTTTTCAACCAATTCAGATATTTTTCAGTAGGAAAAAATTAATGTATGGGGCTCATCTGCCATAATTTTTAAAGAAAATTTTCACCAAAAGATAGAGAGAGACTAACTTGAAAGGAGGAGCTGGGGATAAACGCCAATTGTGATGGGTTCTGAATCTTAGAGGGGACCGGAAGTTGCGAGACTGTCGGAAGCTGTGAATGGTCTGAAAGCCAGAGCTGCAAATCTAGCTGTATACCGTCAAATGGGTCTTCGCCATCCATCTGGTACACCGGTGTTGCGACATGGGAGAGAGATCAAAGATTGTTTGTCTTCTTCGTGGGAGGAGTAGAGCAGTAGGTACGCCAGGTGCCGAGATCGGAGATTGTTGGTCGCTGGCCGTGAGAGGGATGCTCGACGTTAGGAGAGAGATGCGCTGCTACCGCTGACGATGAAGCTCATCCCCATTTGGCACAAGCTGGGAGAGGGATGCGCTGGCCGGGAGAGAGAGGCATTGTCCAGTTCGGTGAGGGAGAGAGATGGAGGAAAATGGGAGAGAGGAAGGAGGGGATTTGGGGGAAAAGGGAAATCTGGGTGGGCCTGGCCGGGAGAGAGATGCGCAACACAGGGAGAGAGGTGCGTGACGACCGGGAGAGGGATGACGGACTCCGGGAGAGAGATGCGCTAAACCGGTTCGATGAGGGAGAGAGGAAGGAGGAAACGGGAGAGGGGAAAGGGATTTGGGGGGACAATGTGAAACATGGGCGGGCCTTTGGGTCTAAGCTAAGCAAATCAAGCCTCAAAACACACTCTCCAAGCCACAAACACCAATCTATACAAAAACCCCAAAATCACAAATAAGAAACCCTAGATAACAAAACCAATCAATAGAAAGAGAAAGCTTGCAAGGAGAGAGATGAAACCTCTCTAGGGCTAGAGAAACACAAATCTAAAAGATTGGAAAGACCTCTTACTTGGAAGTTCTTCAAATGGGCAGGCAGAGCTCAAAGGGAAGCTCAAGGTTGATGGATTTCTTTACAAATGGTACCAATGAGATTCCTTCAAGATGGGGAAGAAGAAGATGAAGTCCATTTTCTTGATTTGTGCAAGCTTAGAGTGGAAGCGAGATGAAGAAGCAAGAAGAAAGGGAAAAACCCTAGCTTGGGCTGGAACTTCCTCTTCCACAATGCAATGAGCAAGAAGAAGGGAATGAGACCAAGAGGCTCCCTTTATATAGCAAATAGAGGTGGTTCCCACAACTAAAAAGGATTAATGGGCTAAAAACATGGCTTTAAGGACCTCGGATGAATTTGACGAAGAAGGGAAAGTTGATCATCGAAACTTCTAGTTTTCAAAAAGTATATGTTTCGTGGGTTTTGGTAACATTGCAAATTGTGTCCATATTTTGTTATGAAAAAGACTGTTTTGCACTCAGTCCGAAAAGTCGGGTTAAGTGATCTCGGATGAGAACGGAGTCAACATGAAAGTTGTAGAGATAAACAAGATGAGTCAAATGGGATTAAAAAACAAATTTAAGGAATTTCGAACAATCCCCCAAGCTCACGCAAAGTCATCAAAGGAACCCCCAAAGGGAACCACTAAATCAAGAAGGCTTTAAAAATTTCCTCAAAGCTATTTAAAAGCCATTCTAATCCCAAGCTTAACCAAAATCCATAAAATACACTTAGAGATAAAACACAACTTAATTAACACTAATCGTGGTCTCTCGAGTCTGGGTCTTATAGTGTCTGTCCCTTTCATTTTGGTGGCCATATCCAAGTTTCGTTGCCCCTGAGGAGGAGCACGAGGAGGCAAGTGTTGAGTCGCTTATCGAGCACGAGTGGCATCCCAACGATGTCATCTAGAGGTCGGGTTGGGTATTGAGTGTTGCAAGTAGGTGGGCCTCGCGGATAGGTTTCAAAAACTTTTGACACACTTGATGTAGGGATCAACTATCCAGACGGCAACAAACCCAATCCAGGATCCAAGTCCTCAATCTCGTCAACAATGATCAGTAAAACATTATCTCTAAGATAGATAAAAGCATCACCATGCATCCATACCAAATCCGCAACTTACAAGGAAGTAGATTATACCTTTAGAGCTCGGTTGTGCTCTAACGGAAAATATGACAACTTGCTTGAGGAAGAACTTTTCTTTGTAGCAAATTAGGATCTCCAAGACCTATTAGCCTTCCACGCTGTTACCCGTATCAGATCTCTTTTCTCAAGAAGAAGGGTGGGATCTCTAAAAGAAAACAACTAGAAGCTCTAAAGGAAACCGGAAGAGAACTAGAAAAGGGATAGGAGGGGCATGCAACAACTTGCACTGAGGGGGCTTGGGCATGGATTCCGATGATGGAATTAAGCATGGATGTCCACCTCCATTTCCTCCTCTATTTATAGCTTAAGCAACCTTCTATTTTCTAATTAAAATAGAAGTCTCACTTCCATTAAGAATTAGTAAGTTTCTTCTTTCTAATTATTATTAGAAGTCTCACTTCCATAACATTTAGAAACTTACTATTATCACAATTAGAAGTCTTACTTCAAATAGGATTAGTAACTTTCTACTTCCTTTCCTTTTAGAGTTCAAAGAGAATTAGTAACTTGGGCTAGCGTGAAGACCACTAGGGATTCCATAGAAAGCTGGCTCCAACTAAAACATTGCGACACCACATCTCATGTGCAATCCGGGCCCACAGTTAATTACAAATAACTCCACTATATAAATGCAATGGAACTCCAGTCTTAGGAATAAATTACAAAGAAGACCCTAAACTTCCCTACGACCACAAACAGGCCCCTCCATCTATATCCATGGATCAATTGGTTATGTCCAACAAATTAGATCCATATCTTATTATCCTTGAGACCCAATTAAATATAGTGATCATCATTACCTATCCAAGTAACTCTTAATTGAGATGGGTGCGCACTTACCAATGATAAATCCATTAATTGGCACAAGGGGATAATGAGGATAGATTCCATCTTAACCATTGAATGTTCCAACAGTCCTACTACCACATACCCAAGACACCGAAGCGTTTACCTACAATTAGCCTCACTCACTGGCGACTCAAAGCAAATGAATAACAGAAACTTGAGTTCAATTAATGTCTCAGGATTATGAACCAATTGCTAGGGGATTATGAGACCTTAAGGTAAAGATAATGTTCATAAGGTGCTTTTCATGGTCCTTAAATACATCCAATGTACCAATACCCTGATCTAGAATCTTACATTCGGATGATCGAGACAAGTCACACTATCTCATAGTGATCAAAGTGCTGCAACCTTGTCAGATGAGATGCTCAATCTCATCACTCGTTGTAATGATATTTAAGTATAAGATTTGCCACACATGTCTCCCGTATGTCGATCTCATCCATACACATGTATTACATCTAATATACTTGTGGACTCCGGTTCATCTCATTAACCATCATGTCATTTGTAATGGTTATGTGCAAGTAAGTAATAAAACACCATTCATCTCATGAAAGGAAAGCATGAATATATTGATAAATAAAGAAATAAATCAATTTATTACATCATCTAATGGATTGAGACCATATAAACTAATAATCTCCCACTTGGGCTCAATGCCAGTTAGGGTTGCATCTCATGCCCATCTCGTTTACATGCTACTCAAAGACTTTGGTGGTCAATGGCATAGTAAAGGGATCTGCCAGATTATCTGCAAATGCTATCTTGGTGATTGCAATGTCACCTCTCTGCACAATCTCTCTGACCAAGTGATACTTCCTCTGTACATGCTTTTGGCTCTTATGGGCCTTAGGTTCCTGGACTGTGCGACTGCCCCGCTGCTGTCACAATAAACTGTGAGCAGCTGTCGTGCCAAAGGTACCACTCCAACTTCCAGAAGGAGTCTTTTGTGCCATACTGCTTTCTTAGCTGCTTCATAAGCTGCTACATATTCAGCCTCCGAGGTGGAATTAGCGGTACATTCCTATTTAATACTCCTCCAGCTGATAGCTCTACAGCCAAGCATAAACACATGTCCAGAAGTTGATTTCCTAGAATCCTTATCTAACATGAAGTCAGAATTTGTGTATCTGAATCGAATCTACTCATCACTGCCGTAAATCAACATGTGATCTCTTTTCCTTCTCAAGTATTTGAGAACACATTTTACAGCAGTCCAATGGTCAGGACTTGGGCTAGATTGATATCTGCTGACTAGGCCTACTGCATGACAGATATCCGGTCTAGTACATAGCATAGCATACATGAGGCTGCCAATTGCCGAAGCGTATGGTATCGCTCTCATTTGCTCCTTTTCCTCAGGTGTCTTTGAACACTGTTCCTTGGAAAGGTGCATTCCATACCTTAAAGGTGTAATACCCTTCTTGGAATCCTGTATAGTAAACCATACCAGCACCTTATCTATGTACGCAGCTTGGGATAAGCCTATCATCCTACTTTTCCAGTCTCGATGGAGTTTGATCCCTAGGATGTAGATAGCTTTTCCCGAGTCCTTCATACCAAAAGTCTTAACCAACCAAACTTTTACCATTGACAACATTCCTATGTAACTCCCTAGGAGAAGGATGTAATCGACATACAATACCAGAAAAAATACCCTGCCTCCTTCACTTTTCATGTACACACATGACTCATCTGGATTTTGACAAAAACCAAATGCCTTGATTGCCTGGTCAAAACAGATGTTCCAGCTCCAGAATGCCTGCTTCAGTCCATAAATGGACTTCTGCACCTTAAAAATTCTTTCCATTTGGTTATTACCTACAAAACCATCCGGCTGCATCATATAGATGTCTTCCTCAAGATGGCCGTTAAGAAATGCCGTCTTCACATCCATTTGCCAAATCTTGTAATCGAGATGAGTGGCAATGGATAAGAGTATCCGGATGGACTCAAGCATGGCTATCGGCGAGAAGGTTTTCTCGTAATCGATACCTTCTTTTTGAGTATATCCTTTCGCAACAAACTTAGCCTTAAGGGTCTTAACTCTTCCATCTGGTCCTTTCTTTCTCTTGTAGACCCACCTACCCAATAGGTTTAATATTGGCAGGAAAGTCCACAAGCGTCTAGACCTGATTAGAGTAAATAGAGTCCATCTCAGCTTTCATAGCATCTTGCCAACGTCCCGAATCTATGTCATTGATTGCTTCATCATAGTTACAGGGATCTTGTTCCAGTTCTTCCGGGATCGCCTCTTAAGACTCTCCCAAAAACGAGAACCTGTCAGGGGTCCTGACAATCCTCCCACTACGACGAGGCACTGGTGTAACTGCTAGGTCAGGTAAGGGCGGATTCACTTCAAGTTTTGTCAGATCCCAACCCAGGTTTTGTATATTTAATAATTATTTTAGCCGTGATTAGTCTTTAAGTGGGATTAGAGGATGATTAGCTTAGTTTTTAGTTAGATTAGACTTTTGAATAGCTTTGGAAAATTTTGAGAGGCGTTGGACTTAGTTTGACATGGGCCCGGACGCCCGTGTGACACGTGTTTATTTTGGGAGATTTATTTTTATTCAATAAATTCAGATTTTTACTTGTTTTGATTTGTTTTACTGATCTTAATAACTTTTATGTTTCGTCCATTTGAATTTGAAACTCAAAAATTGCGTTTTTCGAGAAAAAAGACAAAAGAGACTTTTCACACTAAATATGTGCATGAATTTTGAAGTTTACAAATCATGAGGAAAATATACTTTTTTGAAACTAGATATTTCAATGATCGATTTTGCCTGCTTCGTCGATCTAATTCGGGACCCACAAGTGATAGTTCTAGCCATGAAAAGTTTTGGGGCCCATGGGGCCCAACTCACTCAACTCACTTAAAAACCACATCTGGTTCTTCTTCCCCTTCACTTTTTCCTGCAACTTTTTCCAGCTAGGGTTAGAACCCTTTTCCCCTCTTTTCCAGCCTTTCTCTCTCCCTCTTCATGCAAGTGTCATTCTTGAGTGCTATTTTAGAGATTGAACTTCAGCAATCTCTTCTCCTTCCTTATGGCTTCATTTTGGTACCATTTTCAAGGAATTTGAGCTGGGACAACCCTTTTCTCCAAGCTTTTCTTCTTGTATTGAGCTGTAGAAAGGTTAGTAATGGCTTCCCCTCTTGAAATCTTGGTTTTTCTAGACCTTTGGAACCTTTTCTTCATACATGCAAAGGGTTTCTTTGAGAGCACCTTCTAATCTCAAAATTTTGGGATTTTTGTGTGTTTTCATGGGGGTTTTTTGTAGATTGGGGCTTTGCTATGAGAGTGGAGTTCTTGGAGTGATTTTTGTGGAACCCCTTTGACTTGAGGCAAGTAAATATTTCAGATGATGGATTGCATGCTATTTGAAGTGATTAAGGGTTTCATTTCTTAAAATGTTGAATCTCTACACTCTCTCTTTTATGTTGATTTCTCCTTTCAATAAATGGATTAGTCTTTAGAATGTTGAAATAATTTGTCTATATCTATCTTTTTGTAAGTGTTGTTTCAATGAATCTTCTTTGAATCAGTTTTGTATATCTCAAAATGCTATTGTCTTTAGTGAATGAAAAATGTTCTGTTCATGCCAAAATCTTGGAAAGGACGGAATGAATTAGTGTGTGGATGTTTGAATGGAGTTTTCTTGATGTAAGGAGAATCCCAAATAGTATGAAAATGCAGGTAGAAGAGAAAGAAGGAGAAAAGAATAAAAAAGATGTAAAAAAGTGCAATTTCTGCACTTGAAACGGAGACAGGCTGTCACACCCCCAAAACCGGGATCCTGCAGCGGTCCGATTTCGAAGGCGTGATTTTGAGGGTTAATTAAAATTTTTTATTTTCCCCAGAATCAGCGTGAGGATAACAAAATTCCATCACAAACTGAATATTTTGCGAAAGTTGAATACGCGGCGTGCGACTCGGAGCCCATGACCATCAGAATCCGTGTCGCATTCTACCATTAACATAAAGCCATCAAATCAAGGCTCATAATCAAAATGGAATAAATCAAGAACCATAGGATGATTCATTTCCCACATATGCTCAAGTTACAATTTATAAAAGTAAGGGCAGAGATAACATCTCCAAGTGCTGAAAGTGATCTATTTATGTGCTGAGGAGCTTCCACGAGTCTTTCACCACTCGGCCACGAGTCTTTACCACTCGGCCGACTCCATGAGATAGATAAAAATATATTTATTTCAAGCCGGCCGTCCATGACAATATTTTAGACAATGCATTAGGACTACTTTATTATTTTACTTACGAACAAAGACCGCTTGAAATAAAAATATATTTAAAGTAAAGTCATTGCTTTAGGTTTCAAAAAACAAGGCAAAAAAAGGCCCAGCTGCCATCTTTTGGAATTCCAAAACAACAAACTTACCAACTACCATCCATTTATTTTTTTCCCCAAAATATAAGGCCCCAAACTAACTCTCTCTTGAGAATATACTATTAAGATTTTCATGGGGCCTTAAAGTGTCATTTATGGCCTATTATATTTCCAAATCTACCCCTTATATCTATTACTAGGAGTCCAATTGATTTTAGAACGCCATTATTTTTCTAGCAGTCCATGTGTATCAAATCTTAACCATACATTCAGTCATGAACTTGCTTTACAAGCATTTCTCATTATTTTTGTGTACCTATTTCAATAGGGGCACATTCAGATTTGATCCCTCATGTAGTTGTAATAGATCCATAGCTTGGGATTTCAGCCCACCGGAATTTACTCACGTGCCCACAGTGCATATTAGTAAAACCCCGTGCTATGCACGGACCACGAAACCACCAAATGCACAGACTTATTCATATTATTTTTCCATATTTCTTATACTTTACGTGAAGTGTAAATTGAGTTTGATGAAGCTCGGGCACATGTGAAAAATATTAAACTAACGATATATTAGCAACAAAACAACATAATAAAGCAAGTAAATGTAATTTTAATAAGACGGGGTTCACAGTATACACATTCGTATGATTTATACAAATGAAAAGATAATGAATTAAAATTTTGAAACGTTTACGTTAACCTTTAGAAATCCAAAATATATACAAATTAGGACACAGACAATATCAATCAAAATATTAATGCCGAGTACTTTTAACTCCATCATAGCAAGCTTTGGACCTGTAGACATATAGAAACTATGTTAATAATTAATAATTCATTATGTTAATGGTACATAATCAACTGAAACTATCTCAGCTGTCATCATAAGAAGACATTTTTACCTGGAATATTGAGATCTACTTTCATACGGTGTTGTTGATGTTCAGTCCATCCTCTAAATCTTCTAAAGCCTTCACCGTTGTAAGGTCTATCTCGATCTCTTCCAACATTTTCCCTAATTCCCTCATGTTCACGAAATTAGTCTTGAGCCTGGCGTGAATGTCTTGTACCAGCCAAGGATGTGGTAGAGTGCTTACTATGGAATGTACCATATCTGCAATACTCGGTTCAAATCTTCTTCTCTTGAGATCGTAGAACAACGGTTCCTTGTTCAAGCAAATGTTCCCTAACACATGTTCCTTTAACCATTTTCCCTTTCCTGAACTGTATCCATGAGGGCTGAATATATTTTTCAAATGATTGTAATTGGTTAACAAACTCCACTGCATGCCATGGTCGCAAGCTTTCAAATATCCTCTTTTTTACGGCATCCCAAACTGGTGGCAATATTTCAGTAATTTTTTTATCATTATATATCTTTCAGGAATGAAGTTTCCACACACTCTCAGCCACTGAGCTAGTTGTATTTTGCGGGAACCATGCTTTGCTCTTGGGGTATGTCAATGTATTCAAACTCATTCGTCCATTCCCTAACACGTAGAGTGTCATTGCCATGACAATATTTGAGAGGTGTACTTATCTTATCTGGTTTAGAGTTGAAAAATTAAATTATAAATTGTCTTTTAAATGAAAGCTACAAAAGTTCAATCAAATTAGTAATAACATAGTAAGTTATTAACTTGGCACACATTATAAAGTACCTATAAAATAAACTTAACGACAAATAAGCAACCGCAGAATAAAATAAAATTATTGATAATTTAAGAACAATTCAACTAATCTTTTTCCTGATGTATCTATACATTAAAATATGATTATCAATAATTTAAGAACAATTCAACTAATCCTTTTCCCGATGTATCAAAAACATTGCTGACATGGAGTCCCTCTCTTTTATTTTTCTAAATTCCAACCCATCAAGTTTAGATGGAGGTGTAGGGGTGCACACCGGGTCTTGAAACCCGGTCCGACCCGGACCTTATCGGGCTGACCCGATAAAGAATTTATCGGACTGGGTCAAACCCGTCCCGGACCTTACTTAACAGGTCCGGGTTCGGGTTAGCATTTTATAAGTTATCGGGTTATCTGGTCATCCAATAACCTGATAACAAATGAAAGGTCCCAATCACCAATCCCTTATTGGCTTACTCCATTGAATCTCTCCTTCTCGCCTATCTATCCAACTGTTGGAGAGGAAGGAGTGGTATTTGTACGTGTAGTCGATGGATCTGTTATTGCGTTTAAATCTGAGTGACTTATGCGAAAGTGGCTCTTCTTCTCGACCTGATTTGGAATTTACGCATGATTATTCCGATGGTAGAGTGCCGATCAGGATGGGATTATGGTTGTGGGTTCAATTCAGATTCAGATAATGAGTGACTTACCTCGAAGACCCCCAGCACCACCACTCACCCAAATCCCGTCCCCTGTGAAACCCTAACTCCATTAACCCCATCTTCTAGAAATCCCGAACCACTTTTTCCCTAAATTCCCAAAATCCCAAAATCTTAATTCCCTAACCCAAAACCCCAGCGCACTCCCCTTACTCTCCCAGCATCAACACGCCAAACCCTACCCCGAAATCTCCTCCCATCAACCGAACCCAATTTCCCTAAATTGAGAACCCCAGACCCAACATCCCCGCTACCCCACCCCACCCCTTTGCCTTCCTTTTCCAACCTCGTCGAAAACCCCATCCCAGAAAATAAAAAAAATAGAAAAGATAAGAGAAGGAGCTCTGAGTTGGAAGCATACCTTGCACCGACGACGAGCACACAGCAACGCCTTTGATCTTCACATCCACTGCAACCTCATCTTCATCGCAGCACAGCAGCACCCAACCATTAGCCCCCCACCACGTCCCACCGCCGTCGTCACCAACTGCGTGCATCGCCCAGGCCAGTCCGTCCTCTTCCTCTCATTCTTCAAGTCGAAGGTAAGCAGCAGCCCTCCCCCTCCTGCTACTGGAAGATGCGACGATGGAGATGATGATGCCGTTGATGACGAAGTAGAGGTAGGGGAGTGAGCCATGAGAGGAGAGAGGACCAGATCTGCGGGGCCATCGAAGTGAGGAAGTGTTGCAGGACAGGGAAAGAGAGGCTGAAGAGGAGAGCGGCAGATAGAGCTGCTGTGGAGAGGAGGAGGGTTTTGATGGAGAAGATGATTGCCATTTTTGACAGTGGATTTTGAGCTTCTGATAGGACTTTGAGCCCATCGCTGATCAGGTCAATCACAGGGAAGCACTATCGAGGTCTATAGTTGCTGGAGGATGGTTGCTGCATTTTCTTCCCGGGTTACCCGAACCCGATAATCCGATTTTACTTAACAGGGTTACCGGACCGGGTTTAGAGGTCTTAAAAAATATTGGGTCGGGTCAGACCCGGTCCAATAACCAGGAACCCGACCCGATGTGCACCCCTAGCAAAAAATGTGAACAGTTTTATTTTTCTCTTCCTGACATGCCCTCTCCCTTATCAAGGTGTTGGATAACCCAGACATTTTAATTAAATATGAATGTTTAATTAAAGACAATAAAAAACACAATCCCCTTGTTAGATTATCCATTGGGACCCACAGTCCAAGACACCCAAATAATTTTTTATTCTTCAAACATGCCCTCGCCCTGATCAAGGTGCTGGAGGACCCAGGCCTCCATGCCTGACAAATCCAGCCCTGTCATCCGAAGTTACATCTGGGTGGCAGGATATTGAGTCTCACTGGGCCTCGATCACATATTGGCCCATTTGAAGTCATACTTGGGCTAATTTTAACCCCTTTCGAAAGACAAACTTGGGTTGAGTCTTTAACCGCAACCCATATTTAATTGGCCATTTTTTCTTTAATCTGCTTAATCAAGGGTTGAGGCCTGTATTCACAAAAAAAACTTTTTTTTTAGCCAATCCACTGTAACCAATTCCTATTTGTAGCCAAAATGTAGAGTAATTTTAAGTCTATTCACATAACTGATTTTTAGCTTTGGATATGAGGACCCAAGTTATTTGTTTAGGGGGGATTTAATTTATTTGGGTGTTTGGTTTTGATTATTCCAGAGTGTTTGGTTTAGAGGATTCAGTTTATGGGATGTTTGTCTAGGATTATTATAATTGCAGGGGGCTGATTTTCAACCCATTTGCAATTATGGCTTAGCCTGAATATGGAAACAGAATATGTCAATATGTCAGGTGAAATAAATTCAAAAGGTTTTTGGCCACTCAATTCACAATTTCACACCATCACTCATAGTTTGATTATAAAAAAAAATAGAAGGGGATTAAAATAACAGTTGGTGTGCATGGTAGCAGCATGGCAATTGTTTTTTAACATATTTTCCCTAGTTTAAGGTGGGTCTGGCATGCATCTTGGTTAAAATATGGTAACGGGTCAAATCTGGGTTTAGGGTCTTTAGTTGGAGTTGACTATTGTTTTGACCCGCTTTTATTTTATATGGGGCTTTGGACTATATAGTGCTATTTAGAAAGAGAATTCCTTTTATCTCCTCAAATTTACAAATTTTATGTAGAGCCTTTTCCTTGAACAGGTTGGTTTTGGTCCGGGTCCAGAACCGGACTCGTTAATGAGAATATGGAACTGGGACCGCTTCAGAATCGTTGTTGAGAAGATGAAACCGAAACTGGAACCATATATAGGACGGGTCCGAGTCTAGATAAAGAATGATATGGAAAAACCAAGGTTTTAGAATAGTTTCTCGAAAATTGAGGTGATATGTTGGGTCTTGGGCCTGTTTACTTATCGAGGACTAAATAAGGATACAAACCCGATTTTAAACGGGTCGGAGCCTTATAGGAGAATCGGGGACTCATTTTCATTTCTACTTTTCCTACTATCTAGACCTTGGAAAAAAGGACCAAAATCTCCTCTTTTTTGTGATACCGCAAGATATTGGTTTTTTTTTTTTTTACAATATCATAAAAATTAATCATACAAAAGTGAAAAGTCAAAATGAGAGTTCTTTATGTATGTGTGTATGTGTTTCCTGTGCCTACCATCTTGCTAGTTCAAAGTTTTGGATCATGTGGATAGCAATATTGTTTGATGAAAACCAATTTTGACAACTGAAAACATAAAGTCTACCTTTGAGATTTTTATTGTCCACTTATACACAATAAAAATAAATAAAAAGAGCTTAACACATTGCGACAATTTTCATGCTTTCTTGGGACCTGGATATCATCGATTTAGCCCCTTCATAATAACTTACATCCCACTGAATTTCTCAATAATTGTGCATTATAAGACCATTAAAATTTGATGCCTTTGAATCTCAAGTTCAAACTAAAAAAATGGGGTTGATTCTTCACACAGTCATAATCATGAGAAGCCTTCCTAACATCACTAATTTGCGTCTTCTAGGTGAGTCCGAAGGAAAAGATAAATATCAAACCTTATTGGCACCCACTGCACAGTATAACCCGCAGTAATTCCCACACCTCAGAACACTGTAATATGAAGCAGAGACCATTCAAGATTTCTGGAGGGTCACTTTACAATCAACATCATTCATCAAGTGGGTCCAACAATAGATGGAGCCATGCCCCAACCTAACTCACCTCATCAATGATCATTGCTCTCGTTTTTCTAACCTTCTGATAACCCAACAACCAGTGAAAGAAAAAACCCATCAATCTACAGTTCATCAAACAAAGAATGCAGCAAAAATAATAACTTTATAGCATCTGCATCGATAAACCATGAAATCCCCCTTTCTCCACTCTGGGTTTTCATCTTTTCAGATCAAAACATGTTTACACTACATGAAACAACTGGAATCACTAAAAAAAATCATCAGGAAGGAGACCATGATCGCTTACCTTTGCCAGAAACCCCAAAATCAGTTGCGGGAACTCTATTTCATGTAAACCTTGAGACACCCTAATATACTCTCCTCGAGATCTTCATCATGAGCTCTATCTCAGGCGCTGCAATGTGCTGGAAGTGCAAGGAGACCTTGAACTATCAAGTTTCAAGAATCTGTCCGTCCTTTTTTTTTCCTTTCTTCTTCCCATTCTCTTTATTTGAGAGCAGTTAAGAAGTTGGAAGTAGTGGGAATATTTCCAAATTTTAGGAGGTTATGGGTTTCGGTTATTTTAGGGTGGAATGAGAGAGAATAGTGGAGAGAGAGAGAGAGGGGAGTGGAGGGTGGGGGAGGATTCTTAAAATGGAGGCCTGTGGTTAAACCAAGGCAAAATACATTCCCATAGTTATATGGATGAGCACAGTGCATCTGGAACATCCAATACGCGGGACACACCTCTGATATCCAACTTGGATGGTTCGGATTCATTGTGTATATGTGCACCATGCGCAGGGGAAAGTGATCCGAGCCCCACCGAGGGGGGTTGGTTTGGAGCTAAATATGTAGTTGGATTTTGTAACCCAATATTTCCATGTGAGTTTTGGGGAAGGGCCCAGATTTTCCATGTGGCTTTTGGAGGTGGACTTAAGATAGGTTAGCAAAACTTGAATATTTATATTAGTAATTCTGCAGCACAAAAAAGAAAGAAAAATAAATTTTAAATAAAATATTGATAACAATATTAAAAAATTAAAAAGGTCTCATTTAAGATTGTCGCTTTAGGCCTCAAATTGTCTCGAGCCGGCTCTAAAATTCAAACTTGGTATTATCTTTGAAATATTAATAAAAAGAAAGAAAAATCAAAATAAATTTTTAAACATTCTTCAAACTTGATTTATAAAATCTCACATATTTTGGTAACTCAATTGGTAAGGAACCACCAACTCCGTCAATTATTACTACCGATCCCAAGCCCGGGTAAGGAAGGGTTGCATTAGGTAGGTTGACAGCCACCTTGAAATCTTTTCACAACCCAAACATGAATTCCGAGATTAGAAGATTTCGAGATTATACTAGGACGTTCCCCATTTTACGCACTACAACGCCGCGCCCGATTGTAGTAGAAAGTAGGTAAGGGCTATTGTATACCATTATAGATGAGTGCGGCTAAAGAAGTTAGTTCAGAAAACGCAGAAGATTCACTTGCTACTTAAGATATAGGGATCTTGACAGTGAAGAGCATGGAGTTAGTCGAAGTAATGAAAAGAAGAAGAGTTAGTGTAGCCTATCTACAAGCGGCAAAGTGGAAAATGGATAAAGCTAAAGAGCTTACTGATGGTTAATTATAAACTCTTTTATGTATGAAAGAATAATATAAGAAATGGAGCGGGTATAATTGTAGATACGGATTTGAAATAAAAAAATATGGAGGCGAAGAAGTTGGGTGATAGATTTAGCAATTAAACTAGTGGTCTTTATTTGAGAGCAGTTAAGAAGTTGGAAGTAGTGGGAATATTTCCAAATTTTAGGAGGTTATGGGTTTCGGTTATTTTAGGGTGGAATGAGAGAGAATAGTGGAGAGAGAGAGGGAGGGGAGTGGAGGGTGGGGGAGGATTCTTAAAATGGAGGCCTGTGGTTAAACCAAGGCAAAATACATTCCCATAGTTATATGGATGAGCACAGTGCATCTGGAACATCCAATACGCGGGACACACCTCTGATATCCAACTTGGATGGTTCGGATTCATTGTGTATATGTGCACCATGCGCAGGGGAAAGTGATCCGAGCCCCACCGAGGGGGGTTGGTTTGGAGCCAAATATGTAGTTGGATTTTGTAACCCAATATTTCCATGTGAGTTTTGGGGATGGGCCCAGATTTTCCATGTGGCTTTTGGAGGTGGACTTAAGATAGTTTAGCAAAATTTGAATATTAATTAGTAATTTTGCAGCACAAAAAAGAAAGAAAAATAAATTTTAAATAAAATATTGATTACAATATAAAAAAATAAAAAAAGGTCTCATTTAAGATTGTCGGTTTAGGCCTCAAATTGTCTCGAGCCGGCTCTGAAATTCAAACTTGGTTTATCTTTGAAATATTAATAAAAAGAAAGAAAAACCAAAATAAATTTTTAAACATTCTTCAAACTTGATTTATAAAATTTCACATATTTTGGTAACTCAATTGGTAAGGAACCACCAACTCCGTCAATTATTACTACCGATCCCAAGCCCGGGTAAGGAAGGGTTGCATTAGGTAGGTTGACAGCCACCTTGAAATCTTTTCACAACCCAAACATGAATTCCGAGATTAGAAGATTTCGAGATTATACTAGGACGTTCCCCATTTTAAGTGACGCACTACAACGCCGCGCCCGATTGTAGTAGAAAGTAGGTAAGGGCTATTGTATACCATTATAGATGAGTGCGGCTAAAGAAGTTAGTTCAGAAAACGCAGAAGATTCACTTGCTACTTAAGATATAGGGATCTTGACAGGGAAGAGCATGGAGTTAGTCGAAGTAATGAAAAGAAGAAGAGTTAGTGTAGCCTATCTACAAGCGGCAAAGTGGCAAATGGAAAAAGCTAAAGAGCTTAGTGATGGTTAATTATAAACCCTTTTATGTATGAAAGAATAATATATCTAACATGCATGTCTTCATCTTCTGTAAGTACTCTGAGATGGATGATTTGCCTTGTATCAAACTTCTTCAATAACTGCAGTTGATGCATGTTATGTTTCACAAATTGACATGTAATGTGTCTCAAGCCTCTTTTGGGGTGTACACATCTTCTATGCGTTCAAACATGTCATCATCAACTGATTGCTTGATCGCAAAGAATATTCTCCCATTTTTTACGTTCCACTTTGCTTATTTTTGTGGGTTCTTACGGTAGTGCCAGGCTATCACCACATGTCACGTCCCACAAATCGTGACCCGCAAGTTATGAATTCATCATGGTCTTTGTAAGTGCCTAAATATTACGGACTTTGTAATGAAAGTTATGTTGAGTCTGATGCTCCTTTGAAGATGGTGGATGGCCTAGGAACCTGAAAGGGGAGTAGATAAGGACGTCAAAGGACCCTGGCTGTGGGCAGCGCAAGGCTCTCCAATGCCTAAGTCAGTAAGGGGCCTGAGCATTAGGATAGAGATAAGGGAGAAGAGAGGCAGAGTAGCAGCTCCCTGGTTATGATTGTGCGTACCTGTGATGGAGATCATTCCTCTATTTATAGAGGAGGAAGTCTACATTGCATGGCGGGGCTCATGATGACGTCGTCCTTGCACTCCCATGGGTACCGTCATATCAGCCCACTATGCATTAAATGGCAGTCTGATCAGCCCATAATGCATTAAATGCTGGTCTAATTGGACCTTTCTATAGCTGACTTTTGGGCCTAGTCCCATCAGGCCTGGCTTGGAGCCATACTCTGATGGGACGTGACCGTTGGATGCCGCTCTGTCAGGAGTGAGGGGTGGCCAAGATGGCTTTGTCAGATCCAACTAGGTACCCTTGAAGTACAGCCGCTATCGTCCATCTCGGGTAAAGGTCTGGCTCTAGTGCCGAGCCGAGTGGTTGAAGTGAAGGCTTCGTGTTGAGATCGGGGGTTCCCGAGACCAGGGGCAGTCTCGAGCTTGAATAGCGCACGAGCAACGTGTGCCGAGGTTAAGGCGTGATTAGCAGACGTAAGCACCGAGGTTAGTATAACCTCTGTGTTTCGGGAGACATCCCCACACAGCCTTCCATGATTTATAGTTCATCTTATTGAGCTTTCTTGAATTAATCTGAGCTGACCCAAGTCAATTCCACTCTCCATCTGAATTAATTTGGCCAAATCCGCTTTGACCGATGTGTGATGATGATATTAGTTGATATCAGCTCCGCATTGCCGATTCTTCTTGTTTTGACGAAGGACTGAGTAAAAAATGGAGAGAGAATCGACCGAGTCATCCCATTTTAATAAGTTGTTTGTATTTCTAATCATTTAATAGAGAAAGGTCTAATTTTAAACAATCAAAATTTATTTATAAGTAATTAGGCACAAGCTTTGGACTCGGTAATTTAAAAATGATCATTAGAATATAATTCGAAACTTATATTTGATCTTTTACCTTTGATATTTGAACTAACAAATTATGTAATATGCAATACCTTTTCTTTTATTTTTTTTATTGTAGTACTTTTTTTGTATATATAAACTTATTAATTGGAATTGCTTATCATGAATGCAAATAAATAAATGTATTTTGATATTCTATAAGTAATGGATTCATTTTCAAATATTTTTGAAATAATTAAAAAAAGGACTTTCTTGAGTCTCCACGTTGATTTCATTTTATTTGGCATTGAACAAGTCGAGTCCAACTCACGAGTTTTCAAACTTTGCCGGCACTAGTTTGGCAAAATGATTGAATTATATTGGTTCCCGGAAATCGACCAAGGTGGGTGGGTGAAACCCACATTTACCGTTATACCAACCCAACTTATCAAGAAAAAAAAGAAAGATAAGAATAGGGGATTTGGCAGACTTTGACCATAACAAATATATGATCATATTGTAATATATGGTGAAGATGATGAAATAGGCTCAATATAAACCAAACTGGGCTCCAATATCCATTGTTGATTGGGCCTTTGTAACCGGGTAATTGGTGGTCCATCAACATCCTTTTTTTTCTACAGTGCAATGTGGAATTAGCAGCTTATGACTGTAGACGTGGTGTGATATGTCAATCCCAATTCATGGGCCGTTGACGGGTCAGCAGAATCGATTGGGAAATTTTAACCATCGAGGTTTGAGTGTTGAAGCACATTGAAATTGGACTGTTGTTGTTCTTCAGTTGACTGGTCCTATGGTGAGGATCATCTTGATCCAACTAGTGTAACTCTCAAACCTTGCTTTATTCAAAAGGGCCCCACACGTTTTCGAATGATTTTGACTGACAAACATGCATTCAATACGCGAATTAATACTGTTTAAGAACTGGCACACGCTCAAATTATGACTGATTGACTATGTTTTTTGGCCTTTGGGGAAATGGGGAATATCTCTACTGTTGTAAAGTATACGGTTATTATTATTATTATTATTTATGACAGAGGGTGTTTCAGCCGTTTGAGTCGGACTAATTCCTACGGAGTGTAGTAGAAAAGTTTCGAATCCTCAACTTGGGTGAAAATCATGGTCCTATGCCAACTGAGCTACACCTCATTTACGGTTAAAAGTAGATGGTTAATAAGAAGGAACAAGCTACGATGATATCAGTTGTTGTTTACAAAGAAAGATACAGGAAATAGCAAAGATGGGCTTATTCAAGTCCTAATGGAAGTGGGCAGAGGCCACTATGCATTTAACCCAATCCATTGTCGTCCCCATACCTGGTGTGAGTGAGCTGGTGGTACCAAGATTTTAATTTGAAGGGGGGCAGACCCAATCAAATAGTTTGATTTTGTGGGTGAATTCAAAATTCTTATGTGAGTTATGGGGCAGAACCAAGATTCTCTTAGAAATTTTGGAGTCAAACCCAAGTTGACGGGTTGACCACCCCCATTACCATCTATGTGGGTGTGGCCATGGATGCCACTCATAAAAAAATGTGATATGCGGAATAATGTTAACTGCTGGATATGAAAACAAGTGAAGGATCATTTTAAGTGATGAATATGATGATATCGAACAATCCCTGTTTCAATATCCAAAACCAGAGGCTAGGGTGCCTGCCCAGTTCTCTCTGTTTGGAAAAATCACAACCCACAGTACCCACCCCAATGAGGCCAATAAGAGACTTGGATGTTATACAACACACTGTGCAATCACATCCACATTTTTCTCGGTTCTGTCGGGACAAATAGGTTGTGGGTTTAGGTGAGCAATTGAAGGGTATTGGTTTTATATGAGAATGGAAAACTGACAGAACGAGTCCAACGGATATGAAGTTTCTACAAGATCTGCTACTGCTTTTACTCAGAATCCCCATTGTTTTCTAAAAATATCAACAAGGACCTCCACTTTTGTTTTAGCAAACAACCACTTTTATTCATTGAATCTTGGTCACCTATCTTAAATCAATTGAAAACCAGATTTTGACCGTTGAAATTCAATGTGATTATTTTAGTGTAAATGGATGAAGACTTTTTAAAATGAAATTGGGAGTGTTTGTAATGATTAAATTGACTAAGAATCAACAATCCTTCTTAGCATTATCACTCCTAATTTAAATTGTGAAAAGATAGTCTAAATTGAATCAAATTGAACTTAATTAAGTTATTTACGATAAATAAACCAACTAAGGATCTATGGTCTTTCCGCACCATCACCCATAATGTAATTAATCTTTAGAAAGATGAAAACTTTTCTATATTTAGCTTGAATCAAATTAAATCGTAAGTATTTATGATGATTAAACTAACTAGCAATCAAAGATCCTTTTATATTATCACACCAATTTTAATCCTTTTTTGATGACATGGGCACCACAAAGGTCTTTGATGCAACTGAACTAATCCTCTGGGTGACGCCCTCTAACCCCATGCAAATGTGCACTAAGAGAATCTTGAGCGCTTTCGAGCACAACATGTGGGGAGTAAAACCCACGCCTTATGCCACTCCACTAACTTCCTAGGGTACCCCGAGTACCCGGAGGTTGTGGGTTTGAAACTGCACTGCCACACTGGGGCTACAGGGGAGTTTCTCCAACTTCCTTCTGGGCCCGGAGGGATTAGTCCAGCCCAAAGGGTTGAGAGCCCTCCGATGGTAAAAGAAAAAGAAAAAAATTAACTCCCTGGTGGGTCACACCCATTTTAATTTGTAAAATGATGAAATCTTTATTAGCTTTAATTTTATTCAAGTTAAATTAAAGGTTTTTTATGATAGTTAACTGACTAATAATCAACAACCTTTTTTTCATGATCACTCCTAATTAATCCAAGGACAAGCTTAAAGAACTATTTTATTCTCTTAGTAATGGAATTGTTAGAAAAGTTGCCATTCCCTAATTATGGTCAAGGTAGTTTTTTGAAATTGCTAGCAATAAAGGGTGGTCATAAGCAAACTTTGCTAGCTTATATTCGTACGTTGTCTCTGTTTATAAATCTGTTCCCTTCCATACCTCTGAAATCACAACTCCACCTCTTCTTCGCTAGTATCAATTCGACCTCCTCTTCTTCTGTTCCTTTGAATTGAGATTCCATGGAAAATGAAATCGAGATTCCCAAGTACTTCATCTGCCCCATCTCTCTTCAGATCATGAAAGACCCCGTTACAACCGTAACCGGCATGACCTACGACCGTATCAGCATCGAGAGATGGCTGTTCCATGGCAGCAACACCAGCTGCCCGGTCACCAAACAGCATCTCTCCTAAGACTCCGACCTCACCCCAAACCACAATCTCCGGAGACTCATCCAGGCATGGTGCACCGCCAACGCAGACAACGGCGTCGACCGCATCCCAACCCCGAAAACCCCACCTGAAAAAACCCACTTCATCAAGCTCCTTCAAGACATCTGGGTTCCTCAATTGCAGCTTGAATCACTGAAAAAGCTCCAGATCTTGGCAACTGAGAGCGAAAGGAATCGAAGGCGGATGGCGGAAGCCGGGGTCGAAAAGACCATGGTTTGGTTGGTAACGGAGTGTTTCAAGAAGGATGATTTAGAAGTGGTTAAAGAAGCTTTGAACGTTCTTTACCTAGTTCAAGCTCCTTTGGAGTCCATGAAGCTCCTCATCGTCGAAAACTACGATTTCATCGATGCGGTGACATGGGTTTTGCAGCAGGAGTCTGGTAGACTAAATAACGCCAAGATTCATGCAGTTCTTGTCTTAAAACCGGTTATCGAAACCTCCACCTCTCATTTCCTAGGACGTTTGAACGTGGAATTCTTCCAAGGATTGGTAAAGATCTTGAGAGATGGGATATCCCCCAAGGGGACCAAGGCGGCGCTGCGAATTATGCTGGAGGCATGCCCGTGGGGGAGGAATCGAATGAAGATAATCGAAGCAGGGGCAGTTTTCGAGCTCATCGAGTTTCAGCTAGCCACAACTGATAAGAGAAGCAATGAGCTTGTGCTGTGTATATTGGATCATCTTTGTGCAAGTGCAGATGGGAGGGCTCAGCTCCTTGGTCACGCAGCGGGTCTTCCATTGATATCGAACAGGATTTTGAGGATAACGCCCGCCGCTGATGATCGGGCGGTCCGGATTCTCTCATCCATATGTAAGTTTTCTGCAACTAATGAGGTTCTTGGGGAGATGTTGGGGGTGGGAACTATGACTAAGCTTTGCATGCTTTTGCAAGCTGGTTGTAGCGCAAATGTGAAGGAGAAGACAATGGGGGTGTTGAAGTTGCACTCCAAGGCTTGGAAGAACTCTTCATGTAGCGCTAGTGTTTATTTGCTAACAAGGCAGCTACGCATTTAACATTGGGAAGAATGGGAGAGGCAACTAGGTAGGTTGATAGGTGATTTTGATTTTGACTTTGAGGTTGGAAGAGAAAGATATATTGTCAACTTGTAATTATTTGTTACTTCAATTTCATATACCAAGAGAAGAAGAATAATCCAACTCTGACACATCAAATGTAAACTTGATGGAATAATTTCTGTACGGTCACCTACAGTACTGGATATCTCTCCATTGTTATCAAAGATGGACATTTTATCCAGACGTTCTTCGTATAGTCCGTACCATCGCGCAGACCAAAAGGCTTTATTATTATTATTTTTTTTTTGCGATATCACAACAAATGTTGCGATATCATAATTTAAGTTACGATACCGCAAATTTTGTTAGTTGCGATATCACAACTGAAAACCCCATTTTCCCTAGGTTTATCCGTCCCCGGTCGACTATTCCTCATTTTCACTGTGGTAACTCTCTCCCGCAGCCAAATTTGACCGTCCTCCTCCCTTGCCAACCTATTTGCAAATACGCAAGGTCGCCAACGTTCGTTCGACGTCGACGAAACATCATCGTCTCCATTGTCTCCATCGACTAGGGATTTTGGCCACCGTTGTTTTGCAATCTAGGAGTTCCGAGCTTGGTGTCGTTGCAGTCGCCCCTGCAGAACTTGGTAATCCTTATTCCCTCTCTTTTTTAGCGAGATCTGGTATTCTCTTTCCTTTCTTCATTCTCTCTATTTTTATATGTTTGTGGGTTTAGAAAATCCTAAATGATCTGGTTTCTAACTGAAACGTCAACTGTTGTTGGAGTTTGCACCGACATCATCTGGGGCATCAGAGCGGGGCCACTACAACAGATTATATTTTTTGCGAAGCTTAAAATCGTAGCAATAGATAACAGAACCGTTGCAAATGGTTTTTAGCAATGATTTTGAAAGCGTCGATGTGACGTTGCAGTTGATGCCGACGCAAAAGATTAAAAATGAAGCTGAAAAGCGTAGCAAAAGGTATACCCATCAACTACGGTTTTAAGCGTTGTTAATGATATTAATAGCGTCGCTGGATATATATTTTTTTTCCATTTAAAATTTTCACCAATGATTTAAAGAGTTGCAAAAGGTTTACTAACTGCAACATTTTTTTGTTTTTGTTGCAGATAGTCTGTTTTGGCTACGGTTTAGAAGCGTTGCTAAAGGGCTATTTGTTGCAACGCTTGTAAGGGTTGTAAAAGAACCATTTTTAAGTATAATACAACACATATTTGCAACGCTTGCAAGGGTTGTAAAAGAACCATTTTTAAGTATAATCCAACACATTTGCAATGCTTGTAAGGGTTGTAAAAGAACCATTTGCAAGTATAATACAACATGTATTTGCAACGCTTTAAAAAACGTAGCATTAACTCTTTTACATTTGCAACCTTTTGAATATGTTGCAGAAGATCTTTTCTTTTTCCCTTTCTGAATTGGATTTTTTATACATTGATTTAACATTAACATTGACCTAAAAGAAAATTTGCACACTCAAAAACATTTAACTAACAAAAGATTTAATTTCATAGGTTCTAAATGTAGAAAAGTACAGTTAATTAGCACAGTATCCAAAAAAATTCCACATAGCCTTCCAAGTTGTCATCCTTCCTAATCTTACAAAACATCATTCAAAATTCAAGGGATAAGTCTATTGCGTTTACGATCATCTTCCATCCTTTTCAACCCCAAGAGTCTTTGCAAAGTACGTACTCATGATATAGAACCATTCTGCAATTCCAAAAAAAAAAAAGTTGGTTAAGCATTCATTTATTCTATAACTAACTGAGATATTAGTTACGACCTTAACTTAAAGATCAAGAATTGGTAGATAAAAAAACTAGTTCGATCGTGTTCATGATCACGTGAATGGTGTTGACATCAGTTACATTAATAAGCAGGAACTAAGATCTAGTATTTTAGTTACATTAGTAAGTAGGAACTAACATATAGTATTTTAGAATGTATGCAGATATGTCATGCCTATGATTAATGCATAAAAAGATTTTAGTATGGCTTTAAGGCAAAATGCAAACAAGTTATTCATAATTTCTTATATGTATACATTATAAGAAATCTGCTTCAATAACCAGGCACGTGGGCCAAAACAAAACTTCCAACAATATTTTTTTTTGAAACAACCACTTAACGCATCTCAATTAACAGAAATAACTCCAAATAAACAGAGCATTCATCATAGATTGTCAACATCAACATGAGATGAGGAGCCCCTAAATACTTTAAAGTTTGATTCAAAAATGTCTTCAGAATGGAGGATACTAAGGAAGTGAAAGGGTGGAGCACCAGCACCAAAACGACCACGACCACAGCCGAATGCGGGACGTCTATCACCACCAGCACAGCTGAATGATGGTTGAAATTAAGCTGGAGCACCACCCTTATCCCCACCAAAATCTCCTTGGTCTCCACGGTATCCATCTCTATCACCGCCAAATCTTGGCCTGTCTCCATCGAAGCGAGATGGTCCTCTAGGGTGGTCACCCCATCATCACATTACTGGATCAGATTGAGCATAACCCATACCCAAAAAAAAAAACAAAACAAAACAAAAAAGGCGTCTTTGCATATAGATTGGTATGAGGTCAGGTTTTGCATGATAGAACAGATGATAATAACAGAAGATAAATGATTCATACAGAGAAAAGGCAACAGTGTTATTACAAACGAAGCATGAATGTCCTCAATTGAGATTGCGCTCGCAAAATGAACATAACTTAAAACTCATCGAATGCAACCTGTTACTATCTTAGAGACAATCTGAATTAGTTAAGATTCTTGATGTGGGCACACCCTATTAGCCGTGTCCCAGCTTGAATGTTGTGACATAATACAGCCCAATATTCTCCTCTTCATATACATTACATAGCATCTTTGAGTTCTAACTCACTTGGCTAGTTGGCTTTCATGAAATTACTGGTTGTGCTGGAGATGTAGGCACACCCTCTCCGGTTCCCCTCTAGTCCACAGATTAGGAAGCTCACCTCTCCTTTTATACATTTTTCAAAATGGTGCATGCATTAACATTACAACCCCCCCCCCCCCCCCCCCCCCCCCCCCATCTTTCAGTAATCTAAGCTATTCATTGGTAGTCCCATGCAACCTTCCCTATTGAATGATACTTGTCCAACCCACACTAAATGGATAGTTACCTAGACTCTCCATTTTTCTTGAACTTCATCCATAAGCATAAAGATTGAATAGCTAGGATTTCGTGAAGAAACTAATAATGCCATCCCCATCAAAAACTTATCCAAAATAATTGTTAACCCTGGCGAAAATGAGTATGAGTTCATAAGCACATTTTATTTATAAATATACAATATCCAGCATGCAACTTAATATATTCTCCTAATCTGTACTCTATAATAAAGATAAAGATAATTAAACACATACCACAGAAAAGTTGGCCCCAATGTGAGCCATGAGAAAGTTTAATTTAGCTTCAGAAGCTACTTTCCAATTTTGTAACTCCTGAACCTCGTCTCTCAGCTCTTGTGCTTGTCTCTCATGCTCCTCAGCTTGTCTCTCAGCTGCCTCAACTCTCCTCCTAAGTTCCTCAACCTCTGGATAACAATAAGAAGAGGAGGATGACATTGGGTCCACGCCGTGACCAAGACCAACGATGTAACCTGGTTTTGTACCTAAGACTTTATTAGCAATGTCATCCTTAGTCATGGCGGTAGAACCTTCTTCTAGGGACTCAGCCTGCATCTTCAACATCTTATCTTGTAATTATAAATAAAGGCAAATATCAAACAAAAAAAAATATTTTGGACGACAAATCCTAATTATAGACAAGAAAAAAGAGGAAAGAAAACTTGATCCTCACATAATTTTCTTCAGCAACGGAGCCACTCCAGCCTTTGCCCGGATTATAATACATCATGCGATAAAATTCAATCATGTCGGGCTCTTGTTGAGTTTGCATTACGCTATAACAGGTTCAATCCCAAAAATGTTCATTGTCGGCCATGCCAATTCTAAATCCCCATTTATAGATATAATTATATACTTATATAGCATTGTCAAACATAAGCTACTAATTCCTAATGTAGATGAGAACAAGGTACATAGCAAAGTACCTAGAACATTACAAAAGAAGCATATATGTAAATCATTTCTCACAAAGGCATCAAAGCATCTTGCCACATTTATTGCACTTCTGGGACAAGTTCTCCTGTTTATATACTTACTTCACACAAAGTAGCAGCAGCACCTTAAAGTCTAAATTAGTGCTTCCTAGTTCCCCCTACCCAAAACTAGATGAATACCAAATTGAATACGCTTGACAATTGACATAGCATCACATAACAAAGTACACAAATATGATATAACACATGAAAAATCCAATAATGAATATCCAAGATCTTACTCAAATCTAAATATCAGACACGGGAATTTATAAACATTTATAATACCTTATTAGCTCGATGATTCAAAAATGATCTTGAACCACCACGGTGATGAACTTTTTTTTTTACCGTGCTAAGTTTCTGCAATAAAATTATGTTAGTTATAAGCTAGTACAATAGGATACAAATACGAAGTTTGAATAATAACATTTTTTTTTACCTTGAATTTGTCTGTTTCAAACCAATCACAAAGCCGTTCCCAGTCCTCTTGTGCGACGTTGACATATGGCTTCCGTCTGCGTTGATCATTTGAAAGAGACTTGTAGTAAGGTGCAACCTGCACCTGATCTCTTTGAGGCACTGCCCTAAGTATTTATTGATAGCCCTTTTGACATTCGGGAGATGGATATCAATGTCAAATTAAAGCTCTTCTGCAAATAAGTTTTGCAATGAAATGTTAAGAAGAATTCGACTCCATAAATATTAAATCAACTAAAGGAAATTATTTTTATTACCAAAATATGTTCGTGCATCGTTTGAACTTTAGATTTGTATTCCTTCTTCACCTTTCTCCAATTATAAAGTGACAGAGGTGCATATTCGCGGCAAATTATGCCAACTTCAGAAGCAAATTGCTAACTCCAATCTCCTACGGGTTTTGACTTACCTGGTGGTATCTCAATCTTAGGTTAGTACCACATGTGTCATGATTAGGAAGGAATTAAAATACACAATATTTCTGATGTTATCACTCACGGATAATTAAAATTACCTTTTACATAACCATTCAATCTATGTCAGTATCATCATCACTTGATACAACATTCTTTTCTTCATAACTATAATAATCTATCATTGCATCATCTTCTTCATCAATTTCATCATCATTTATGAACGAATCCTCTGTCTGTACTCTACCCATATTGGTCAGTACCACATGTACATCAACTTCACTTGGGTTCAAATCTTCCCTACTCAGGTGTAGAGTTGCAAGTTCTTCATTCTGAATATTATCACAGTTAAGTTCTTCAAGTGTGTGATCATGTTCGACAATGCCATTCACAACGACATGCTTCTCTTGTTGAAATGCCTCAACACCATGCTCTACTACAATTTCTTCCTCCTTCTTTGAAATATCATATACATTTCTTGGCTTTATCTTCAACTTGCCAACTACCACGCAATTTAGTATCGCTCACATAAAAGACTTGACCTGCTTGGGCAGCGAGCACAAATCGATCATCTTTGTACCAAGTTCGGGAGATATTAACACTAGCCACATGGCTATCTGTTTGAATAACCGTCCTTCTATTACCAACATCATACCAATCACATTGAAAAAGATAAACTTGATTGGAATTTACGTAGTTTAACACTATGACATCGGTTAAAACACCAAAGAAATCAATCTCTTTTGATTGGTGACACCCTTGCACAACGACACCACTATTTTGAGTACGGAGATTTACTTCCTTGTCCTTTGTGTGAAACCTAATCCCATTAACGATGCAACCATTATATCGAATGATACGATGATCAGGCCCGCAAGCTAATGAATATAAATCATTGGTAGCTTCAGGAGATTTCTAGGATCGCAATTCTTGCATCTACGAGAAAAGTGTACAAAATCAATAGAAAATACAATATAATTAAGACTTAGAAGTACCTTTACTTTTGGGTCCCTAAGAAAACTTACACGTTGTTCAAACCATTCAGCAAAATACATTTCTTGCCTCTCTTCCAAATTATTTGGACTTTGCATTTTAAGCTCAGTCAGGTGTTGTCTACATAAAGAAAATATATATTTATTGAATCTTAGTACAAATCAGTTGGAAATATATATATATTGAATCTTAGTACATATGGTTGCACTCACTCGAGATATATATGGAAATACTTCTTCTGAGTTATTCAGCACATAATAACGAGCCTTGTTGTGATCTTTTAGATTCAAGCTGACAACTTTAGAAGCTCCTAATGGTCGCGCATTCTGTGAGAAAGCATGCAACCTAGTAGGTTGTTCCTCCTAACCACCATCAAAGTTTCGCTCTTCACGATTGAAGCGTGTTTCAATTCCTTGGAGATACATGGAACAAAATGTCAGGCATTCGTTATCAATGTATACTTCAACAATTGAACCTTCTGGATGTGCCTTGTTACGAATATATTATTTCAAAGTGTGCAAAAACCTGTTTAAAGGTTTATAATTATTGTAGGCAAAACAAAGTACAACTTTAAAATTTTAAATGCATATACATGTTACCTTTCAATGGGATACATCCACCGATATTGCACATATCCACCAAGAATTGCCTCTTGTGGTAAATGAACAGCAAATGAACCATTACATCAAAAAATGAAGGCGGAAATATCTGTTCAAGTTTACAAAGTATCACAGCAATGTCTTTCTCCATATTCTCTAGCACCTCCAACCTTAATGTCCTCGAACACAACTCTTGGAAGAAGAAACCCAGCTCAATCAATGCAATGGATTCATCAATGGACAAGAAACCACACACGACAAAGCATGGCCTATCAAACCTAAGCATAGATAGTCAAAAATCAATTTTTATTTTCAGAAATTAAGAATGGATATTTGCCTAGGGCACGAAGACAAGTCTATTAATCATTAAGAACATAAAGATATGCAAACAAGTTAGAACTACTAGACAAATAAAAAGCAATCGCTTATCTTCATCCATCGCTCTAATCAAAACTAGCCCGCCATTGCAAAGAAGACTTCTTGATTTTTCATTAAAGATTGCATCTTTACAACTTCTCCTTCAAGTACTTGCTTGGACAAGGCCCAAAGCTACCCAAAATAAAAAAATATGGAGAACTAGAACCAGAACTAGAAGAGGAGAAAGAAGAAAGGGGAAGAAGAGAGAGAGAATGGCTTGGCCACTTTATGAAGGATAATGGGCTTTTAGTTCTAGCCCCCTTGATGCTTCTTTTATACTTTTTGGCCTCTTGATTTTCAATGAATTATTTTCATTCTATGACTTGATTATTGGCTTAGCTTTCAAGCAAAGCTTCTCACTTAGGTTACCATTTGAATTACAGATTATTTGTTACTAAGTGTGGTCTCTTGGGCTCCAAGTCTTGCCAAATTGAACTCCTCAGAGATCTCTCATGTTGCCAATTTTAAAAACCTTTTGCAATTCCCGCATAGAATTATAATAGCCACCTTCCCGAGGTCATATCTCCCTCAATATAGCTCCGATTTATGAAATCTTGGGCTCCACGGATATCTACTCGAAAATACCGCCCCTGAAAATTCCGAGAATAATGGCAATTAAGGGAACTTCTATGTTTGGCATGCAATGGGTGGTGTGGGACCCATGTTGGACGTCCAAGGCATGTTTGGACTCTTTCTTTGCTTGCTTATTTGATTCTCTTTCCATATTTGACATGCTTCTTCACTTGCAACTTTCACTAATCAACTCCCCTTGTAAAGTTTCTAATTTTCTCTCTCTTTCTTGATTTTGGTTTCTAAATTTAGCAAGTCAACACCATCTTCCCAATTCTGAGTTTCTTCTTTCCTTTTTGAGAATTTCCAATCTTTCCAACTCCACCAAGATGTCAAGATATGTGGGCCCACCATGAAGGGTGTCCCGCCTTTGATCTCTCTCAAGTTTCACCAATGCAGGCCCCACTCTTGATTTCTCCTACATAAATAAAATTAAATAATGTCAATAATAATCAAGTGTGACGAATCTAGATGGACTATGCATGAGACTCTACATGCCTACCCAACTTTCCAAAAATAACACATGGTGTCAAAATTAGCAGATATGCATTAGTGAAGCTAAAAAAACTAATTTTGGGTGATGAATGAGATGAGAACCCTAATTTCATAAAAGTCATGCAATGTAATGAATTTTGACCAAATTTGACTAAGATTCCAACTATGATGCTTAAATGCATAAAATCATGAAATTAAATGTAATTCTATGCAATTAGCTTAATTAAGTCCACCAATGCATATAAAATGATGAATGAAAGCTACAATTTTGTGGACTTATCACATAGCATCAAATTTGTAGGGGATATTTTTGTGAGGTAAAATTTTCCTATGGGACAAAAAGATAGGGTTATGATCAAAGGAAAGCCTCGGAAGGTGGTTTACTATAGGATCATCAAAGGAGTCTAGCCAAGTAGAATTGGAGATAGCTCTGTCCAGCCTAGCAACAACATTGGCCTAACCATGCCTATTGTTTGCCCAGGTAAACCTATTTCCACTAAAGCCTAAGTCCTTGAGACCAGAAGACAGAATTATATCATTAAAGTCCTTAACTGAAAGAGAGGAAGGGAGACGGATACTAAGCTTCTATTTGGCCATCAGAATGGCGTTAAGGTCACCAATCACACACCAAGGAGCAGCAATGGATGAGGTATTAATGAGGTAATCCCAAAGAGATCGTCTGATTCTGTAATCAGTGGATCCGTAAACACCCGTAATAATACTAGAGAGGGAATAAGAGGAATCTGAGAAACTAATGAAAATGTACTGGTTAGAAAGGTCTAGAAGAGAGAAGGCAAACTTGGAATTAGAGTTACAGAAACATCAAAGGGAACTATTTGAATTGGTAAAAGAGGAAGTGAAGCCTAATGATTGGACTCCTATAGGGTTGGAGGAATCAATAAGCGTTTTTTGTTTGGAAAGGAAGAAAATGTCTGGAGAGTAGATTGCAATGAGACGAACCAACAAAGTTTTAGTAGGGGTATTGTTGACACCAAAAATGTCACTTTGCCTCTTCAACCTCAAGAAAGCTATGTGAAGCCGCAACCTACCATAAATAGGCAACGCTACTTCCAAAAAATCAAATTTTGTCAGAATCAAATAAAAACCGTAAGATCCTTCAAGACAACCAAGAGAGGAGTACACATGAAGTTTCAGGCCATTTCAAAATTATTTGGCCTGACTTCACTTCTTCAACAGTTGAACAGGAGCTCCCGGTGTCGACAGTGTCGAAATCATTAAATCTTCGAACAGAGCCTGTGGATGGTCTCAAAATACCTCCAAAAGGCTCCACGCCAAGTTTTAAGTCAAACCGACAACGTTTGACCCTACATCAGCTCTCAAGCAGCAGAATCAAGCCTCTCAGCGGCGAGAACCACCGAGGCCATAACTCATCAAACAGAGCACATGGGTGATTTCAAAATCCTTTACAAAGTGCTACACGTCAAGTTTCAGGTCATCTCGACAACATTTGACCAGACTTTGACTCTCGAAAGCCAAATCAGGCCTCTCGGCGGCAAAGCTCCCTGGGATCATGATTTCTAAATCGGAGCTAATGGATCACCTCAAATTGACTCCAATAGGCTCCCTGTCAAATTTCAGGTCAATCGGACATCGGTTGACCACACATCAAAACGCGACATCTTCCTCGCGATAAAATCAAGTCTACTGGTAACAGGACCCCACACGGCCTCAAAACTAAAAAAAAGAAAAACCTTTGACTGGTCTTATTTATTGCTCAAGAGGCTTCACCTCAAATCTCAGGTCATTCCGACATCGTTTGACCCAGTTTCGGCTTCTGATAGTAAATCGGCAGCCTTGCGCGACAAAGCCTTCGGCTTTCCTGGAAAATTGGAAACTTTGCACTTCAAATTGCAAGGATTCTCGTCAAGTTTCCTACAAGAAAATCAAGCCAATAAATGTACAAAAATGTCATGAAAAATACCGAAGAAGAAAGAAGTAGAAAAAATGAAAGAAAGGCCGAAAAACGGCAACCAAAAGGGACCAAAGTCCCAATGGTCGCCGGCGACCCTGGGTGCAAGGTCGCCGGATTTCCGCAGAAGGGCCGTTTTCCGACTCCCTTTCACGTTTCGAGACTTCCGGCCCCTGTAGTTTTCCAAAATTCTAACTTTCAAGGCTCCAAACCCGTCGATCTTCGTCAACATCACGGGTCCGTCTTCGAGAGCATCAAATCATCATTGATCGCCAACCGGTAAACCAAGAAAGTGCACTTTCTATCCGATCGATCAAGAAATCGACATGAAAGATACCACCGGCCTACTGTTAGGAGTCATTGTCTGAAGTTACATGGTCATCCGATGTCGATCAGCATGAAGATTCATCGATGATCATCGCCAGAAGAACTCCAAAATACGCGGCATGGCCTACGACTCTTCAACTGCCAGGCGACCACTTGATGTAGTTAATTGACTTGTTTTATGACAAGTTATTGCAGTCATTAATTCATTATTTTGAACAACCCAATCAGAAGCAAGCAAAAGGAGTTACAAACCAAAGGTTTCATGACATTTAAACCTTGAAACTCCTCCCATCATGGCTATCAAAGCGATTAAATGTTCTTAATTCTCCTCCGGCGAATCAGAAGCCAAGAAAAAAGAGTTACATAATAAAGAAATAAATCTTGTAACTCCTCCAATTATGTGGCCTTAAAGCCCATAAACTCTCCTAAATGGCTACCAAAGGCCTATAAATAGGAGAGCATTCAAAAGAAATCCAAATCAGAAAAATCGATCAAATCATCAAAGATCCGGAAAAAACCAGAGATCATATCAGAAAAATCGATCAGAAAATCCGAATCCCGGAATCCAGAAGAAAAGAGAGAAAACTCTGCTGAAGTATTACACCGACCACCGCTACAAGGTGACAAAAGTTTCTTGGGGGACCCCCCCCCCCAAGGTTCTTGCCTTCTCCTTCTGCTTCCAATGGCTTAGACGTGGCTTTTCACCCCATCTACTTAGCTTTTTATTGGACATAGGACCTCCTCTTGGTCTTTGTCCTCTAAAAATCTGAGGTTGAAGACGAGCCAAGTGAATCAAGAGCATCCTCTGTTCTCATCTGCATGGATGATGGCAAAGTCCACACATGGCTTGTGACCGTCAATCTAAACGAGTCACCCACAATCTCCTGAGAAGTTAGATCCTCATTTTCTTGCTTTTCATTGTAGTTTGTATTTTTCTGAAGAGATAAAAAAAATCACAACTCTTGTCTTTCACTATTGATAAGAATTGTAAATCGGCTATAAATGCCAAAAATCGCCTTTTACGGCAAAAATCGCCTTTCACGGCAAAACAAATGAAATCGCCTTTTACGGCATTTCAAAAACATGTCTCTTTTCTTAAATATATGTGCAATGAAAACTTGAAAGAAGTTTATTTCCTTTTTACTTGCGAAGGTCAATCTCCGGATCACCACTTGCAATTCCAAGTAAAATAAAAAATCCGGCACACCCACCCAAAAAATGTTGATGCTCGCTTTTGCCCTCCGGGCGCGAAGCGGTTGGGTCAAACGAACTCTCACATCCGCCGACCTCGGTAGCGCCGAGAAAAATGCAGGTCCATTAGGTATTACCTATATGTTTCCAACTTAGGATCTTAACCATAATTCAAAGGTCGGGAGGGAGGGAGCGGGGTCCTTTAGAACTCCTAGTTTTGGGACCGGAGGATTTGGTACCTTTGGACTTGTTTTTCCTATTCCCCTTGACCTTCAACGGTGATAGGTCAACCACCAGAGAGCCTTCCTGAGTATAGACTTGAACAGGGGTGGTTCATAGGGTGAGATCTTGGGGATTGTAGCAGGCCATTTGTAAGAGATTAACTGAAGGAGTAGCAATTGGAGATTTAGAATGACCTGAGATAGAGTCTTCTGAAGTAGAATGGAACTCTAAGAGATTCTTGGACTGAGAGGTAGAGGAGGTAGGATCCGCAAGAGTGCAATTCTCTAAGATGGAAAAAGGGTTAGAACAATCTAAAATTTGGGCTGGGATTTTCTCTAAGATAACTTAGGCTACATCCAAGGGCAGGGCCAAGATGGGATTATCAGAAAAGGGATCATCTTTAGGGATATCGGGAATGGGGTCATGTGTTGGGATATCAGTAGATGGGTCAAGGGCTATGGTATGAGAGCCATTTACATATAAAGGTAATATTGGTTAGGTAAGGAGTTGGGTTGAGAGCTGCCACTGATGATTGGATCTGCTACTGGTTTAGGTAAAAGGCCAGAGTCCTCTAAAGTTTGGGCTGAAGGACCTGGATCTCCTAAGGCTAGGCTTTCCATTGTAGCTTTCTCTAAGACTGCTGGGACTGAATCTGTATCAGCTTCATCTGTGATGGGAGGAGTCTACAACGGGGCTGCATGGCCAGGGCATTTGAGCAGAGCAGGCTTAAAACATTAGGGACATTTGGTGGAGAGATGACTTGCAGAAAGGCATTCAGAGCATGGTATATTTTCATATAGAACTTCTACCCCTACTGTAGCTTCTCCTTCCATATCGATTGAGAGGAGTCTGGGACAAGACTTAGCCACGTCCAAGCTAACCAGGACTCTAGCATAGGATAACATCCTTTGCAAGGCAGTGGTTTCATCCAAGCGAAGAGGTTTTCCAATGGAGCAGGCAATTGATAGAAGGATGTCATTGCCTTTTTGGCGAATCCAGACCGAGGTGACCGCTGGCCAATTAGTTTTGTCCTGTCTTGGGGACCAAGGAAGAAGAAGAAGCTTCTTTTTATCCAAAAAGAGGGGACTTTGGTAGATCATTCCATCTCTATCTTCCATAGAGTTAAACCTAAAGATAAAATTCCCTTTCTCCGTCAAACAAATAAAACAAGGCCTCGAGAGTCTCCAATAGGAGTGAACCCAATGCTCCAAGCCTTCCAAGAAGGGGCGTCTTCCTACTAACTTGCCGATTGCATAGAAGATGAAGGATTCCTTGTTATTAGTAACCATCTGATGAGGGATCATAAGTGTTCTCTTCCCGTCCTTCCGGGCAGAGGGAGATAAGACTTGAGGGGGAGATATGGCCTTGGGAGTGAAGCAGCTTGTATATGATTTCGGAGGTTGCAGGGGTAGAACATGAATGGGGGTTTGGAGAAGCTAGCCTTGAGTGGAAGCTTGGGAGAGCTGACCTAGAGTGGGGGTTTGAACAAGCGGACCTTGAGGAGGTAGGAGAAGCCTGTCCAAATGATTGTGAAAAAGTTGAAGTAAAGCAGGATCCCATATGGTAGTAGGAGACTTTGATTGAGCCAGGGGGTTAGGAGGGGAAGGTGGAAAAGGAGCTTGAGTTCCAGGAGTGGTGGGTTGAGCGCTAGGGTTTTGGTCCCTCGGGACCCTTGGGATCTCTGAGGAAGAATGGTCTTGATTTTGGGCTTAGGTGGTCGTAGTAGCAGAGCATGCATTTGGACAATAACACAATGTTATAAGCATCATCGTGGCATATGGGAATCTCACTTTAGTATTATTTGACTTAGTAGAATGGTATATGGGCAATCATTTACTACTCAAGAGGCGATTATTTAATGGTATTAGTGAGTCTTATCTTTTCTCATGTCAATTTTAGGCCATTTGTAATGCCCCAATTTCGAATATCGAGTTTACTGTCATGTACATGAATTTGGCGTACTACTTCCTGAATAAATTGTGAACTTCGAAAATCGTAGGTCCGCAGTGATGTCCAGTTTAAAACTTTTTACCAACATATGAGGTCAACAATTAAGTGCGGAAGCAAATAGAAAATAGCAGAAGTAATAACAGATAAATGCCGAAGCAATAAGGGTATCAATCTCCATAAAGTAAGTGTAGCAGGGCATAAGTCTAAACTATCTCAAAGTATGGATAATAGTGTGTACAAACCATATGAATGAATCTCCCCTTCTCACACATATCAATCTCCATAAAGTAAGTGTAGCAGGGCATAAGTCTAAACTATCTCATAGTATGGATAATGTGTGTACAAACCATTATCTCTTCTGGGAGGAAGTCGGAGTCAGAAGCTTTCATGGACCAACTATTATTGGTGAGACTAGTGCAAAGGTCAAACTTGCATATGATCGATTGAAGACAGCTCAGAGTAGGCAGAAGAGTTATGCGGATCACCGACGTAGAGATCTTGAGTTTCAAGTGGGAGACAAGGTGTTCCTCAAAGTTTCACCGATGAAGGGCACCATTCGATTTGGGCAGAAAGGCAAGTTGTCACCGAGGTATATTGGACCATTTGAGATTCGCAGCAGAGTTGGAGACTTGGCCTACAGATTGATATTACCTCCTAACCTTGCAGCAGTGCATGATGTTTTCCATGTGGCTATGTTGAGGAAGTATGTTCCGGATGCGTCGCACGTCATTGAGTATGAGCCTTTAGAGATTCGAGCAGATGCAACCTACGATGAGAAGCCTTTGCAAGTGATTGACGTCAAGGAGACAGTGTTGCATACCCGGACAATTCGTTGGGTGAAGATCTTGTGGGAGCACTATGGTCCGGAAGAAGCTACGTGGGAGCTAGAGGAGCAAGTAGTGAGGAAATATCCTCATCTCTTGACCGAGGTACGATTTACATTTGGAGGACCAAATGTCTTAAGGAGGGGAGGATGTAACACCCCGACCCGCCTTAATCTCGTTTTAGAGTTAATTAATTTAGATTAATTGCTTAATGGATGTTTTGGTTGTGATTGGACTTGATTTGGTAGAATTAGTGGGGTTTGACCATTTACTAGGTAGATTATGACTTTTGGAGTGTTTTGGCTTTTTGTGTGTACTTAGAAATTTTGGGTTTTTAATGCATTGCATAGAGCATTTCATGGGCCTTAACTTTCATGCTTTGGCCCATTAAATTCGGATCCATTTAGGCCCATTCCCAGCCCATTCATTTAACCCAGGCCCTTATTAGAGATTTCAGTCCATTTCTGGACTTGCATGCAATGCAGGAAAGTTTTGGCTTAAAAAGCCTTAACCCCAGCCATTTTTTCTTCTTCTCCTCTTATTCCTTCTTCATTCCAGCTGGGAGCTTTTCCCTTCTTCTTCTCCTCTTCTTCATTTCTTCCTTCCTCATCTCAAGCAACCATCCAAGGATCCTTGCATGTGAGTCTTGGTGGAGACATCTTCATCTTCTCCAAGCTTCCATTCTCTCTCAAAGTGCTTCATTTCCTCCATTGGTAAGTCTCATCTTCCATTTCCTTTCTCTTGCTTCATATTAGTGTAAGAATGTCCTAAATTCGTGCATACATCATCTTCTTCCTCATTCATTTCATTCATTTTCATTTTCACCATTTTAGGGCATTTGAGCTTGAGTTTTGGGGATTTTGAGCTTAAGAGGTTTTAGGTGTGTGAGATAGCTTCCAAGCACCAAGGCAAGTTAAACTTACATGTTTATATGCATGCTTCCTTGTTTGATTCATGAATGTATGAAATCATATGTAGACACCCTTCTTCTTGCTCAAAAATGGATTTTTGTGGATGATTTCTTTTGCTAATGTAATATGAGTTTATTGATGTTTTTATGAGCCTTTTGGAAGCTCAAAGATACCCATTTGTAGTGTTTTAAAACTTGATGGAATACCTTGAATGGCTTAGGAGAAACAGCAAAGTTTCAGATTTTCGGAACACAGGATTTGACAGTTCGCTCGAGCGAGCGTGAGTGAACGCTCGAGCGAAGGGCTCTCTGGGAGAGTTCGCTCGAGCGAACTTTTGGTCCGGTCGAGCGAACAGCTCTCTGTCTGGGGTCCGCTCGAGCGAACATCTGAACGCTCGAGCGAACCTGATACCTACAGTATGCAGATTTTCCAATGACCATAACTTTTTAACCGTAAGTCCGTTTTTGGAGATCTACATACCGTTGGAAAGCTCATGATGTGTAGAACCCAACAAAAAGATTATTTGATTTGAGCCTTGGAAAAGATTATATGTTGGATTTTACATAATTATGACAAATGAACGTTTCCAGGAGCCGGACATTGGACCGTAGCTTGTTCTAGTTTGATTGGCCTGATAGATGGACCGGTAGGATGAGCACCCTGAACTTTTATCATGACCGATGGTTTGTTGAATTGTGAATATGGATTGAGCAACCGTACCCACAAGGGACCTTGTGTTCTTCGGATTATAACCGAACCAAATGTGTTCTATTAAGGGATTCGACATCCAAATTATGTAACGCCAAGGGGTCCTCGTAGCCCGATAATGTCGTACTCTTAATACTACCCGAGTTGGATGGTGAAGACCACATGTGTTCCCAAGACCGTAGGCCTGGCTTGAATTCTATCTTGATTCTAAATATGATATCTCTGTACATGCATTGCATTCCGTTTCCAGTATTCTAGTATGACTTGATCATGCTTCTGTTCAGTTATGTATTCTCTGTTACACATCTGTTATGTTATATCTATTTATGGCTTTGTTCAGTATATTTCAGTTAGTACCGATTTGTTATTTATATGTCCTGTCCTGTATGTGTCCTGTATCTGATTTACACTATTCTGCACCTGATCTGTTGTTTATACATTGCACTCCATGAGTCGGCACCACTTAGCTTCGACCTTACCTAAGTCGGACTCGGCTAAGTGTGGGTTTAGTAAACTTCTGGCCCTCTGCAGATGGGAATATATTCTGAGGGTTTACCGGCACCCTAGGTCTACGATGGAGAATTCTGGGTACCTCTGTCTCCTAGTAGCACCACCCTGTTCTGTCCTGATATTCTGCTCTCATTTTATTTTCATGTTACATGATTAACTTGAGAGAACATAGCTTATGTGGATGTGTCAATTAGTACTGTTAATATGTTTATCTGTTATCAACGACTCGTATGTCTTATGCTAATTCATGCACTGATATGCCTAGTGATCATTCCTTGATCTCTTATGATTTATACCTGTCTGACTATTCATTTGATACATGTAATATGGACTGTATATGTTTGTCTTGCTTAGCTTAGTCTAATGGTGCTACACTTGGCGTTACAGGTGAATACATCGACGCCACTGCCCCGGAGATCCTTGAGGAAGAGGAACCTCCACTTAACGTAGCAGAGTGGACTCCTGATGATGTCTTTTAGACATCCGTACGATGAGAAATGGACGTTAAATGACCCACTGACCGTGGCTAGGATTGCCACATATTTTGTAGAAACTTATAAACTTGTTTAGCTTTTGGGATTGTAACTTAACTAACTTATTCCTTCTCTTTCTATCTCTTGAACTTGAACTTTTAAATCTATGCTCATGGACCCTTATGCTCTATATCTTGATGATTGTGTTATGTTAATTGGATATCTATTTGACAAATTATACAGGCATATCGAAAAATATAAACCTCACACGTGATATCCTGTGGGTAAATTCCGTACGTGGGGACCTAGAGTCAATGAGTTTGACTCGAATTTCCACGCGGGCGTGTGTCGCGCCTCGGGATGCGTGAAATCTCGGGCTCGGGGCGTGACATCTTCTCTAAGGTAATCATATCCATCCATCTCTTAGGCAATAGAATGGCCCACCTAGCCACAGACATGGGTCAAGTGATCTCCATTCATAATTCGGGTCACCACTTGGAAATCCTAGAAAGTGGTCCTCCAATTTTCCATTTAATTAACAGGTCTAAACAATAGATACAAGCAAGAGTGAACAGCAAGAAAGAATACCTAATACACAATCGAAGCCAATCAATGGAAGAAGATCAAAGGTCCATCCTAGGTCATGGCCCCCTTTTCAGCCAAGTCCATGTCAGCCAATTCAATTCCTAAATGAAGTCTAAGATGCCAAGAAATGTGTATTTTGTGCTCCTGAAGTTACGAGCATCTTCGACGATAGTTAAGGGTTGAATCAAAATCCAATTAATACACTAGACCCTACTTTGGTGGCCCCGATGAGTCAAGGTTAAGCCCAACCCTTAACTCATGCTTGGCACATAGGGGTGTACAACGGGTCGAACCCGCAGGTTGCGGGTCAAACCCGCCCCGACCCGACCACATTTTATGTGGGTGACAACCCATCCGAACCCGACTCGTTTGGGTCACGGGTCACGGGTCAGTCGGGTCACAGGTCAGAAGAGTCACGGGTCAGCGAGTCACAGGTCGGGTTCGGGTAAAAAAGAAATGGTAAAAAAATTATAAAAAAAAATGTGATTTTATTAAAAAATATGATTTTATTAAAAATGTTTACTTCTAGGAGATTAGACCTCTGAATTTAAATACCGCAATGGCGGTAAATGATATAAAGTAGGGCCAACAATTTATTGATGTGATGATGCTGCGGTAAAGAAGATTATTTAGGGATTTCATTAGTCCACCGATTGGCCAAGATTAATGCTAATGGTCAAGAAATGGGGACATTTGTTCAAAATGGATTCCATGCACCATGGGCCATGGCTGGCCCTCAGGAAAATCATTTTAGAACTTTTTAAACTAACATTGTTTATCTTCTTGAAAATTTGGTAAACTAAGGAATGTAGATCTTGAAATAGTAAAAAGTAGATTTACTTGTACCCAATGGGCAGCCTAACCATGGGCAGCTAGTTCCAACAGACCTTCCCTGGGCTTCATCCAATTGGGCAATCATGGATAAAGCCTTTCTTTTGTTATTTTGTAGCCATTTAAGCCCATCATGCACTTAGCTGCATTAGACATTAGTTATAGAACCTAATAATCACATGGAAAGACTCATTTCTTTCACTGTGTAATTTCTTCTTGGGTGAAAGTTTCTTCCCCAATTTCTTTCTCAGCAAAGTTATTTGCTTTATTAAGGCTATAGTTATGGTTTCAACTATTTGCATTAATGACTTCATAATACATGAATACACGCCTTTAGGGTTTTTATTTTTGAGTTACTTTTTAGTATTAAAAAGTAGTTACATTTAATTTTTTTTATTACCAGGTTCACAGGTCACCCGGTGATCTGACCCGATAGACCCGTGACCCGGTACCGACGGTCACTGGTCGGGTCGAGCACCAGAAATCGGCTAACATGACCCACTCATTGACCCACGGGTTAGGTCGGGTCACCGGGTTGGGTCGAGTCACGGGTAATTATGTACACCTCTATTGGCACATCATTGGAAGTTCACATGGAAGGTTAATGGGCCCCATAATAAATCACATCACTAAATACTCAGAACCTGTAACTCACTGTTTGCAGTGTATTTGGTCGACATCCTCCAGGGGTGGTCGACTGGATGAACTGAGAGGATAGGAAATCTGTCTCCCATGTCGACATTAGGCCTAGTATATCCAGTCGACATCCTGGGTACCCTGGTCGACCGCATACACTAGGATCCTAAGGACAGAATACTGGCAGGCAGGTTTCCAATCTAGAATTCTACAATGTATCTGGTCGACATCCTCCAAGGGTGGTCGACCGGATACGATGAAAGGCTGGGAACTGGTCTGTCATTTAGTGGATTCTTGACAGTGTACCCGGTCGACATCCTGGCAAGGGCTGTCGACCGAAGACACTGGATTTCTGAGACTAAGAGAAAGTTAGCTCTCATTTAATTCCTCAGTTTCTCTATGTATCCGGTCGACGTCCTCCAAGGGAAGTCAATCAAATCGGGTACACACGAAATTCAATTTTTCAGATTTTTGCAACCTTTCCAATTCACTTCAATTCCCATCAAAACCATACAATCTCGTCTCCAATAATCATAAAACCATACATAAACATCAAAACTCCTCCAACCAGCACAAATCCATCAACAATTGAGCCATTAGTCTTCCAAATGAGAAAACTCATCTACCAAAGGCCAAAATCCATAAAACAAGGCTTAAAAGATAAATCTAAGCAATCAACATACATCTATGAATTGAATTACAGAATCAAAAAAGGAAATCATGCATTCTATGTTAAGTAAGTATATTGTACTTGCCTCTACTCCAATTGCAAGGTCTCTAGGCTTGATATAAGAAATCCAATCCAAAGCTCTAATGGCTTCCAATCTCTCAAACTGTCCTAAAACTCAAATCTAGATAGATCTACAACTCCAAAACCCAAATACACAAGAGTGCTGCATAAGGGGAAGGAATCCTAGAGAGAGAAAGAGAATTTCATGGAAATTGAGCTAGGGAAAGGGTGATTACCTTGTCTTGTAGAAAAATGAAAGATCTAGGAGATTAGAGAAGCCTTCTAGAGAGATGATAGTAGTAGCTAATGGGGATTCCTTCTTCCTTGTAGTTAGAAACCCTAGATCGAGAATTCTAGAGAGAGAATTGAAGGGAAATCTTGGAGGGAAAAGAGAGAAATGAGAGGGAAAGGAGAGAATTGGAGGGGAAATGAGAGAGAAGAGAGGGAAGAAGAGATAGCGTATTTCGGATGAGGGAGGGCCTCCCTTTTATAGATTTGTGTTGAAAAGGAAATGACCAAGATGTCCTTTTGGTTTAGTTTTAGTTGTACGTGGGCTATTTGGGTATTTTAAGTGTAGTTTGCAAATTCTCAAATGAAAACCCCTCCTATTAGTCTAACTACTGCTAGGGGCCTCTAACCAATTAACAAACTCCAATAAGTCCATCTAACACCGTATAGGTTCTATAAATCACAAAAAGAGACTAATTCCTACAAAATAGGCTAAAATCCTAGGAAAATACTAAACTGCCCTTACTAACCCCTATTAATTAATATAAATAGATATGATATAGTATAATTAGAGCAATGCAAATATAAGTGAGGGTCCACAAGGGGTGAGAGCTCACACCCTTGATAGAAGAATGCATTATATCGAATTATGGTCAAGTAAATACCCAACAAACAAGGATCCTATATAACGACAATTTCCTCCTACAAGCAAACTACTTGTAAGCCCACTCAGATGTCTATCAATGGGAGATGGCAGATGGAAAGTTCTCCTTTTGGACAAATGGAGCAAAAAAAAATCAACACTACCAGTTTATCATGTCCCATGATTTAAAAGCCTTAAAAGTTGTCCAAACCATTGATTCTTTTTATATTTAATATTCGTGATGGTTCAATGACTTTAAAATTGGTCATTATGCCAAATCATCTAATGAAAGGAATATCCAATTGGCTAAACTTATCAAATGTGCGCTCAAGTGCCCCCCATTGCTCGTAGGAGGACATTCTCGCTTATTTCAAGTGGAAAAAAGAGTTCTTGTAGCTTTCTCTACAGCACTTTGTTTTCCAAGTTGTAGCACATCTAAGAAGTGGCCCATTTGAATTGAATCAAATTATGAGACTTTAAACATTAGACCCAACAACTAAAGAGAAGTGATACCACACTATTAAGAATCCACATAAGAATCACATAAAAATCACATAAGAATCATGTGCAAATAAAACCATTTATATGCTCAAATAAATCTACATATGCATCAACTCTATTTAGATAAGCTATTAAAAATTAATAATTAAGAAAATCATAGGAATCATGCATGGTTTATGAAATCATATAAGAATCATATAAAAAAGAACTAAAAGAAAAATAACAGAAAAGCCTACATAAGAATAAAATAAGAATCATGCTCAAATAAACCCACATATATGCTCAATGAGAAAAATAAAAGGCTTGGGCAGGGCCTGATAATGTCCAAGCCTAACCCTCAAATTGGAGGGCCTACAAAAATTTGGCCAAAGTCTTGCTCTGGACCGGGTACCATCATAGGAGGGCCGGATTGCTAGCCAAACTTGCACCTAACATCTAGACCCAAGCCTTGCTCCCGCAGCTTTCATAACATGACAACCAATGGAAAAAAGAAGGGAAAATAACAACAACAATAATAATAACAACAACATAAAAAAAAACGAATAATGGAGGTTTCCATTTAGAATTTGTTAAAATCTGTATAAATTTCCAAACATCAAAATTAATGCAGCACGTTAATATGATGATACTTTATTCTATAAAATCCATCAATATTCAAATATATTAATTTATGTTTTGCATACATCCAAACATTTCCATAGGGGAAAAAAGAAAAGAAAAGAACCCTGAAGCCCATTTTATATAAGTATGATTGCAATATATAAGTTTTCCAAATTTCAATTCTTAAGAATGCTAACTTTTGAGAACGGCTCCTTACCTTAGTGGTAAGGCGTGGCTATTCTCATTGGGAGGGCTTCGATTCGAACCCGGCCTCCTCCCTCTCCGCATATGTGAGTTTTTATTACCTCACATGTGTGAGTTGTGTTTATTCTCTTCGCATGTGTGAATTTCCATCACCTTACATGTGTGAGTTGTGTTTATCTCTCCACATATGTAAGTTTCCATCACCTCACTTGTGTGAGTTGTGTCTATGTCTCCTCACATGTGCGAGTTTCCATCACCTCGCATGTGTGAGTTGTGTCTATCTCTCCTCTCATGTGTGAGTTTCCATCACCTCACATGTGTGAGATGTGTCATGAGTCTCAGGTCCAGTCTCTTCACTGGGTTACCAAAAAAAATGCTAACTTGGAAACCGATATACATCTCTTGACTTGATGTTATTCGGATTTTGTTTTGAAAATTATTTTTTTTTAACTTGGCATGGTTAACTTTAGATATATGTTTTCCTATTTATATTTTTATTATTCTTTCTCTCTTTTATGTATTGTAATCATATATTTTAAGATAAGTCAATTAATGGTAGGCCCACAGTAACTGAGAATGAATTTTGAGTAGATCCATTGAGCACCTCCAACGCCAATCATAGCTCAGACAACTGCTAATTTGTTCTCGCCGAGAAGCTCAAGAATCTCCATGTGAGGTGATGAAGAGACGAAGGGAGTTCGGAGAGGTCGTTGATAGGAGGATAGGACGTGCCAAACCCATAAGAGCAGCCTACGAGGAAATATATACGATCTTCAAAGATCCAATATATAGGATCCTCACTCAAATAAAAGATAAACCATTTTTCAAAAGACCTCCGAAAATGGTCAGCGACCTCGGACGCCGGAACCCTAACCTATGGTGTTCCTACCATCGGGAAAATGGTCATCTGATAGAAAATTATCTTATGCTCAAGCAACATCTGGAAGATCTAGTCAGAGATGGTCATCTGAAGGAATATGTAGAGGAGATGCGCTCAAAGAAGAGTAGAGAAAGCTCGAATCGGAAAGATTTCAGAAAAGCTGCAGATGAAGAAGGACCTTTGGGGGTAATAGATGTGGTGCATGGGGCAATAAATCCAGTAGAAGTAACAACCCAGTCTGTCCGAGCACAAAGAAAGGTGGCTGCGCCTTTGAAGGAGGTATACCAAGTGGATACTTGACCAAGATTGGTCGGCAAGACTGGACATAGCAAGACGGAGATTTCATTCTCCGATGAAGACCTACGAGATGTGGTCCAGCCCCATAACGATGCCCTCATGCTCACTCTTCGAGTACAAGTGTATGATGTCCGAAGAATGCTCATAGATCTACCGGAAGCTCCTCGGAAATAATGTATGCCGAGCTATTTCAAAGGCTCGGTTTGAAGCATTCAAATCTTAAGCCGAACTCAATTCCTTTGTTCGGATTCAGTGGCCAGGTAGTACACCCCCTCGGAGTCATAACCGTTCAGGTCGGAGCCGGTCCTGTTCGTCTAGATGTAGAATTCCTAGTGGTGGATGTGCCATCCCCATATAACGTCATCATGGGACGAACGTGGATTCATCGTATGAAAGCAGTACCATCAACATTCCACCAAAGGCTACGTTTCCCAACACAAAAGGGAACCATGGAAATTAAAGGGGACCAAGCTGTCTCTAGGAGTTGTCTGGTTACAGCAATAAAAGGAAAGGTGAAAAAGATAGATGATGTAGGCACTGGTCCAGGTAAGAGTACCGACCTCAAATAGCAATTAGCTTCAAGTCGGACCAAAGAAGATAAATTATTTTTCGACCTTAATACCCCGACAGTGGAAGAGCTAAAGAAGATTGTGATACATGGAAGGAATCCGGACAGCTATTGAATGATTGGCACATCACTATCTGAAGAAGAGCAGAAAAATCTGATCCAATTTCTTAATCAAAACTCAGATATTTTTGCTTGGACCCCATACGAAATGCATGGGGTCGATCCAGTAGTTATTAGCCACAAGCTGGGAGTAGATTCAAGAGCAAAGTCGGTGATGCAGAAACAGAGAAAGCTCGTGCCCGAGCGCTGAGCAGCAGTCTGTAAAGAAGTTGACAGGTTATTGGAAGCAGATGCAATCCGAGAGATCCACTATCCGAATGGTTGTCAAACACGGTCGTTGTGCCAAAGAAAGATGAAAAATGGAGAATATGTGTGGACTTCACCAACCTAAATAAAGCTTGTCCGAAAGATAGCTTCCCATTACCAAAAATTGACCAGCTTGTAGATTCTACAACTGGACATGAACGGATGAGCTTCTTGGATGCATACCGAGGATATCATCAGATCGCAATGGAAGTGGCCGACCAAGAAAAGATAGCATTCATAACTCCAAAAGGCACCTATTGTTACAAAAGAATGTCCTTCGGACTTAAGAATGCGGGGGCCACATACCAGAGGTTGATAGCAAAGATATTCCAAGATCTGATCGAAAAAACGGTAGAAGCTTACATTGATGACATGGTGGTCAAGAGCGAAGAACATGTTACACACGAGCAAGATTTGAGCTCGGTCCTCAAAATCTTGCGAAGATACAAGCTCAGGTTGAATGCTTCGAAATGTTCATTTGGAGTTAGCTCGGGAAAATTCCTAGGTTACATTGTAACCCAGAGAGGAATCGAAGATAATCCCGACCAAATCCAAGCATTTCAGAACATTGACCGACCTAGCTCAAGGAAGGAGGTGCAAAGGCTGACAGGTATGCTCGCTGCCTTAAATCGCTTTTTATCAAGAAGCTTGGATAAATGCCGACCAATGTTCATCGCCCTTAAGAAAAAGGCAGATAAGATATGGGACGAGCAATGTGACGAAGCCTTAGCATAGATCAAGCAATATTTGAGCTCCCCACCTTTGATCTCTATTCCAAGCCCAGGAGAAGAACTGATTTTATATCTGGCAGTACCGAGCATGCAGTCAGTGCAGCCTTGATGAGAGACCAAGGAAAACAGCACCTACTTATCTATTTTGTCAGTAAAACCTTGTTAGACGTTGAAACAAGGTATTTACCTCTGGAAAAGCTCGCCTTAGCATTGGTGAGCGTGGCACAAAAGCTCAGACACTACTTCCAAACACACAATTAAGGTCTTGACCGAACATCCGTTGCGAGCCATCATGCAGAAAGCCGACCTGTGAAGAAGGATGGTCAAATGGGCAATAGAGCTTGGCGAGCACAACATAAAGATAGCTCCAAGGAATGTTGTAAAAGGACAGATAGTAGCTGAATTCATTGATGAATTTACACACAAAGAGGAGTTGAAGCAAAAAGAAGCCAGCTTGGAAACTAACGAGAAGTGGTTGCTCTATGTTGATGGTGCATCTAATTCTAGAGGATCAGGAGCTGGAATGGTGTTCATTACGCCAGAGGGAGCAGTAATCGAGAGAGTTGTATCCCTTGGTTTTACTGCATCGAATAATGAGGCGGAATATGAAGCCCTTTTGTCCTGACTCCGAACTGCAAAAGATCTTGCAATATTGAAACTTTTGGTTCACTGCGACTCACAACTAGTTGCGAACCAACTCAATGGAGAGTATGCAACTCGTGATGATCAGATGGTTGCATAGGTCAGACAGGCCCAGCTCCTAATCCAATAGATCGGAGATGTGAAAGTCAAGCAAATTGGTCGAGAAGAAAATGGATATGCTAACAACTTAGCCAACTTGGCTACGGCGATCAAATCCGAACTAAGGAGAGAATTTCTTGTTGATTTCCAATTATCACCAATTATAGGAGCTCAGCAGATCATGTGTGTTGAACATGATGAATCAGAAGATCCGAATTGGATGACGCCAATAGCCGAGTATATAAAAGAAGGAATTTTACCAGCGGACCGAACGGAATGCAACAAGATTAGAAGGAAAGCTGCTAGGTTCTGGTTGTCACCAGAAGGTCGATTATACAGGCGATCATACTCGGGCCCATATTTACAATGTGTAACTCTGACCAAGGTGGAAGACCTATTATGGGCAATTCATGAAGGATCCTGTGGTGGACACATCGATGGAAGAAGCTTGGCACACATAGCAATGTCACAAGGATACTGGTGGCCCTTTATGCAAAAGGATGCTCTCAAATTTGTACAAAAATGTGAGAGATGTCAACACTTCGGAAAAGATATCCATCAGCCTGCCGAACTACTGAACTCAATCATAAGCCCATGGCCGTTCGACAAATGGGGAATCGATATAGTCGGTCCTATGCCAAGGTCAGCAGGTAATTGTCAATTTTTAATTGTTGCCACTGATTATTTTACTAAATGGGTAGAAGCTGAGCCCCTTGTTCATATACGAGAAAGCGACGCCCAACAGTTTATATGGAAAAATATCATCACTAGATTTGGCATACCTAGAGCATTGGTTACAGACAATGGAAAACAGATTGAAGGGAAGATATTTAGAAGCCTATGTGAAAAACATAGTATCAGACATCATTTCTCAACCCCAGTCTATCCACAAAGCAATGGCCAAGTAGAAAGTTCCAATAAAACTTTATTGGATGGAATTAAAAAAAGGCTGGACGAAGCAAAAGGAAAATGGGTGAATGAACTCCCCAGTGTCTTATGGGCATATAGAACAACCCCAAGGAGATGAACGGAAGAAACTCCTTTTTTCCCTTACATATGGAATGGAAGCTGTTATTCCTCTAGAAATTAGATTGCCGACCATGAGGACAGAGGCCTATGTTCACGAACGAAACAAAGGAAGGATTGTCGAGCAGCTGGATATGATTGAAGAATTGAGGGACCGAGCCTTGATCAAATTAGCAGCCTACCAGCAGAAGTTAGCTCGAAATTACAAGAAGAAAGTTCGAACACGAACGTTCAAGGTCGGCGACCTAGTTCTAAGAAAGGTACTTCCAAATACTAAAGATCCCAGCCATGGAAAACTTGGGCCGAACTGGGAAGGTCCATACAGAGTCACTTCGGTCGGAAGAACAGAAGCTTATCATTTGGAAAAATTAGAAGGAAAAACACTGGCAAGGCCATAAAACATAGCAAATTTGAAGAAATTCTATTTTTCGACATTGTATATCAAAAGAATTGCCTTGTACCAAGAATAGAATTGCAATTTCTCTTTCAATCTTTGTGCCAAAGAGTTTGGATATCTTATGACCTATATATATATTGCATATTGTAATCACTTCACAAGAACTTCTTGTACCAAGAATAAGTTCTCACTGGAAATTATTTGAGGACCCATGATGGGACCTACCCTGTTAGGAACAACCTCACAAAAAAGGCCAAGGCCTAAAAAAATGATTGGGCAGCTTAGTACCCATTACTTTGTACCAAAGGATGAAAAAACTAACTGGGAAGAACCCAAACTAGGTGTGCCGCACTGATCTCCTTTTTTTCTAACTGCTAGGCATGACAATGCGAGCATTAGGCTAAAAAGCGAGTTTGGAAAAGACCAATAGTGGCAGCACAGAAAATGTAATGCAAAAGGAGAATAATTCATTTAACATCAGCCCACAGCACGGGCAAAGTAGATATTCCAAACAAAAGGAAATCTAATGCCCACAGGTCGGGCAACCAGGTTGGCAGAATTGCCATACAAAAAGGGTAATCAAAATGATTTCCAATCAACAAAAAGAACTACACAGGTACATCAGAAGCTGACGGAGACAACTTGGCTTCAGAAGCTGAAGGGGGTAGTTCGGCAGCAGAAGTTGAAGGAGGCAGTTCGACAACAGTAACTTCTCCTCCATCCCCAACAGTGGACGGAATAACAACGTTGGATTGAATATGAGATTGGAGATCAACAGACAGCGGTAAAGGGGGAGCTTGTTCGGATGCACTTACGTAATTGTTCCAAAGAGGAGAGTCTTCTGGAACTGCAGCATCTTCAAGAGCTACATTATAACCTCGTTTGAACACAATAACTTTAATCTGCTCAACTTGCTGTAAATAAACTTCTTCGGTTTCTTCAAATTGAGCATCCTTGAGCTTCTCCGTAGCCTCTTTGGTCTCAAAATTGATTTCTTAATCCTTTCCTCAAACTCGGCTTGCTTAGAGCGAAGATCCTCAAGCTCTATCTTGGTCGTAGTGAGGCGACTCTTGTCAATTGCAGCATGGGCTTCAGCAGCTTTAGTGGTCTTAAAGAAGTTATCGGCATTAGATTCAGCTTGGCACCGAACAGCTTTGGCTGCTGCTAGCTCCTTCTCCAAGCCATTCGCTTGTCTTTGCAGCTTTCCTAGATGTTCAGAAACAGCAAACCATTTTTGTATACCCTGAAAATAAGAAATAAAGAGCATTAGAGATTTCCAGAAGGAGGAAGTCAAATAGCCATAAGCCGACCTACCAAAAAACATTGTTATACTCCTGTAGCCACAAGCTCGTCAGCCGATAAGGTCCGGTGCAAACCCATATCAGAAGGAAGGAGTACAGACTTGCCCATAATCATAGCCAAGGTCGGAGATCCCGAAATCCCTTCACCCAAGGATGGCCCTTTTTCCCGAGAAGCACCATGGGAGTTCTTCTGACCAGACGATAAGCTTGGCTGAGGAGGCAATGGAGGGGGAATATCCTCCAACCACGAGGAAGACAGGTCGGAAACTTCACCAGATTTAACCGAATCTTTTTCAATTTCTAATTTTTGAAGCTCATGCTGGGGCTCGGGGGCAGCCCTCTTGCCTAAGACAAACGAAGGACCGGGTAAAGGAGCCTTCCTTATTTTTCGGTCTTGGTCATGGGAAGGTCGTCTAAGCTATCGAAGAGATTCTTTGATTTGCAAGACATTGCCGGAGAAAGACTCTTACTATCAAATGAGGAGGAGGAACCAGAGATATCTAAAACAAGGGTTCGTTGACGTTCAGCTGAAGAAGAAGATTCACGGGAAGAGATTTTGTGAGCAGAAGAAGCCTGTTCGGCAGACTGAATGGGAACAAGAGACTGATGAAAAGCCGAGGATTGAGCGCTGGAAATATTTCTCGATCTTGTGGATCTAGAAGGCTTTACGACAGGAACCTTCCTTCGCTTGGAAAGGGGATCAGAAGCCAGTGACTCATGCCAAGAAGGAACTGCTAAGAAGTTGTTGTACGTCCGAACATATCTAAGCAACACATGAGCGGCTCGGCCCCAACCACGAAGCTCGGCGGAACCGCGATAATCGAGCACTCGCTTCAATTCTTCGCCCCAGTCGTAGGATGGAAGCCCACGATTAATTGATGCATCTACATAAAGGAGAAAAACAATCAGTCAATAAAAAGAAAAAAGGGAGAGAAATCAGGCAAATAAAAAGCACAAAAAGAAGAACAGTCCAACCTAGGGCGCCTAGGGATCGAGGGCCTGTTCGAACAATCCCATCCCACATGGTTGGCGTTTCCTAGTTTCCACTCACAATGACGAAATCACCTTTATAGGACTTATTGGAATCGGGAAGGTAATGAACCAAAAGCTTGCTTGAGCCCCTAGATTTCAAATAAAAAACAGACTTGCTACTATCTAAGGGAACCAGCATATAGCAAGACAGAATATCAAAAACACCAAGGCTCGTGCCAAGCAACTTATTTAATGCAGCAACTCCCATAACAACGCGATAAAGGTTGGGAGAGCATTGGGTAGGAAAGAGATTGGTCAGAGAAAGGAAGAGGACCAGCAAAGGATCTAATGGGAACCTAATGCCGCCTTCTACGATGGCGAAGGTCAGAAAAGGAATCCCATCTCGGGAACCTGTGTCAAGATCTTCGTCGGGCCGAAAAGTACGAATCTGAACATCTGAGGGGATCTTATATGTTTCTCTGAAATCAGAAATCCCTTCTGGAGTGTTGAGAGAATCCTTGAAATTCCCCATCTAAATTAGAAGAGAGCGAAAAGAAAGAGAACTTACCATAGATTGAAGAAGATGTGGAATGAAATGGAAGAAGCAAAATCCGGAGAGAAAGGAGACGAGGCAGAGCAAAATAAGGGAAAAACTTACGGAGCAAGATTGAAGAAGAACTTGGAAACCAGAGAGAAGATAGGGACGACTTTATAGAAATCTGATGGAGACGGACACCAACGTGCAAGCTTGCCCTAGCTTGACGCTGTTGACACCAAAAATGTCACTTTGCTTCTTCAAGATCCAAAAAGCTACATGAAGTCGCAGCCTGCCATAAATAGGCAATGCTACTTCCAAAAAATCAAATATTGTCAGAATCAAACAAAAACTGCAAGATCCTTCAAGACAGTCAAAAGAGGAGTACAAAAGAAGTTTCGGGTCATTTCAAAATCATTTGGCCTAGCTTCGCTTCTCCGGCAGTTGAAAAGGAGCAACCGGCGGCGAAAGCATCAGAGACACCAAATCTTCGATCAGAGCCTGTGGATGGTATCAAAATACATCCAAAAAGCTCCACACCAAGCTCCAAATCAAACCTACAACGTTTAACCCTTCATCAACCCTCAAACAGCTAAATCAAGCCTCTCGGCGGCGAGAACCATCGAGGCCATCACTCATCAAAAAGAGCACATGGACGGCTTCAAAATGCTTACAAAGGGCTACACGTCAAATTTTAGGTCATCTCGACAACATTTGACCAGACTTTGACGCTCGGAAGCCAAATCAGGCATCTCGGCGGTGAAACTCCCCGGGACCATGGTTTCTAAGATAGAGCCTATGGATCATCTCAAAATGACTTCAATAGGCTCCCTGTCAAATTTCAAGTCAATCGGACATCGGTTGATCGCACATCAAAGCGCGACATCCCCCTCGCGATAAAAATAAGTCTAGTGGCAATAGGACCCCAAACGGCTTCGAAACTCAAGCAAAAGCTTATAGTTGGTCTTATTTATTTCTAAGGAGGCTTCACCCCAAATTTCAGGTCATTCCGACATCGTTTAACCTAGTTTCAGCTTCTGACCGAAAATCGGCAACTCTATGCGACAAAGTCTTCGGCTTTCCCAGAAAATTGGAAACTTTGCACTCCAAAATGCAAGGATTCTTGTCAAGTATTCTACAGGAAAATTAGGCCAATAAATATTCAAAAATGTCAAAAAAAATACAGAAGAAAAAAATCGAAAGACATTAAAAACGGCTGCAAAACGGGACAGAAAGGGGGAAGTCCCCCCTAAGGTCGCAGACCCCTATGACCATGGAGCCCGGAATCGCCGGGTTGGCCCCGGAAAGCCCTTTTTTCGTCGTTTTTCACGATTTAAAGCTTCCGACTCCTGGGATTTTCCAAAATTCATACTTTTGAGGTGCCAAATCCTTTGACATCCATCAAAATCACGGGTCAATCGTCAAGAGTATCAAAATCAACACTGATCGCCAACCGGTCAACTAAAAAAGTGTGCTTTCTACCCGACCGATCGAGAAATCGACAGGACAAATGACACCGGCCCACTGTTGGCAACCAATACCTGAAGTTACATGGTCATCCGATGTCGATCTACATGAAGATCCATCGATGATCATCGCCAGAAGAAACTCAAAAGACGCGGCACGGCCCGCGACTCTTCAACTGCTCGGCGACCACTTAATGCGATTAATTGACTAACTTTATTGCAGTCATTAATTCATTTCTTTGGACGGCCCAATCAGAAGCAAGCAAATGGGAGTTACAAGTCAATTGATTCATGGCGTTTAACCCATGAAACTCCTCCCATCATGGCGATTAAATGCCCTCAATCTCCACTGGCCAATCAAAAGCCAAGAAAAAGGAGTTACAAAATAAAGGAATTAAACCCTGTAACTCCTCCCATTATGCGGCTTAATGACAATAACAGCCCCATAAACCCTCCTAAATGGCTACCAAGAGCCTATAAATAGGAGAGCATTCCAAAGAATTCCGGATCGGAAGAAAAACAGAGATTCCAGACAAAAAAAAAAAGGCAACAGAAAATTCAGATAAAAAAAGAGAGAAAACTCTGCGAAAGTTCTGCACCGGCCACCGCTACAAGGTCATAAAAGTCCCTTGGGGGGTACCCCCCCCCCCCAAGGTCCTTGCCTTCTCCTTCTGCCTCCAATAGCTTAGACGTGGCTTTTCAGCCCGTCTACTTAATTTTTTATTGGACATAGGACCTCCTCTTGGTCTTTGTCATCTAAATATCTGAGGTTATAGCCAAGCCATAACAGAAAAATCACCAACTGTAAACAAGACCCATAATTTTTCCCATCTGAAAATGTGAACGCCACAATTGCATGACATGATGACATTCACTGCACATATGGTCATATCCACATTGATCACCCAGTGGGCCTGAACATAGATAGATGATAAACAGAACACCCAAAGCCATTGATTAATCCCGTCCATTGGAGCAGAGGGCTGACAAAAAAACACAAAATAAATCGAAAAAAAAAAAGAACACCATAACATTCCTTGCGTGGACAGTGTCAACACATAGACTTCATTTTTTTTTCTTTTCGGAACCCCCCTAAACCTGCCGGAACACACAAATATTCCTAAATCCAAGCCATCCAAAACCCCATATCAAACCCATACTCCAGAGAGAGAGCGGGTAGAGAAACAAAACATAGGGGAAAAAAACAAAGAAAGAAGGAAGAAAAGGCGTACCTCGAAGGAGCGCCACCGCAATACTGGAGAGAGGGAGATGGGGGAAGGGCAAAATCGCTGGAGAGAGAAGCTACTCGTTGGAGACGATCGATCGCAGAAGGAAGAGAGAGAGGAGAGCGAGCGAAGGAAATGAGGAGATGGAGAAATGGGGGAAGGGCATTGGGTTTGCTAGAGAGAAGCTGAGGCCTTGAGGAGAGATCGCGTCTTCGCATCACAGAGATCGTCGCGGGAGACAAATCCGTGCCTCGCAAAAGAAAATGGGTTCCAGGGCAGGGCGAAATGGAGAGAGAGAGAGAGGAGAGCCAGCGATGGGGGAAGGGTGAAGTCAGAGGATCGTCTCGCCGGAGACGATCGACAGCGCGAGGATGAGGATCGCCGGCCTCATAATGGAGAGAGAGAGAGAGAGAGAGAGAGAGAGAGAGAGAGAGAGAGAGCCAACGATGGAAATGGGGGAATGGAGAGAGAGAGAGAGACGATCTCCAGCGATGGGAATGGGGGAATCAAGATAGATTTTTTATTTTGGCCTCAAGATGGAGAGCGGGGAATGAAATCTTTTGGGCTGGGCGGGCGGGGTCCACACGCATTGAAAAAAATTGAATCGTTTCAAAGTAGCTGGATTGGCACGTGATGAGCGGAGCTTCTCCTCAGCTAAACTGAGGAGAGGGGGTGAGTGGGGGTCCCTATATATATTCATGTACATAAAAGGATTGTTTATATAAAAAAAAATATTCACTCTTGAATTCTGTTTGATACTTGCCTTTACTATTAAGCTCTTATTCTTATTGTTCTGTGAATATTATCAGAAACAGAAAATTTTGAATGGGCGGCAGTGTCAGTATATCGAAGGGTTAGGATAGTACCAACATATGCAGACAGTTTACTAAGCCCATGTCCAGGCTGCCACACATAATCAATATTACATTTTTTTTTATAAATCAGTAACAACAATTTTATTAAAAGGAAACAAAGGCCTCACTCAAAGGTGGCCAGAAGGGTATAAAAGAATTATATCCACACCAACAAAAATGAAAAACAACAAACACATAGAAAAATCTACGAACAGATGAGATCTATCAACTCTTTGCTTAGCCCAAAATCTATAAAATCATTGGCTGATCGCCCCACATGATGAGATTACATAGAAATTGAAGAAGACAACACCTTAATCTCATTGAAGTAAAATTGGAACCTCCAAGGAAGACACCCAAGAAATATCATTCAATGAATCACTCTCTATCACAAGCTGGTTTGGAAAACAATGATGGAAAATCCCGAGTGCCTTTAGAATAGCCAACTGTTGAGGAGTGGGCTCCACCCAAGGGAGAGTATTCAAAAGTATTTATGTTGCCTATACTAATGGCTTGACGTTTTGGTAGGAATGGTTAGCCAGGAGGAACGACTCGATACAAAAAAAAAAACATGTTGCCAAAAGTATGCCGATTGGTTTCAACTGAGGGAGAGTGTTAAGGAGTGGGCTCCTACTAAAAGGGAGTATTGAAAAGTATTTATATTGCCTCTATAATGCCACGAGATTTTGGTAGGAATGTTTAGTAGGGAAATTTAAGATCAAAACCTCAGCTTCATTAGACTCCATGCATACCCGAAAGAGGAGGAACCCAAGAAATCACATTCCTCACCCTAGGAATCCCACCAAGAAGAGAAATCTACCAATTGTGCAAGATCTCACTAAAATATTGCATTGTTTAGAAAGATAAACACATCAAAATCTGTAACTTATGTAAGCAGTATTAGTTACATGGGCGATGAAATTCATGAATGGTTGGAAAAGCACATTCTATAAAAGAGCATAGTTTCAAAGAATGCATGTCAAGATACACAGATTCTTGGACTCTCTCAATAGCCTAAAGAGAGTCAAGATAACAACCCCCCAGTCGTATTAAACTTTTCAGATATGGAACAGTCCATCATTCATCAAGATATGGATAAATATTTGATGAGAGTAAAGTTAGGCCTGGTACAACGTAACGGAGGAATGACAGTGTGAAAGAGATTAGACTGATCAAAGGTAGGCCGAAGTAGGCACGATGGAGTTGGACTGCATAATTTATTGCTCGTAGGATGTTCTCTCTAAATTATTAATGAGTCTAAAAAATAATTGAAAATCAAAATAGTTCACTTGGTATTTAGCAAAACATATATATATATATATATAGAGAGAGAGAGAGAGAGAGAGAGTTGGGCCTGTATTATCTAAGCTCGGTCCTTAAATTGGTGGCTTGCAAAAATTTTGTTCAAGCCTGGTCCTTGGGCTTTTTAAGAAAAAATAAGCCTTATTTTTGCAGCCTTTTCCAAGGTAGGGCCGAGTACCCTCATAGGAGACTCGATTGACACTCATATTGATGGTGAAATGAGGTGATCGAATAGGAAATTCCAAGTGCTAGTAACAACAACCGACCTTTTATTATAAATTCCAGGCTTATAGAATTCATCTCAAATCCCTCCAAAAAAAAAAAACAACATGCACTTGGATATTACAATTGATCAAAATCATTCTCATTGTCCATTTCTTCCCCCTCAGTCTAGATGAGTTATTAGGAAAAGTTGATTTTCAAAAGAATATCATGTCAAGATGGTTTAAGTTCTAAAAGAAGAGGTTGGATGGATTAAGGCAGGTGAACCTATGCCTGATCAATTTAACTGCCAGTGAGTAAATATTGACCTAAAACTGAATCATATGTTGCCAGTGGGTTCATGACATATAGGGCCGTCAAAATGTCACACGACCCGTTAAGACGACACGAACCCACACGATATTAAAGGGTTTGGGTGACCCCTTAATGGGTTCGGTCATTAATGGGTCGGACCCGCTAACCCGTTAAATTAATAGGTCGTTAACGAATAAACCCGGTAACCCATTACGACACGATACAACCAGCCAAAAAGCCATGCTGCCAAGTGTGCATCACATTACCGTGCAAAAAATCAAAGTGTGGGTGACATAACTTTTATTTAGTAGAAGATGCACTTAATCATAAGAGATACAACATTTACTTAGAAAATGGTGTAGCCTCAAAACATAAAGTATGGCTCCATGATTTAGAAAAGAAATACTTTTTAATTTTAATGAATATTTTTTTCAAAATTAACGGGTTAACGGGTCGTGTTCGGGTGACCCGTTAAATAAACGAATTGGGTTCGTGTTTGGTTTTTTGACCCGTTTTCTTAATGGGTCGTGTTCGGATTGAGGTGATTCTCACCCGAATTCATTTGACCCGCAACCCGAATTCGTTAACACAACCCGTTTGACAGCCCTAATGACATATTAGGCGATCAAGTTAGGCTTTGCAAAACTTTAAGATTTTGGATCCTATGCGGCATCCACTCACACTGAATTTGTTAAGCTCCTTATTTATGCAAAATCCAATACATTTTGGGCCTGTTATCTTGAGAGCATTTCTGATGAAATTCCCTTTATAAGTAATTCGTGACAAACAAGCAGGGGCTGCCAATGGGAATACCAAATTCCCTATTTAATTTAATTAGTTTGAAGGGTCAAAATTTGCTTAGGTGACATGTACTGAAAAGTCACTTTCGGCAATGAGATATGTTTTCAGGTCTTAGAATGCCACTAACCCCTTGTGCATTTTAAATTTTTCCATGGGGACAACATTCGAGATTCTCCAAATCCAAATCACAAGATATTCCCAAATATTTGCAACCGAATAGGCCATAAATGACTAATCCATTCCATAAATCTTTAAAGTTTCACTTGAATAGAAAATATTCCCAAGGTCTTGATACTTGAACTTTTATAATAGTTTTATTCATTTATTAATGATTAATCTGACAGTTGATTTAGCTATTATGGTGAAATTTTCAAAAGTGGCCATTCATAGTGAACTGTTTAAAAAGTTTTCCGTTAAGATGGAATTTCAAATCCCTCCTCTTGATAGAGTATTTGAAATTCCAACAAACATATAGAGAGTGAAATTCTTCTAAAAATTCTAAAAGATCATTTGAGACCTTTTAGGTAATTAAAATTTAAAAATATGATGAAAGAAACATAACATTTCAGGCCTAAGACATAAGATGTCGCTCCTTTTGGTTAGTTGTCTGAATGAAATATAGTTTCATACAGCATATAGTTGAATATTATAACTTGAAGGTTTTTGTAAGAAAATGAGATATTGTAGAATACCTTCTAAGTTATCCAAACACCTAGTTAATTTTTAGGTGGGTAGATTATATTCTAAACTAGAATATAATATAGCAAAATCTATAAGAATATATGGTTTCCAAACACCCCCTTATTCATTTATTAGTGATTAATCTGACAGTTGATTTAGCTATTATGGTGGAATTTTCAAAAGTGGCCATTCATAGTGAACTGTTTAAAAAGTTTTCCGTTAAGATGGAATTTCAAATCCCTCCTCTTGATAGAGTATTTGAAATTCCAACAAACATATAGAGAGTGAAATTCTTCTAAAAATTCTAAAAGATCATTTGAGACCTTTTAGGTAATTAAAATTTAAAAATATGATGAAAGAAACATAACATTTCAGGCCTAAGACATAAGATGTCCCTTATTCAATTGATCATTGGTAAATCTAAAGATGCATAGAACCACCCACTATCCCTATGTGTTGATTAAGGTGTTAAAGGAATTTAAATACATGACCTTTAGGTTAAAACTGGATTTCCTAACCACACGAACATTTTAAATATAGATAAGTGGGTAACAGTACCCTAAATATTTCACAAGTAGGACCACTGAGGAGCCTTGCATCCTTTTTTTTAACCTTTGCTGGAAGAGCCCCACAAAATTTTATCATCAGAGGATCCCAAATGAAACCTGACGCATCAAATTCAAAGCTACATGGTAGACTTGTCCCTCTTTCCAGCAGTTCAAACATGTGGGAGTTATACGACCACATGGTTGCCACCATTAATGAAAGGCCACCGGCTTTTCTCTGTTGCTAATGGAGTACAGAAAGATACAGTGACGAACCTTCTTCCTGCATCCGGAACAATGGCTATCTATCATCATCCAGGTGGGGTCTATGATTTTGATAGATTGTCTTACTCATTAAATACATGGCGTGTACTGTCCCAAGTGCTGCCACAGTCACCATTATCACAGTAAATAGCAGGTGAATTGCAGATCATTCACGACCACTAAGTCCTGTGTGCTATTCACAGCCACATATTCAAGCATCCCCACAATCATTGAAGCTGGCCAACCAAGCAACATGCAGGAGATATTTAGAGACTCCATCCAGACCCTATCCATCCACTAAATTGTCTCCCCGGAGTCTCTGCACCAATCATCTTTATCTTTCTAGATTTCCCCCTCCATTTCCTTCTCTAAAAATTTCTTCTATTTCACTAATCCTTTCTCTTCTTGATCTCTCTCTTTTCACTTGTACTCTACAATATCTGTTATCTTCTACAACTCTACACAACAGCCACAGAAGCCACTCTCCTTGATTTTTTCTTCTTTCAGGAATTGCATTGTCCTACTCTTAATAGTTCTTCTTTTTCACAAGGGCTATTCTGTACAACTACAGAAACAAATACACCCCCTCAATCTCTCTCTCTCTCTCACACATAATTTCTACTTTTTATGAGATGGGTGTCTTTTAAAGTTCATGAATTCTTGGGATTTTGTGATTTTGAGCTGAAACTAAGTGGTTTTTGCCATTTTCTCCACATGGGTGTCTTCTAAGAATCACTGAAACGGTTGAGAGTGTAAGAGAAAAGGTAAGAAGAAGAAAAGGAAGATGAAGATCCAATGCGACGTGTGCGAGAAAGCTCCGGCCAGTGTGATTTGCTGCGCAGATGAAGCCGCTCTCTGCGTGAAGTGTGATATTGAAGTTCATGAAGCCAACAAGCTTGCAAGCAAACACCAGAGGCTTCTTCTCCAGTCCCTCTCTAATAAGCTCCCTCGCTGTGACATTTGCCAAGTAAGTTTCCTATCTTCTCATGTTTCTTCTGTTCTCTGAAAATGATATGAGTTGGAAGGAATCAATTCAACTGGTGTACATGTTCTTTTTTTCTCTTCACTTGTTTTGATAAAATCTATGTGAACAACATGATTCTATGTAGTACTTAGAGAGGAAGTATGTTCTGATTTTCTGTGAAACCTTGGTTATGTGGTGAGATACTATATCATGGGGAAAAGAAAAAAAATAATTTATTTTCTCAACCGAGAAGATTCATTCGACTACTGATCTCATCATCATACACATCCACCCTATGAGCGCTATTTTGTAATACTAATGATTCCTTGGTAGAACGGAAAAGCCGATCTTCTCTGTTCACCGTAATTTTATAGATGGGTTTGGGAAGTGTTTTTCATGTCCGTGTTTCCATGCAAGAGAAGGAAAAAAATTCAACTGTATTTCTTCAACCCCACCTAAAGCAATTAGTTTCTTGTGTTTCCTAGGGGGCTGAGAGCCTGAGACCATGAGAGAGACCGGCCATGGGGAGAAAATGCATGAGAGATAGAAACATGCTTTCTCAAGAAAAAAAAAGAAAAAAACCTAGGGATCGATTCGTGGGCATACAGTCGGTTGAGGTAGGGGATATTCAATAAATTGGGCTATCCTATGTTATCAACCATTTCCTCTATGAGGGGGTAATGAGGGGGTAAGAATTGATTTTCCATGGAAAAAAGAAGATGTGTTGAAGAGTTCGAGTTGCATAAAAATGGTCTATTCTTTCTCTTGGAAGCTAAATAACAGTTGAGAAAAAAAAATACCCCAAATCACTCTTTCCTTAAGCCACGTCAGCAGCGCCGGCCTGAAATTTTTGGGGCCTAAAGCAAAGATTTCAAAGGGGCCTCCTTATATATTGTTTACGAAAATTAGCTTCAAGAAAATGGGTCATAAATTAATCATTACCAAAATTCAAAACATATATATTGAAAAATCAATAGTCATTACATCGCTTCAAATTCATTTAAACGCTACTCTTCTAGCATTTTTTTGCTGCAAATGTACTAATTAAAGCTGCGTAATCAATCTTATCAACCATGGCCTTCTCAATTGACAACATAGCCAATCCATTCAATCTTTCCCGTGACATGGTTGACCGAAGGTAAGACTTTCTCAACTTTAACTTGAAAAACTTCTTTCCCCTGATGCAAATGCAACTGTAACTGGTATAGTTAGCAATATTCTGTATGCAATCCATGTATTGGGAAAACAGCCATCCATCACCTTCGAATAATTGAGCACATTAATTGACTTTGTTGTATCTTTTGGCAAAACTTCTTTCAACACTTACAATTCTGAAAATAAGTCTCTCCCATCAATATCAGAAAGTGCATCCTTGCTCAAAAAAATTTCAAGATTTGCACAATAGGACATCAAAGATTCATCATTGGTAGCATTTAAATCTTTCAAATCAAACAAAAATCCAAAAGTTTTCTCATATACTTGAAACCGTTCGAACCGGCTTTGTAGTGATGAAAGAGCTTGATATACAATATATAAGAAATACTTCACTTTAAAAGATTCTTCAGCTGACTGTGTCGCCTCTTCAATATTGTTCTCATCAAATTGCTTCTTTTTATATATGTTCGTTTTTCTTGAAATGCCGGCTCAACATTCATTCTAGCTGCAACCTCTTTGTTTCAATCATGGCCTCTACAAATCCAGTTTCTCTATACTTTTCAATAAATGCAATAAGCCATTTCAACTAATCAATAGCAATATCTATATGCATGTCTTCGTTTTGAAAGACCTTACTAACGAGATTTACAACAAATAATAGATTGTGCCAAATAATCATGCCAACTAAAAACTTAAAAATGCCAATTCCATGTTCTACTAAGGACTCCGCATCATTCTTTGTTTTCAGATCTTCAGTAGTGTGGGCCAATTTAACTAAAGCATCTCTTATTTGTGGGGCTTGGTATCTTATAACTTTAACACTTTCCACACGACTTTCCCAACATGTTTCTGACAATGGCTTGACCATGATACCTTCTACATTATCTTTTCCAATTTTCAAAGTTTCATACTCTTTTTTTCATTTTTTTACTTTTAAATATAATACAAAATCATTAATTTAGGGCCCTTTTGTAATGGGCTATTTAGAAATTGGGCCCTTTCTCATGTCTTGGGCAGCCTTTTTGTATTTTTTACAGACCTATATATTATATGGGCTAAAGAAATTTGGGGCCCCAAAAAATGGACAAAAGTTGGGGGCCTAAAGCAGCGGCTTCTTGGGCTTTAGCCCATGGCCGGCTCTGCACGTCAACACATTGGCATATATCCTCTTTAAACCACTTCGTCTCTTCAAAAAGGATACAACACTTTCCATTAGTATTCTCCCCTAAAAACTCTCCCTGCCAGAAGTCTCATCCTTACCGAAACTAAAACCACCACCCTTGCTTTCAAGTTTGAATGCGTCTTTTCACAGGCTATACATATGAACAAAGAGGCAGAGAAATTCATTCCCCAATATGAGAAATGGGGAGCATTCTAAAACCAATCGCTTCCCTTGATAGAAATGTTTCTTCCTTCTTCCACACAGGCAATAAGTACCTGCTAGAGAACCTGTGATCGCCAGACTTGCATTACCGGTGATCCATGTGTCCTTCATGGACCTTCTCAGGGGGGGAGTAAGATATCAGCCACAAGAAAGCTTTGCCCCGGGCCCTTTGACAAACATTTGTATTTCCGGCGAGTGTTGTTCTCCATGTTTGTCTTGTACACAAATGGTATCAGACCTTCCATTTGTTTTGTGCCTAAGAAAGCAAGAAAGAAGACAAGATACAGACCTACCTACCATCACCATAGAATTTTTCATGACATTTTCCTTATGTCTTCAATAATTGATCGGATGTTAGGCCTAAATCCCATTTAAGTGAACTTTTTGTGACACTTGATGCAAGCATGGGAAATTGATTTTAAGCATTTTATTTATTTATTTATTTTTATAACTAGGCACCACAGAAAGCCTCATTAGTATCTGGACTCCTTTTGAATTAGACATATGCTTTAATGAAATGATTTCACTACCTTAGACAAGCCATTCTTTGAATACATTATAAAATCCCTTCAAAGTCCCCCACCTTTCAAATCTACTCCAATCATATCACACTGGTTAAATAGTTGTTCATAAAATACATAAGTCATGCACGCTTTATGTTCAGACTATTTTTGTCCAAATGAACTAATTTTTTAGGGTAATTTATGAATATTATTTTTCATCTAAGAAGTTGATTGATTTCAGGGTTTTTTTTTATTATTAAATCGATAATTATTTATTCATTAACTCTAATTAACCATTCATGTTGTTTGGGACTTTACCATGCATGGCATGGGCTTTGATGCTAGTAAGTATTGATTAGTCTTCCATGTTAATACCCTTCCCGACAACTCTTTGAAAACCATTTCTCATTGGAGGGGGAGAAATCACTTTTCTGGAAAAGAGAATATATGGTGTTGCAGAAGTACTCCACGTTGCACAAATGTCATAAAGAGATGTTTCCTCTTATTGAAAATTGCCTTTCTGACGCCCCCAGTAAACACTTTTCCCAGAAAATGAGAAAAATCAGTTGATTTTTGCAAGCTTTTTCAAGCGTTTGCACAAAAGTGCCGCAAGAGTTATGGGAGTAGTAGATGAGATGTGAATGGATCTTCGATTCATCTGTCCCATAATGCATGTAGACCATGTATGGGTTGATGGTTGAAGTCCATGTAGGGTTATTGCAGTCCCAAATCATGTTTATGGTGTTACATCTGCACGTAGACCTAGGAGATTAACCAACATAGGGTTTTGACCGTGTGAAGGAGAAGCCCCTAAACAAATGATCATTATGTTAAAGATGTTGAAATTTTGAACTAAATGGTTTGGGCTTTATATTCTTGAATCAAGTATACGGTGGGTATCCTTGCACCAGGAGTATGTGCTGTTGGAAGTAGGTGGGCCTCCGAGACGGGATTTCAAAAACTTTGATCCTCTTAACGCAGGAATTAAACACCCAAAAGGCCAAAAACTCATCTAAGATCTCAAACCCTAATTTTAGTGTATTAAGATTCCGGATCTACCTAAAGGAAAACATATCTAAACAAGCATCTTCTACGTCCTACAAAAAAAAACTTGGTGCAGATCTATGCCTAAAGAGATCTGTTGTGTGCTCAAATCTAGACTTTTATCTTTATTTTTGCAAAACTCTTTTGCAGACACGATCTCCCAGACTTTATAGTCTTCCACACTAGGACCTAATAGGGGAGACCTTCTCAAGGAGAATGCTGGGATCTCAATTGAGAAGAAAACCCAAGACACTCAACTAGAGGAACTAGAGGAGAAGAGAGGGGAGGAGAGAGAGCACCCTAGACGTCCAATAGTAACCCCTCTTGGACTTATATAGTCCGAGAGCCCTAGTTCTCTTACGAGTCTCAATTCTACTTCTCTCTCTTATGAGTTCTACTCCTCTTTCTCTTATGAGTTATACTCCTCTTTGTCTTAAGAGTTATATTTGATTATAACTCAGGGCTAGCATGGGTACCAAGAGGGGTTCCTTGGTTCTAGCTCCAACTGAGACATTTGGACCCCACATCTTATGTAAGTTCCCGGCCCATGGTTGACTATAAACTTTTCAATTACTACAAGCAAACCCCTCCGTCAATTATATCCATGGATCCATTGGAAATAAACTTTCTAATCAATGTGGACCCACCTCTTATTAACATTGTGACTCAATTAATCCCATTGATTATCGATATCATCTGATTAACTCTTAGTCACACCGGGTGCGCACTTATCGATGATAAGTTTCATTAATCAGCACAAGGGAATATTTCTCTTAAAGATTTCATCTTGAGAATATATATTCTCACAATTCCACCACCATCTACCTAAGATACCTAAGATACCGAGGTGTTGACCTACAGTTGGCCTTACTCATTGGTAAATTAAAATAAATGAATAGCAGAAACTTGAGTTCATTACTCTATCAGGATTGAGAGCCTATTGCTTGGGAATTATAAGAGCGTTCTTTAATTAGATACAATATTTTGTATAAGGCGCTACTGATGATCATGGTCTTTTAGTACATCTAATGCACGCGCACAAAAATCCATAGTCTTCCACTTTGATGGTCGAGACAAACCACACTATCTCATAGTGATTGCAATGCTACAATCTTTTAGAAGAGATGTACATTCTCATCACTGGTTGTGAAACATTTTAAGTATAATAATTGTGACCGATATCTCCTTCATGTGAATTTCATCCACACTCATGGATCATAATTTAATATACTTTAAGGGTTCATGTTCATCTCATGAGCAACCATATAATTTTGTATCAACTTTTTTGTGCAACCATCAACATCTCATGATCATGAAATTATATATCAAGTTAAAATAATTAATCAAACTATACACATCATCCACTGGATTGAGGGCATACGATCTAACATGTGCCCCATGGGCCTACTTGATTAATTGCAATTTCTTCATAGAGTTACTAATGGAGAAGTCTGTCCCCAACAATTGGTCCGCATGAATCAAGGAGCATAAACCGATCATTAGTTCCTTTAGAAGGAAATTCTAAGAAAATGTGTAAGTACAGAAAAAGTCCCAAATGCCAAGATTTAATAAGCATGCAATGCCTTTTTTAAAACTCTCCAAAATTTGGAATTAGAGGGCCTGTTTGCTTCATTCCTAGGTTGAAAACTATGCTTATTGAAAATGAGTTGTGTTAAAGATCTTCTTTTCTTAGAATAAAGTCATGATGAATTTGTTTGGTAACATTCCACCATTTCCCAGTTGGTAGAATTAGCAAAATGATGTTTGATTTAAATAGTTTTGGAAATTATTTTATTAATTACAAAATAAAGATATTAATTAAGAAATTTGTTTTATATGTAAATCTTGAAAAATAAGATTTAATCATTAAGTGAATGAATATAGATACTTTGGGTATGCTATGGTGCACAAAAAAATGCATTTGCTATTTCATCTCGTATTTGTTGGGCTGGATTTGGGCTTTGTTGCGTGGGAAAACGTTGCACGAAAAAATGTGAAAGAATTAAGAAGGAAAAAAAAAAGGCATGGTACATGACTTAGGGATTTGAAGCTATTATGATCAATTTTCAACATATTTTGTTGAACAAATTCGAAAAAGATTAGAAAACATAGCTTCTAACAATTAGGTTCATTAATAGTCAAATGAAACGGTTTCAATCTCTTTCTATTGCCTTTGATTCTTGGACCCTCCAAATCTTGCGTTAATGGTAGTTCAAACCCTTCCCTCCAACCCACTCAACTGCACCAACACATTTAGAGAACGTAACCAGTCATGATGCAAGAAATTAACTTGAGAATTGGAGCTCACCATTATATTAATCTTAATTGTAGTTATTATCTCTATTAGATTGAATAGCTGTAGAGCATTTTTACTCCCATGTCAACTTGGAGTTAATTAGTGGTTTAAACATGTTACATTCAACAGTAAAATATCCCTTTGATCAGCATGATATTCAGCTCTAGCTAGCTAACTAACTGAACCACCAAAGGGGATGATCATGTCTAACAGTTTGGGTTGACAAAGGGTAGCCATTACAAATTAGAATTCATGTGATTTGAACCGGTAGCACTCGGATCGTTTCTTCATAAGTGATTCATTTATATACTTATTCAGCTGATTCTCAATGTTAGTCATAATCTTTTCAAAATGTGTAATTGGAAAACTGTCATCTAGCCTACAGTAAAATTATTTTGGTAGACTTCGGTTCATTCCATGGGCTAGAAATTGGCTGATCACACCTTTCTTAATGGAGAGAGGACGCCAACAACTTGAGTTCGACTGAACTTCTCTAGGTTTTATGGCTTATAGAGTGACATATTGCACCATTCTTTATTTTTTTTTGCAGGAGAAGGCTGCTTTCATTTTCTGTGTGGAAGATAGAGCCCTTTTCTGTCGAGATTGTGACGAGCCAATTCACGTCCCTGGCAGTCTTTCAGGCAATCACCAACGCCTCTTGGCGACTGGAATCCAAGTGGCTTTGAGTTCTATATGCTCCAAAGACTCTGAGACGGGCCATCCGGAGCCACCAAAACGCAGCTCATCAAAGCCAGTCATGAAAGTGCCTGCGTCGCAACCCCATGCGTTCATGCCTTCGTCATGGGCTGTCGACGATTTGTTACAGTTTTCAGATGTGGAAGCTGAAGACAAGGTAAAAAAAACAAAAGTTGATAGTTCATGTGCCTTCTACACATAAATGCTCATAAGTAGGTGCCTCTCGTATGAATACATTCATGTAGTTTATAGCACCTCATAACCTCATTCATATGAGAAACATTGAACAATGCTTCTGATACCAATCATGTGCACATCAATTGTATTTCCTTCAATACTTTGTGCCTCTGTCCACAGTCTAGATCATCCAACATAGGCCTTAAGATTGGTTGTGGCATAGCCCAAAACTTGTGATGACTGAACCATCAACTCCTGGCCTGTTCAAAAGCAAAATCCAAATGCTCATCCGTGGGATTGTTCATGTCATCCAGTTAATCTGGCTTTAGTTATCCCTACCTACGGAAGCACCTCTGATTTTGATTACCCTAACTAAAGTGCATAGATGTATTCAGTTGTCCGCTGTCTATGTGCCTACATGCATACAATTGTCCGCTGTCTATGTGCCTACATGCAATATTGGCCCATAGCTACAGATTTATATTGAAGAATAAGAGCATGTCTTTCTGATCTGTTGATCTATGTCAGTTGATTAAACCGTGATTTTGTTTTCATTTGTCGCTTGAAATATGCATTCTATGTTCTGTTTCAACTTTCAAATCTCACTGATCAAGGGTCTACTGTTTTTGCTCATTTTTTTTTATGTTAAATATGCAGAAAGAAGCTATGGGATTTGGTGACCTTGACTGGATTACAGACATTGGCCTCTATAATGAGCAAGTACCTCAAGCTCAGGAGGCCCCAACAGCAGCAGAAGTTCCTCAACTTCCCTTTACACCAGCAAGCAATGCAACCTTATACAAGCCTACTAAGCCTTTCTCGTCACACAAGAGGCCTAGGCTTCAAATTTCAGATGATGAAGATTTCTTCATTGTCCCTGATCTTGGGTGAACTGGAAGATGAATGTGTGTGAACATATGATTGAAGCTCTAGACCTTAGTATTTTGCCCATGATGATACAATGTTTGTGTTTTTTCATTTATTTATCTTCTGCATCTAAGGTTTGTGTTTTAACCCTTTGTTTTGAGGGTTTAGATTTTGATATTCTGTTTCTGTATCCAACTTTGGTGAACTATACAACAGTATGGGACAGGTCACAGTCTAAAGCACCATAGGCTTTGTGGGGTTTCGAATTTGCCTTAGTGCAATGAACCATGTGTGTTATATCTCACTTTATAAGCATAATGAAGTTTAATTATGCACCTATCATTTATTTTGATGAATGCTAATGCAGAGTATCACAGCGGGAGTAACTTTACTGCCTCTTTATTTGCATGCAATGCAAAGTGAGTTGAATATGTAGGAATATATGTCAAATGTGGTTAAAAATGGAGACCGAGGTTAGTACAAAAATGACTATCAAATAACATCCCTTTCAAAGGAAATTGAATCAAGAGAAGATGAAAAATGAATACCCCACTAATTGCCCTTGGAATTCAAATCCTAGAAAAGTCAAGGTCCATATATGTCACTACTAACTACCTTATAACCTTTATCCCTCACCTTATATATGATTTACATGTCACCTCTTTAATAATCCTTCTGTGGGGCTCATTTGGCCATCAATGCATGTCTAATAAAATGAAAACAAACAGGCCCTTAGGGGATGATATACTGATGCAAGGCTCCATTGGTCAACTATGGTGCAGCTAACCTCAATCTAAGGTAAAGATAAATTTATATATTCCTTCTTTCTTTGTCAACACAGCCAACACTGATAGGATTGTGTGTTGGAGGTTTAGAATTCAGTACAGGTTCTGCAGCAACATGACTCATCAGTAGATAAGATATCTGAAACTGTGGGGACCAGGAAATTAAATAGGTGAGATTGACTGCAATTTTGCCCCCCTCTACGATAAGCATGAAATATAAATATTGAACGAGAACAGAGGAGTGCAGAGAAACGAGAATTAAATATTGAGTGAGATCTGAGAGTGTTAAGATGTGAAAGGTTTTCCATTTATATGTGAATGAAATGGAAAAATAAACCACAAGCATCTGTAGGAAATTTTCAAAAATTACAAATCTAAGGTTTGGATTTTATTTTCTTGAAATTCACTTTTCATATTTATACATCATGTAGAAAAGGTATTGAAAATCCCTGGAAAAATAATCATTTCAAGAATCCATTTCTTATTTGGAAACTCGCCTTCTTTTATATGTAGCCCACATCCCACATCGGATATATTATCGAGGAAAAATACATTTATAAGAAACCTTTTAACTTACCATGTTAGTCTTGAAATAGATTTGGACCCTAACCCTCAGAATGATGAGGCCTTCGTTTTGTAGCCTGTTGACCAAGCCCTTTATTGGGCCAAGTTGGATTGCTACTTGGCCAGATTGACCCAATCCTTGATTGGGTTGAGCCAATTTGATTATGGGCCAGGTTAGACCAAGTTGGATTGCTACTTGGCCAGATTGACCCAATCCTTGATTGGGTTGAGCCAATTTGATTATGGGCCAGACTACCTATATATTATGTCCTAATATCCCTTGTTCTATTAGGCATATTTGGATGTATGGTGAATTAAAGTAGGGTGAGGTGAAGTATCAAATATAAGGGGTTATAATGGTGTTTTATTTTTTATTGTTTGGTATGGAATCTTTTTAACATTTTGCATATAAAAGTGGAGTTTTTTTGTCTTTAAGTGAGAAATGATGTTGCTTTTTTTATTGAGGATTTAACCAGAAAAATCCCCTTAGACTTGTCAAAGTCAAAAAACACCATCAATGTCTTATAAAGACCATAGTGATCACAGGAGCTCTGTTTGGTTTTTTTTTTAATTTTCCCTCTGAGCGAGGATATCCCTGCTCCTTTTACTTTAAAAAGTCCCAAAACCCTTTTTTCCATTTTCGTTATTCTCTCATCTTCTTCTCCCTTTCACAACGTTTAAGCTCGACAACCCCTTGCATCAAAGCCCTGATCCTTCTTCTGCCATTACCACTACCAATGAAGAAGAAGAGACATAAATTTGTCTAGCTTCATCTGGAAAAGGCGGCGAACTTTCTCCCTAAGCAAACCTTGGCACTAAAATAGAGTGCCCAACTAAAAAGATGGTTCAGATCCATCACCCAAGTGCACCAGTAATCAATTTGTACTCCATAGGGGGGTCAATTTGTACACCACCCCCACCATTTTCCCTCTTTCTTCTCTACAATGTATATGTATTATTGAAATAGATGATGGTGATTATATTAGAGAGACAGAAGTGGATAATGGAAAGGAGAAGGGATAAGTTGTAAGTGTGACGATCGCATTCTCCTTTTGATCTGGTCTTTTAGTGTCTTTTTTTTTCTTTGAAGGATCATAGCTTCTATGTAGTGGAAAGGAGAAGAAGATGGGAGAAGAAGATGAGAGAAGAATGAAAAGGAAAAAAGGGGTTTTGCGACCCAGGTCTTCGTGTGGGCGGGGATATCCCCACTTCCCTGAGTACCGTCTCTCTGAGTGGTATCAGTTGAGCCAGGGATATCCCCACCCAAATTAGTGTTGTGAACAGGGATGTCCCTGCTTGTGTTAGTGCTGTGAGCGGGATATCCTCACCCACTAGAGTATTGTGGGTGCTGTCTCTCATACTTGTATCTCTCATTTGAGGAATTATGACCAAATGCCCATTCTTATTGAGCTAATGCCAATGTATATGTAACTGATAGAATTTCAAAACTATTTTCAAAGTTTAACCATTTCTATGTTAGTCAATGACCATTCTCATCCCCATATCCAACTATTTCTATGTAAACAAAAGCTGATGCCCATGTAAAAATAGTAAATCTAGCTACCAACATCTTTAATGGAGCCTAAACCTTCCTACTTAAAAGAGTAATATAAATGGGCATTGGTTTTGGCTGTACAAGATGATAGAATTAGGCATCAGCTTTTGTTTACATAGAAATGGTTGGATATGGGGATGGGCATAGGCGTTGACTAACATAGAAATGGTTAAACTTTAAAAATAGTTTTAGGATTCTATCAATTACATACACATATGCATTAGCTCAATAAGGAATGGACATTTGGTCATAATTCCTCAAATAAGAGATACTATTATGAGAGACAACACCCACAATACTCTAGTGGGCGGGGATATCCCCACTCACAGCACTAACTGAAGCAGGGATATCCCCGTTCTCAACACTAATTTGGGCGGGGATATTCCCGGCTCAACTGATACCACTCTGAGAGACAGTACTCAGGGAGGCGGGGATATCCCCGCCCACACGAAGACTGGGGTCGCGGAACCCTTTTTTCCCATTTTGTTATTCTCCCATCTTCTACTCCCTTCCACTACATTGAAGCTGGAATCCTTCAAATGAAAAGAACATGAATAGACAAGATCAGAAGGAGAATGCAACCGTCACAGTTACAACTTATCCCTTCTCCCTTCCATTATCCACTTCTTTCTCTCTCTAAAATAATCACCATCTCTCTAATACAAGCGTCGGTGAAGTACTTTTCTTCTCATCGGTTTGCCCTTTTCAATCAGGGGATCTGCAAAGTCTCACTGCTTTCTTTCTTCTTCAATGAATCCTTGCTCAGAGAAGATGAGTCTCTGCTTAGATAAAATGGGCAAAAGAACGAAAATGGAGAAAAGGGTTTTGGGTTTGGGACCTTTTAAAGTAAAAGGAGCATGGATATCCCTGCTCAGAGAAAAAATAAAAAAAATATATCAAATAGGGCCTTTGGGACTACTGTGGTCTATATAACATATTGATGATGTTTTTGACCTTTAACAAGTCTAGGGGGATTTTTCCGGTTAAATCCTCTTTTTTATTTTTATTTTTAAATTCGGAGGAAATTTTGAATTTATGTACTTTTGATATGACGCCTTTGTCATTTCTTGTCTGGAATCACTTTACTTTAACTTAACTAGTTAATTGCCAAACACGCCCAATTATTTAGACCATTTTGAAGCTCTCAAAAGTCAATACAATACCTCTCTTGATTAGGTACTTTCCATTGCAAAAGGTAGAGCAGAGGGAGACATTTCATAACCTACATGATTATCTTGCTTTTTAAGGTATATTTAAGATTGTAATAAAATCTTCCAGATCACAAGGTCTATCAAGATCTTGATAGGTTTAGATTTTATTTTATTTCCTTACAAGAATTCCATCAAAACCCAATTTATTTCAATGGTTTGGTTACTGTCTTTATTCTACAGGCAAACACAAAATTAAAATCTGTGATTTATCTAATGTATCTGACATTCAAGTATTATCTAGAAAGAAAAAAGAAAAAGTATCCTCGTAACAACCCTTTATAGATTAGTACATTGTGAACAACTTCACCTATTCAAAGGAACTGTTCCTGAAGAAGAATTTTACAAAGTGATCACATGGAAATGGTTCAATGATCCATACTGTCGGCATGACTCACAACACACCACTGATGGGGGTTGGAGATGATCCAAGAAATTCCAAATCCTGACAGAGATGGCTGAGAAAATACAACAATGGTATAGAAAATCTAGTAGACTTTTGTCATCCCTATATCCATGGTGGAGTTAGGTGTTAAATGGTGGATTTTGGTGTTAACTCAGATCAATGGTCTGGTAAAGCAAACTTGGCCCACATGTATGGAAATTGTGATTGGCAATTTTCATGTGTTTGCACCCGCTTGACCTCCAACATCATATATTATTATATCTACAAGATATTATTATTTGTTGGCAATCCATTTCAAAATCAGCTGATTTTATTGGTGGGTGACGTGGACCTCAATATGAACATAGATCTCAAGGATATTTTTATTACAAGGTGATCTCTCTCTCTCTCTCTCTCTCTCTCTCTGATGTCATTTTGATCTATCAACTTAGCTTAGAAATCTTTCTATGATTTTTCATTTCTTTTGCTTCACAATCAAATAAAAAGGCCTAATGAACCTTTTTTGGGACCACCCAATTTTTCATGCATTACAAAACATAAAGGTAAATGAATGATTCTCAAACATCTTGATTATGTGGGCTTGCCAGTTCCTACCCACATGAGACCTGAATTAATGCAATCTACCTTCCACTGTGTCAAAGTAAAAGAAGGGGGGTGAACATGGCCTCTTTCAATGAAAAGTAAACAACAAAACAACTTTTTGCAAAAGACATGAATGTGGGGGGAGACATATTTTATTCTCCTTTAAATAGCTTGAGGGCCTCCAGCCCAGTGGGTAAAGCAGGTATTGCTCCTTTTTTAGTTGTAGTGATTGCTCCACATGCATTTGCAAATTTCAACAGCTCCCTCAACCTGATCTCATCCTGTACATCATTACAAAACCAAAATGTCTTACTTTGATTAGTCAAAATATAGATACTTCAATGTAGGACTTTTTTTCTTACTGTTTAAATGGTAATGATAAACTCCTATCAAAAGACTGGATGATGGACTTACTTCAATCACAGATTGGTCGTCGACAATACTGCTTAGCAGGGCTCCAACAAATGCATCACCGGCGCCAGTTGTATCCACAGCTTTGACGACAAATGCATCAACAGCTCCCTTAAAGTCCTATGATTTTTGGCAAAACCAAGAAGATTGTAAATATAATAGATGTATTTTACTTTCAATGAAAGGAATCATTGAGAATTGTTGGGGTGGTTCACTTTATTTTGGAGTGTTAGGTGGGTTTGTGGAAAAACTTTGACCACTCCCCTCCAGTCCCATCCACCCATCCTAAAACCAACACACGGAGAGAGAGAGAGAGAGAGAGAGAGAGAGAGAGAGAGGAGAGATCTTGTTTGGAATTTATTGGAAAGACAAGATCTTATTTTGAATCTACTTGGAAAGAAAAGATTTTGTTTGGGATTTATTGGAAAAGAATTTCTTCAGAGTTCTCACCAAGGAAAAAAAAAATGCCATTTCACCCAAGGGCGCATATGCATAGCTTCAGATTCCATGCTCCAAGGATTTCTTTTTCATCCAATCCTACATCTCCCCCATTGGATTTCAATTTCCTATCTATCAGAGAAGTAAAGTTGAAAAAGGTGCTTTTTAGCACAAAACTGTGTCACACACTCACACTGCCTAACCTCACAAAATCAGGCTTTCAGGAAAATCAGATGCCTTTTCCTCTCCATCATTTACTCCTACCTAACATTATGCAAACACACCCTAAAATGTTTTGGTAGAAAGTCCTTAACTAGAAGGGAAATGACAAGAAAATTGGAGAAAGAACAGATTAAATCTTGTTTGGCATCTACTGGGAGAAAAGGGGAAAAAAATCTCTTTACAATTTTTACCCCAAAACATATTTGTCCAGGAAGATTGAGTTTTCACTAGAATTTTGGCAGGAAGAAATTCACCCTTTTTAGAGGAAAAGCTTTACAAGTGAGGCCACATTTTTTTTCTCCACATCAAAGGGGTGAGTGAAGTTTACACTCCCTTGTAAAACCTTTTTCCCCAAACAGGTTTGAAAGATGCAGATGATAACTCACATGCTTTTAACAGCATAGCATCAATATAAGCGTAATTGGTAGTTGGTACCTTGGTGTAGTATTTGCATCCCTTCTCCCCTAAGGTCACCAGCAAGAGCTTCATCCCAGGATGCCACAGGGACAATGCTACTTCATCATCCAAAGTGTCGCACCCAGTCAGGAATTCTAGCTCATTATCACTGACCTTGACTATGTCTGCTTTCTCCCATATGCTCATGATCTGCTCGCGCGCCTCCTGGGCTGATGGCCACAGTGGCAACCGGAGATTTGGATCATAGGACAGCAAAGCGCCCGCGTCTTTGGCCACCTTCATGGCATGTATATGAGCTGATCGACATGGCTCAGTGATTAAGCTTATAGATCCATAGTGAAAGATCTTAGCCTGCAATTCACACATTAGAACACAACAAAAATCACTTTTTTGGCCCGCCTGATAGATCTAGTAGTTCTTAAACCAAGTCCTAATATAAATGTGCGCTGACCGAGTTCCACCCGAAGGAAGGAGAGAGTGTTGAAAAGTATTTTCGCTGCCTCTACTAATGCCTCGAGGCTTGGTTAGGATTGGTTAAAGGAGGAAATTTAATAGTAGGTACATTGGATCTGTTAACCTTGTTGGAAAACACTTTGAGCAGGGTCATTAGGACAGATTCAAGTAAGGCACATACCTTTTTAATGAGCTCCAAATTGAGCTCAGAATCAGTTAGCAGCATGTCAGCGCTCGGGTTCCGGTAGAACATGAATTCACGTTCACCATCCGATCTAAGAGTGACAAATGCAAGGGCAGTCCGAGCACCTTTATCAAACAAGATCCCTTCACAGGTTACACCATTCTCTTTCAAGATACCGGCGAGCATGTGGCCAAACTCATCGTCTCCAAGCTTCCCAACGAAGGCTGATCGGCCACCGAGCCGGGCAGCGGCTATGGCAACGTTGGCAGGTGCACCCCCAGGTGCCTTGAGGAATCCTGGGGCCTCAGCTAGAGACACCCCAGACATTGTTGGAACGAAATCGATGAGCATCTCTCCAAAGCTCACAATGAGCCCGGCAGAGGTGTTGTTTCCATTAACTAATTTGTTTTCCAAGGCCATGGTAGGAGGTGTGAGAGGGGAGGAAATTGAGGTAAGCTGGTTGAGAATTCTTGGGAGGGAGAAGGCTGTTAGAAGTGAAAGAAATAGAAAGAGGAGACTTCAAAAAAAAGACAAGTTGTTGATCATATTTGGTAGGCATTGAATATATTTAACTATAAAATTCATTTGGCATGGTTGGTTTTTCAGATAGGTGCTGGGCACATTTTCCCTTTCTTTTCCTCTCTCTCTCTCTCTAAAGTAGAGATTGGGTGCTTGGTCTTTATTAACAGTAATAGATTTTGCTGTTAAATGGACCCATCCCAACCATTGGATGTGGACTGTCCGTCTAACTTGTGTGATTATGAGGGTCCATTTGTTTGTTGTAGAAGTTTTCTGGTTGGATGATTGGAATCATGTGGTTGTTGTTATTTTGGTAGTACAGGCAACTCAGGAGAAGGGTGGGGACTTCACTAATCACTAAAAATGAAAAAGCCTGGATCTTGTATTTGTACAACATGGGTTTCATATCCCATGCCTCAAAGGTAAGAAATAAAGCATTGTGAGACAAGATCTTTAGTCTGTTAGTGGTTCTAATCATATTTAGTTTGAACTTTGAAGAAACTCAGCTCAACTGAGCCGAGTTGACTTGACCCAATGAGATTTTGAGTGATTTGATTAAAAGAATTCAATTGAAAAACTCGTTGAGTCGAGACTCGGTTTTCCGACCGAGTTTTGGTTTGGCAGGCTTGACCTAGACTCATCCTGGTCTTCCAATTAGCCCAACTCAGTGGACTTCCTAGTCAAGTTGGATTTTTGTCAAATTTTTTTTTTTTATAGAAAAGAGTTGAAATGTACTCACCTCATGTTCTTTTGGAGGAATGCATTTCATGCTTCAATATGCCTCCTCTTACCATACTTATTTTGGAGTCTCTTAACAAATCAGCTAATTCTTAGAAATTGAATATTCATAGGAGATTATTTCATTTGGTCAAAATCAACCTACATAAAGTTGAGATGTGGTAAAGTCATATGCCCCAGTAATATCAAATGACCATATTACCCTTGAAACTTATTACTTTAGTAGGAGTGGAATTCAAAAAATGTTAGGAGGATGATCAGTGGCTCCTTTTCTATCATGGCTCTGCTACTTTTGCTTCCACCAGTCAAAAGTTCTTAAAACATCAAAAGCAGTGGGTGTGTATTTTTCTCTTGCTCTGAAAATCATCAATTCTAAAACTATGGGATAACATGTATTGGGAGACAATGTTGCTTTTTTTTTTACAAGTTGATGAATAAAAAAACATTTTTCATCTGGAGTGGCATGAGGAAATGGTCCCATATTGACAACATAGACTGGGAGTCTGAGTTTGCATTGATGGCAACTTTGATATCTACTGATATACATCTAACTTAAACTATTATAGTTTGAACTTCTCCCTAATTGGAAGTTACTGTTTTTGGGCATTTATAAATCTATCTTGGGGCCACAGATCACACTTTTGGTGATCTGTGAGGCACACCTACAACATCAGAATGGCTGAAGTCACTGTTCTTTATTGTATTGATCCTCTTGGCGAAATTTCAATTTAAATGGATGTTGGCCTTCCGTCAGATTGATTATATGTAAAACACGTATTTCACTTTTTAATTTCTAGGTTAGAAGAGGATCTCAATTAAATACATACAATTGACAAATATATCTATATGAGATTTGATGCAGTCATTCGATAGATCATCTGGAAAACTGAGATTAAAGATGGATCTAAGTCGCCACTAAACACATAATGATCCAACATTGTAGACCACTTCAAATGAAATGAAATTTGGTTGAGTCCATATTCAAGGGAGAGCTTATGGTATGAATAGTTTGGCTCAAATAAATGTGGGGCCCACTTGGGTTAAATCACCATAAGAAGTCAACCAAGGTTCTATTATATCAATTAGGTGACTCAGATCCACATAAGGGATAGATAAACCTGGTCCTACATTCAAGTAGGCAGAAACAATTCACATGCTCCTAGGAAGGTGAAGGATACTCCCTCCAAAAAAAAATGTCTCCTCTCTTTGTACCATCCAATAATACCATGGGTGTAATGCCCAAAGGCATAATCCTGTGGGCGTTCTCTCTTTTTAAAACCTTTTGGAGAGTGTATCTGAAAAGGAGATTGGCTGACTACAATGGCCCAAAGGTTGAAAATTTTTTGGGACCATAAACAAGACTTGCTCCAACTCAGTTGAGTCTGAGTTGATTCAGGGGGTATTGCTTCAGGGTCAAATAACTAGGTTCGAGTCTACAAAAATTTAATCCAACTCACTTGAGTTACTTGACTCAATGCCCTTCCAAGTTGCTTGGCCAATCAAAGCTTTAGAACTGTCGGTCTGCGAGATTTTTTTGGGTAAAAATGTGTCGGCTGAGTTAAACCTATGGTTGGCATACATATATGAATGTTGGAATTCCATTGATGAGCCTCCATCCCATGGATTGGTCATGACAAAGCAGCAGCACAGACTTAAGTGGTTCTAGCTTATCCATATTCAGATTGTTGAGGTCAACGTTCACCCCCGCTCATGAGCGGTCATAATTGTGGTCGAGCCCTCGCCCTCACCATAAAACCATTGTTGTATCGTTTCCCATCACAAATTGATTTTGGGATAAGTGGTAGTTCAATGGGATTTAAGATCCTACACAGATCAATGGAAATTGAGTCAGGTTGGCCCGGTAACCAATCTGGACCAATCCCCAAAGTACCGAGCCTGGGTCCAAGTTTAGAGGCCCTGTAGTCAAGACAAGATGAGCCCAAGTACTAACAGGTAGTATTTGAGCAAAGATCCGAATATAGTAATATGGTGATAATATGTTTTATTGTTTATATGCTACTTAGATAGATAATAACCAAGCCTAAGCCTGGTGCACAACAATCCCAACCCAAATACAGTTTAATGCATGCTAAGGCTTGTGGGTTCGGGTCAGGCCCAACTACAGATCTATAATTCCATCTGGAGATGATTTTTATCCCCCTTTTTGAAAAAAAATTAAAATAAAAATAGCATTGTCTAACATTGGAATTCCATATTCCACTCTTTTTTTTCTTTCTGGAAGGTCCACAGAAAAGCGTTTCCTCCCCTTAGTCCCAAACATACATACAAAATGGTTTTCCACATACTCAAGGACAAACAATTCATTGTTTCCCTCTACCACATAAAATGCATTAAACAAACCACAAAAGGTAACATGTATGGAAAATCAAACACTTTTCAATGGACACAGTATTGCACAAATGTATCCTAAGGAAGTGTTTGTTTGCGTGAACTTCTTACAGGGTTATAGGCACTCAGAAGTTTTTTAACAGCAGTAGCAGTTGCCATCTATAAAGTTTACCAATTCATTGGAGGTTCTTGGTAAGGCATCTCCCTCTCCCCAAAACAACTCCATCTCAAATTGTAGCTAGGTTTGTTGGTTAGAGACTTGGCTAACATATATGTATACTAGAAAATCCTCATGCCTGAAGGGCACCACGGCGCACTACCGGACCTGGATATGCCTCAGACTGACCGAATCCAGGTTCCATGCGTCTCGAAAGCAAGTCCAACCATAAAATGGATTCCACCAAAAAAAAAGTCCAATTGATTGCCAAATGATATAATTTCATTCATTCATTTATTCTTAATAAAATTGAATCATGAAATCTTTCACCCAATTTGCTCATCTCATCTTCTTATCTTGGTTCCATCTCATCATCAATGAAGTAGTGTTTTTTTTTTTTACTCTTTTTGCTTTTGATGGAGATGGCAAAAACTTATAAATTTCTCCAACTTTTAGCCCATTTTCTTTTAAATGAAGAAGGGATGGCAATACCTGTAAATTTCTCCAACTTTTAGCCCCTTTTTTCATTCCCCTCTTTAAATTTAAGGGTCCAAAATATCCTTAGGATTTATGTACATAGATCCAAGGGCTTAAAATATGGGGCATTTGGGCGGAGGTCCCTCAACTGTGATTTTTATTGCAAACGGTCCACACCATTTTATCGTACTGACGGCAGTCCTTTTATAAAAGTAACTCATTGAAAAAGACAAAAACACCCTTGTACACGTCAGCAAAAGCAGAATCAGACAATTTATCTGAGTTTTGGCAAAGCTCAGCAATAATTCAAATAAACTTCTCTCATTCCATTGAGGTTTGGATGACGTTAGAGTTTCAGAACGACAAAGTGGTCTTCATGAAGTTTTTAGAGGACGTCTTAAGCTTTTCAGAAAGGTCTGGTTCGCAAAAATTCAAGTTCGTTTGGGCCTCCAAGCGTTGCTTCAAAATAAGGCCGGAAAAACCGATCCAAAATTCCTATTTTTACCAATAAACTTCAATAAGCCATAACTTGAGTTTCCGAAGTCCAAATTGGGTGATTCAAAACGCTAGAATCATCTACACATCTAGGGCTACAACTTTCATGAAGAGATCAAGTCAAGATTCCACCGTTATATCATAGAAAAATACCTCACAAGTTGGACACAAACTCAGATAAATTTGTCTGAGTTTTATCAGAAATTCAGATAAATTTGTCTGAGTTTTGCCAGAAACTCAGATAAATTTGTCAAATGAACTTCTCTCATTCCATTGAGGTTTGAATGGCGTTAGACTTTCAGAACGACAAAGTAATCTTCATGAAGTTTTTAGAGGACGTCTTAAGCTTTTCAGAAAGGTCTGGTTTGCAAAAATTCAAGTTCGTTTGGGCCTCTAAGCGTTGCTTCAAAATAAGGCCGGAAAAACCGATCCAAAATTCCTGTTTTTACCAGTAAACTTCAATGAGCCATAACTTGAGTTTTCGAAGTCCAAATCGGGTGATTCAAAACCCTAGAATCATCTACACATCTAGGGCTACAACTTTCATGAAGAGACCAAGTCAAGATTCCACCGTTATATCATAGAAAAATACCTAACAAGTTGGACACAAACTCAGATAAATTTGTCTGAGTTTTATCAGAAATTCAGATAAATTTGTCAAATAAACTTCTCTCATTCCATTGAAGTTTGGATGGTGTTAGAGTTTCAGAACGACAAAGTGGTCTTCATGAAGTTTTTAGATGACGTCTTAAGCTTTTCAGAAAGGTCTGGTTCGCAAAAATTCAAGTTCGTTTGGGCCTCCAAGCGTTGCTTCAAAATAAGGCCGGAAAAAACCGATCCAAAATTCCTATTTTTACCAGTAAATTTCAATGAGCCATAACTTGAGCTTCTGAAATCCAAATCAGGTGATTCAAAACCCTAGAATCATCTACACATATAGGGCTACAACTTTCATGAAGAGACCAAGTCAAGATTCCACCGTTATATCATAGAAAAATACCTCATAAGTTGGACACAAACTCAGATAAATTTGTCTGAGTTTTATCAGAGATTCAGATAAATTTGTCTGAGTACAGAGAGAGATTTGGATAGAGAGAGATTTCAAAACCGATTCCATCTTTGAAGAAATGAAATAGAGAGAATCAGAAAGTCATGGCATGGTGGCGATAAAAAGTGCTCTTGCCAACGATACTCCAAACCATGGACAGAATGGAAAATGAAAATGAGAGAGAAGAGAGGCAGGAGTTCGAATGAGAGTTGAAAGGCGGCAAATTAGTCATGAAAATATCTGACGTTGGCATATTAGGGACCTTTCACCAAAGTTACTCTCAGCTGTCTGGACTAGAGACATTAGAGAAAAAGTGTTGTCCTTGATACCTTAGAAGACCGTGCGCAGGGACTTTTGGCTAATTTACCCTTAAAATATCATAGGATTCAAAGTTTGCTCTCCCTAATTATATAGATGGATTGGTGAGTACAAGAGGGGGAAAAAGTGGAAAATAAAAAAAAAACTTTTCATCTTTAAATATCACTTTTTATCCTTTCAGATTCTCTAAATTCCAGCATCCTAGATGTTGAGTGCATGAGAGAATTTAAAAAAGCAGTTGTAGAATTAGTATTGGGAGAATTTTTAGTTCTTCCCAAAAGCGGGCACCCCTAAGACCTTCATTTTTTATTTTTATTTTTTGCTATCAGAGGGTTCCCGACCCTTTGGGCTGAACTAATCCCTCCGGGCCCAAAGGGAAGCCGGGTAAACACCCCTGTGGCCCCAAGGTGGTAACACTAGTGGACTCAACCTTCGATTCCTGAAGAATGGGGAACTGGCGGTCGATACTAAGACCTCTAGCTCCGAAAAAGAGATGAACTATGGTCCTGGCCACTCGGTCAACCCCTAAAACCTTCATTGGAAAGAGAAAATCCTATGTATGAATACAATGACCATGACCCATTCAATAGACTGTTGCAAAGAGTAAGATCTTACTTTGACATGAGATTGATTGCTCACGTGATTCGTGAGCACACGTGATGCAGCACATACAAGTGTGCAAAACACCTAGGAGGCTAGGAGGCTAGGACGGGTCACATGCAACATGGACCTACAACATAGACTTAGATTAGAAGTAATATTTTCAACAATAAACAAAGGGGTGTGTGAGAGAGAGAGAGAGATGCAGCAGTTCCACCCAATAAGGCTGACCATATGGCCAAAATTTTGATGTGATAAAGGGCATGAGGTGAGGAGGACCAACTTAAGCTGAATCATTAACCCCATTTAAACTAAACTAAGACTAGTATCTCACCCTGTTGAATGTAAGAGGATGGCTGGTATCAAAGAAATAAATGACTATAAAACGTTGTTTAATCAAATATTGAGGCTATTCTTAACATCATGTACAATTAGAGGATCATCAATTTCTTCCATGGGTATACTCTGACATGGAAGCTTTAGTTTTACTTTAATGAGATCAAGGCTTTGGCTAATAATTTGAATGTGGTTTTTCCTCACAATTTTTTTCACAAAGTTACATTTGGTTAGCAGACGCTTTAGCACAACAGGGGGTTTCAGGGTTTCTCCTTGAGAGGTGTACTTTAGCTTCCTTGCGTTGTGGGGTATATGTCTTTTATATATTGTTTCTTGTGGGGGTAAGGGAGAACTTGGACGAGGAAGAGATAGGGGGCGATGCTAGTCAGAGAGGAGACGGGGTCTTTTTCGGACTGCCCGATCTAAGAGGGACTTTCTAGTGCACGGCCACCTACTGGAATTTTTTCGGTAAAATCCAAAAAAAATCAATATGGCAGAAGAAAAAAGAAAATGTTAAGTACAAAATTTGTGGTTTGAACCATGACGTGAGAGTATGCAAGTTCAAGTCCCTGGAAAGAAAAACACCTCCACTCCTAAGTGGGACCCCACACTTTGCATTGGATGGGCTATTAAATACAAAACAGCCCACATAGGATCTCCTCACAATGCGCCTGTCAGAACACATAAAACTACTACACACTCAAAACTCAGATCACATTTCAAGTTCCAATTCATAAAACTCATAATTGCTAGGACATCATAAATAATTGATAAAACTGCATTGATCTTTTATATTCTGCACATTCTTACACCAAGTTACGACTTCGGCTCAACCCAACTCAGATAATTTACCAGTTGAGGCTGGCACTCAGGTTTTTCAAACAATGCTCCAAACCAAATGTTCTGAGTCATGCACCAAGAGTTTACAGAATGGCCAGCTACACCAGATTTGGTACAATCATCCTCTCCAGATGTTCTTGCATAAAACAACCGAACTGCAGTTTGGGATTAGATTCCTGAGCTTCAAGTTGAGCTCCACAGGTCCACACAGGTGACATTTGCCTTTAAACCGCGATAAGATAGCTGAGTCTAATCGACCAAGGCAGAACTCACAAGACAATTATACTGCTACATCTACTGCTCGATTAGTTGGGCTTAACCGCCATTTGTTCTTGACTTATTGAAGCATATATATATGGCTATGAGGTCGGTGGTTCAATATCATCCATTTAGCGGTGAAGGATCCTCACTGCATGACTCTCTGCACTGAATATAAGAGAAAATACATAACAAATGAGACTAATAATCTGATTTTGCTTAGCACAGAAGTGCATTAATTCAACACCGCTGCCAAGAATCACAATTTGTAACCATCCTGGAACGTGGACCAATATCAGCTCACCGTGAGAAAATCTCATGCAAGATATAATGATGTTGATTTTTACAAGGAAAACAGATACAAACAATAAAGTAAAGGTTATGAGTGTGGTGTTATTACGGGTGCTGTACTGTCTAGACCATATCTTGCAAGCAGTCGACCTAGGTCATCTCGTGTAAGTGGCTGCAAAGAAGAATAATTAAGATATTAGAATTCTATATCAATATTAGTATCCATTCTTTTTTAATCTTCTCATTTCTTAGTGAAATCCTTATGCTTGCAATCTTATGTATATTTTAGTTGCGCCCTGCAATTCACTTCAAAATAGATATAATTGTTTGATTATTGTGGACCCCCAATAGACTAGTACATCTCATGGGCCCCCATCGATGGAAAATGATGAGACCCGGCAACGAATTTTGGACCCCGCATGGTACCACCAAATAGAAAACAGACCGGTCCACAAACAAACAATTGGATCCTGCCACTGTCTTGTGAAAGTGAAACCCTTAAAACCGTAGTTCAACGGGTAGTAATAAGATAGCAGTGGCAGCAAAGTAGCGACAGAAGCAGGAGAGACAAATGAATAGAAAGTAGGTGCACCTTGGTCTGAAACTCATCAGCTCCAGCCTGAAAGAACATGTCTTTATCAGACTGCAGGCTGTTTCCGGTCAAGGCGACTATAGGTATCTTCACTCCCAGCGAACGTAATTGTCGTGTTGCCTATCAAAGGAACGAACAATAAACAATGTAAGTGAAAATGTTTCCAAATGCCAACTTATGGTGAGTCAGAATCTCAACATGCATTCCAAGTGAATATTAAATATGCCTTGAGCGAGAATCCGCTTTGAGCAATTGTGCTGCCAACCATGAATAAATGCACAATAACCAATTGGCACAAGATCCACCATGCAACTACTTGCACATAGCAGTATTATGAATATATGAGAAAGTGGTTAAGTAGAAAAGATACACAAATTCAATCAGTTCTAGATCTATTCTTGCAAAGAGAAATCTAATCAAAGTGTTAGCCAGACGCGAACAGTGAAGACCTTTCAATCCATTAGATCAATGGTCTTTACAATGATTGGTTAACCTACTGACAAAGTTGCTAGCTAGTAATCCCAAAATCAATTGGTGATAGGAAACTGCACAAACAACTATTTAACAAACACAACACACCCCCCCGGGGTTAGGAAACTATACAAACAACTATTTAACACCTACTTCCCATTCCCTGCGCACAGTTGCATATTATTTAGGCCAATAATTGAGCAATTAAAATCGGTCAGCAAAGAGAGTTCCACTGTGGTCAATCTTTTTCATACCCACTGGATAAACGGTTTTGATCATGGATCACTATAAGTAATGCACCACAACAACAATGGGAACTCGTGTCCCATGTTCTAGGAGATGTTTCTCCATTAGAAACACAACTAAATCATTCAACACTTAGAAACAGAGAGCTGATCTAACACAGATACAGACATCCTACTAGTACATGGTTGGTACCCACTCACATCATACCGGCAAGGGGCAGCAGGTACAAACTATCCACCATGTAGGTCCTACATGTATCATGAATAGATTGAGAAATGATGCAGACAGGACCAACCCAAAAGCACAGTGAGCGCCAGACATATGAGGCTCAAGTTTCTTAGCCCAGCTAGACTCTACACAAGTGGGGCTCATTCTTGATACCACATATCATTAATCTGTGGTTTATAGTAAGATTTACCTAATTTTTTCTTAGACTTCAATCCATCAATGAGACCTTCCCACAGGGGTTGCGATCCCATAGAAATCTTAACCAAATAATCTATATAAGGTGAGATCACAACTCCAGAAATCCAAGCGTTTTCAAAGACCAAGAAAACCAAATGATTAGAAAAACGAAGGAACAAGTGGTGGGCCCATGCATGTGTGGTCATAAAGACCATTCCCATGTGGACCAACATGCTAGCACACAAAGGACCAAATACTGTAATGATGGGACCTGCTCAAACACAGCTAATACTAACAACCACATATGGGCTCGCTGACGAGCCCACACCCTATACTTATGGATTCTAGGGAGACATTGATTGCATTACAATGGAAAACTGTTACGAGCTGGAGTTCCCTCATAAGTGAAAAAACATGCCCGGTATAAACAAAGCTGCAAAGCATATACACCACTTCATAAAAGCAATCATAAACAGTTTTGTCACTAGAAGGAAGAGAGAGACGCATAAAGGAATCTAATTCTGCTCACCTCATGGCCATCCATGACTGGCATTTCCTTGTCCATGAGGACAAGGTCGTAATTCTTCCCTTGTTTGAAGTAATCAACCGCAACCTGCCCATTTTCTGCTTCTTCATGCATCAAATTCATGTCCCTAAATAGCTTCCTCAACAATACCTGTCCATTTTGAGATGCAGAATCAAGTATGAATGTACTACATCATAAGGCAGCAACTTCACTGCATCAATGAAGTTTGGTCAATTGAAATTCAAGATGAACGATACACCACATGATGTGCCATGGTTGGACCAAGCATTTTGTATAGGAGGGACCCTGGAGTTGTCAAGACATGGGTCAAGACCGACCCAATGGTCAGGTCTTGACCCATGTTTCGACAGGAAGGACTCACTACTATACAAGATCTGGACCGCTATCTATCTTGCATTATGCATGGTCATGAAGAAAACACAACTCAGATGTCAATAGTCAACTGCGGATAAGGAACAACACCAGCCAGATGACTGAGATTGCTCATGGAAGATATATATTTGATCCAAGCTCTCCATTGTTGGAGAACCAAGATGAATGATCTGAATATCTGATAGCCAATATATGGGCCAAATATTTATGGATTGCTTAGACCAGCATATCATCCAAGTACACAGAGTACCTTATGGCTTTTGCAGTAAAATTAAGAAAATCAGAGAGCTAATTCAAGTATTTATAGAAAATTCTCCAGAAATCTATAGAGCGCCCTGACACTGAATTTTGGGCCTGTATGACGATCAGGTTCCATTTGGTGGGTAACACCATGTCATAAGCATACATATGCCAAGGGCTCAAAACCAGGATTGTTCATGATAAGTTAGGGACTATGGCGATGGCCCATAGCTCAAAAATCAAGCAATCAGATGTGCTTCCAGCCACAATATTGTCTGGCTTAAAGAAAACCAAATTATTATTATTATTATTATTATTCACAGTGATATTCTTATCCGAGCAGTTTCTCATCCGTAACCAACGAAACAGGCAACATATGGTTCAGTGAAGCAGCACTTTAGTTCAAAATGCGAATGTCAAAATCATAACAAAACATACCCTGTTGATCTCAATATCTTCAACCAGCAGTATCTTTCCAACCACGGGTCGCTCATTTCCCGAGGCAAATAAAAAATTCTGCTTCTCAGAATTCATCCCAACTTCAAAAGAGTCTTTGCACAATGCTACAGGAGGCAATCTCAAAAACCAGCACAGTGGGCTTTCAGACCAAAAGCCTGAATTTATAGAGTTCGGCACCATTAAGTCCTTCCGCGTTTCAGACAATTGAATTCCTAACAAAATAAGAGACACTGCAACAATCAGTTTCTAAAAAAGGATGTATTGAAACCGACGAGATTCAAGTAAATATCCCAGCCTAAACAAAGACCCAATCACAAGGGGTAAAGAGGGATAAAGCTGGGATAAGATCTTGAATTGGAAAGGTATGATTTTTACAGGAAACTCAGGCAAAGACTAGTCAGAAGGGAATGGGATCCACACAACTAAAATAGCCCACATATTGTGGCATCTTGCAACTCTAGTCTCTACATCACATTAGAACAGACAAGTAGGCCCCATGCAATGGATTATATTAGGCTTGTATATGGATCAGGATGGTCAGGGACGCAGCGTATATGTGTGTGCACTGCATCTAGCTACTGGTCCCAAACACATCCATATGCCAGAAAGTTGGCGCAAGCCAGCCCATGCAAAGTGTCACAGCTTTTTTCTGTTAAATGTGCCAGGCCAAGCTAGCATACAAAAAACCTATAAACATAAATATGGTTATACCAGCTAGTTTTTCATTCAGAAGATGAAATTCAGACTCTGGACCATCCCAATGGCCTACCAATATACCTAATGCTCGCCTTGTGGTTTCAGGTCAGGACTGGGCTTGCCTAACACATAGACAGCTCCGTACAAAGTCAAGACTCTACAACAATTGTAGGATCATGTTTTTGATGGTCCCAAAGGTGATCATAAAATAACATAAAAAAAAAAAAAAAAATACACCAAGTGCAATGAGAGACTATACGCAGTTGATTGCCTCCGTTTGAATGGACCCACGGGGTTAAATTCTTCAACCAACAATAATATGATGCACCCCCAGTGTTTGTCAATCATAAATGCAATATTTTCCCAAATAAGAGTGCCAGCATTCATTTGGAAATTGGAACTGACGCACGCAATTAGATTGCTGAATTAGACAGTAAAGCAACTCGCTGAGTTCAAACAAAAGTGAACAAAAGTTAGTCAGAATCTTGGAATTTGACAGTCACAAGCCCTGTTTAGACGAGTAGAAAGTGGGGGAGGGGAAAGCATTTTCCCAAAAGAATTTATCATTGCCTCATTTGGTCGCACTTTAAAAAGGAAAAGTGGAGAGTTCTACATGGAGTTTTCACCATTTGGAGAGAGCAAAAACCATAGCTAAGTGCAGGGAAAGCACAAGTCGTTACACTTAATCCATCGGACACTTGCACCAAACAAAGTTAGAGTTAAAGGTGGATTCTCCTCCAACAAGAGTAAAACTCAACAAAATAGGACAAGTCAGGTCAATACAATCTCTCAATTAGAAATTCACGAGCTAACGTTTTTTTTTCTTTCTTTCTTTTTTGCTAGGTTGGCCCACTGGCCAGGAGGGATAGTACTCCCCTAAAAACCCAAGGATCAATCCCTGGGCATGTGTCTGATATGGACGTGCCAACACCACTCAACCATGAGTGTGGAAGAGGGGAAATTGTGATAAGTATTTGTCCTATGGAATCATTCAAATATATATATATATTTCCTAAGGGATTCTCTTTGCGCTAAACCATTGCATTTTAATTGGGAAAATTGAGGACCTATTAGACAGTTTTCATCACTAGTAGGAGAAAGGAAAAGCCCCACTGACGGATATGAAGATCATGAATTCCCCCACTTCAACCAAACCCAGCATGCAACAAGAGTAAAGTGTCAGGTGTCGGTTTCTCCATATCAGAGTACAACTCAGTTAATACATATTGGTTTTGCCACTGTTTGGGTCTGACTGATACTGAATTTTAGAATATCAGCCTGCAATGAAAATCCAACTAAGGGCACGATTGTTTGCATGGAATTAAATTCATAGGAATTCTAACACATGTATTTTAAAGAGTGGCTAAAATTCAGGAAAAAGGTGAAGATCAATAAATGGCTATGAAAAATTCTACCTTTAATGATATAAGAACTGACACGAGATGGAAAATGAATAGGATAACATAATGCACCCCCAATGTAAATCATGAATCCAATATTTTCCCAAATGAGAGCACCCACATTCATTTGGAAATTGGGGTTGCTGGCACGCAATTAGATTCCTGAATAAGACATTAGAGCAACCTGCTGACTTCAAGCAAAAGAGTACAAAGGCTAATCAGGATCTTGGAATTTGACAGTCACAAACCCCGTTTAGATAAGTGGAAAGTTGGGGGAGGGGAAAGCATTTGCCCAAAACAATTCTCATTGCCCCATTTGGTTGCACTTGTAGAAAGTGAAAGTGGAGAGTTCTACATTGAGTTTTCACCATGTGGAGAAAGCAAAAACCCTTGGTAAGTGCAGGGAAAGCACAAGTTTTTACACTCTAGCCATTGGACACTTGCACTAAACAAAGTTAAAGTGAAAGGTTTGATTCTCCACCTCTAAGAGTAGGACTCAACGAAAGAGGACTAGTCAGGTTGATACACCTTGCAATTGTAGATTCATGGGCACTGTTTGGATGAGGGGAAAATGTAAAAGTATTTGCCCTGAGAATTCTCTTTGCTCTATACCATTGCATTTTTAGTTGGAAAAAATGAGGACCTGTAGACACAGTTTTCATCACTTGTTGAAGAAAGCAAAAGCCCCACTGAGGGATAGGAAATCATGATTTACCCCAGTTTAACCAATGGATACTCGGCATGAAACAAAAGTAAAGAGAAAGGTGTGAGGTTTCTCCACATCACAGAGTTAAAACTCAGTTACTACCATACTGGTTTTGCCACAGTTAAGGCCTGACTGATACTGAATTTCAGACTATCAGCCTGCAATGAAAATCCAAGGGTGCCTTTGTTTGGACGGAATTGAATTCCTAAGATTTCTGACAATATTTCTAAAAAGTGAATAAAATTGGTGAATATTAATAAATGGCATGAAAAATTCTCTCTTTAAGGAATATGAGCTAAGGGAAATGGAAAATGATTACTCAGCCATCACCCTACTAATTCAAAACCTTCAAAAAGTTAATGCCTTCTAAAGGGGGCATTTCAAAACTCTATTCTAATAATAAGAGCTAATTAGACTAAGCTCTAGAACAAAATCTCTAATTTTTGAGTTAAAATATATAATTAGTGTTTGGTCAAATTATGAAGAAAAAACTCTTCCTTCACATTAGTGTGTTTGGTAAACATATAAATAAAAGCTTATTAGAGGAGAATTTATGTCATTTCCTTAAAAAAAAAATTGATTTTAACTAGAAAAGGTCCTATAGGGAGAGAAATAGTCATTTGTGTCATTACAAAATATTTGAAGGGTTATATATTTTTCTAAAATACCAGTAAATTCTTAGGCTTATGCCTCCTCCCACTTCAGCTTAAAAAGCTCTACTAAAAAAAGTCAGCCCCCCTTGACTTGTTTTTTCAAAGGCCAAAGCTCTATTTCTAACAAAATGAGAAATACAAGTTTATCAAATGCTCTAATATGTAAATAAACTGTAAATCATAAAATAAGATCATGTCTTTAGAGTTTCCAAACAAACCCTGAGCATGTTTGGTAACAGGCGATAAATTCATAAATTCATAGATCTGATGATTCTTTACTACCATTGGAACAAGAATTCCTCGCTGGGGATTTATATAATTGAGAATTTCACATTGATATTGATGTGTATTGATGCATATAACTAGAAAAATAGGGTTCGGTGTGCAAATCCACTTAAGTGAGAATTTTCAAATCTCATGGGAGGTGATGAGATCTGAAAATTCTAACAAATGAAGATTTTCATTTGTCCAAATCTTCAAGAATTTACAATTGCCAAACATTGATTTACCACAACTTTTAGAGAAACAAAAAAATATTTCCCTAAAGATTTGGTTGCCAAACGTGACCTAAAAGTCTCCACCTCATAACCTTCAGCCCTACCTTACATCCCCTCACCTCTTTAAAACTTATATCATTATATTTGGATGAGGAGAAAAAGGATTCATTTAAATCAAAAACACCCTAAAACCATTGACAATGGACCCTAATTCCAAAATGTTCTAATTTTCTCAAAGGGAGTAAAAGAAAAAAAAAAAAAAAAAAACACTGATCCAACTGTTTTGACCTACACAATTGGCTGCGGCCCACTATATCACAGCATTCATTGAGTAGAACTAGTTCAGGAGTGGCCCACCATATTGGATGGTTCAGATCACTAGACCAAGGGACCCACCATAAGTTTAGGGAAGCAATTAATACTACCTCTAGTTTAAACAGCAGATGAGCCTGATCAATGCAGGGGCCCAGTTACCATCAAGTTGG